>CM060846.1:350475511-351075511 GCA_030762175.1 Metallyticus violacea | reverse complement strand
GACTGCACGCACATACCCATTATATCGCCTGGGGGTTATAATGCAGTCTTCAGAATACAATTATTATGCTCTTTGGCAATTTTTCCCCATTTACGCTCTTTAAACTTATTTGAGGTCGATTTTTTTTCCCCCATTTACTCCCTGATATTTCAGTACCAGATCAATAATGAGGCGGGAAAAACTGCATGATTATTACTTTCCTTAGGTTGAACAGTTGAACATCAACTTGCTCTAAACACGAATTTCTGTTATTTTGCGATGTTGCCATAGGTTTGACACAGTTATTGCAAACTAGAGGCTTAATAGTCTGAGGTTATTTTTATACGTCAGAAATAGTGACTGACCTGTCGTTACTTTTTAAATTACAGTTAAAGGTAATCACCAGTTAGCGATTTTTACACAACTGGCCCTAAGAGAAATACTACCTCATATCATGCTATTTACTATCAGTAGTTCAATTCTCGTTGTTCATCGGCTGAAATTCGCGTGGACTTATCGCGTATATAGCTGACATAGCCGAACGAACGTTTCTTATTCAACGCGTAACATTTCAGTCGTACAAGTGATTTATATATAAGCATTGTTCACCCACAGCTTTATAGGGTGTTTAAAAAATCCGCAGGAATAAATCTAACAGACAAACATGATAATGCCCCTCTCGCAAAAACCATCCAATTTTTTTGCTGCAGTTCTAACACTTTAATGTTGGAATGAACAACACAATACAGGGAAGACTTCATTTTTGGATGCAGCTTGAGCGAAGAGACATGGTGCTGTTTTTTTTATTTTTTTTTTTTTCCCCACCTTGATTCAACCATGAGCTCATTATCAATAAATAAGATAAAATTGTGAATATTTGAACTACCGGTACTGCTGCTGCGTGGAGATATATTATATTTTAGTAATTTTATATTTCAGGATCACCTTCAAACATTCCTAGCATTTGTACAGCTGTCATGCTTGGAAGTTCCTTTCTCTCTATTGCTGCCTTTGCTTTTAAACAGAAAAGGGTTATGTTGGATGCTTCGGTGATTTTGTTACCGTAGTGAACTTCAGCCGTAGCCAAAGAGCTTCATTTTCATGTGCAGAACCATAAAAAATGAAACAGGCGCAGCACTACCTTCCCTCACTTGTTCCTGTTAGATACCAAACGAGATGGTCAGACCGAAGCGATAGAAGTTGCGAGGGGGAAAGCAAGAAGAATGAAGAATAAACGGAGACCTGTCGTTTGGTCTGCTTTGTTCCATAAAGAAGAATCGCGCTAGAGGAATTGACAAGAATAAGCGAGCGTTTTCCCTTGACCCACATTTATAACACAATAACAAAAGCAGAGGAACCTTTCTTAGCTTTTCCTTTAGAAATGTATTATTGTTATATCATCTCTTGTGTGGTACCTTTAATGAGGCTATCCTTGAGTGGAGCTGTATAATATGTTTAAGAAATATGGTAGATGTTTTCAGTCTTTTAGGAAATCCAACCCTCTGTTAGAGGCTTTTGTATTTTCAAAAACAGTCGGATATGTCCTCTGGAAAATGCCACAAACAATTTCCGAGACTTTGTCGTTATGAATTACCCAGAAATCTGAAGGGGGGAAATGGGGAGGGGAGAAAGAAAAAAAAACGTCACTTAAGTAACTTGGCATTGGATAGTTTTTTAATGTATTGCACATCCTCTTGTGCCAAAATTAATTAATTTGTATTATTTTCTCTTCCAAATGTCTCAATCAGTTCAGTTTTCCTCCATTAAAGCTCCGGTGATATAAAATATGCATGTTTTCCTCAGTCTTCTATTATTTTGACTCCTGATTGGAATCCATTCAAACACCATCTTTGCAATTCTTTCTTATCTAAAACAGTTTAACTGTTTAAAAGAACAGCATCCAAAACAGTACTTTGAGTATAATTTTCTGGAATTGTTTAATTTTTCCTTTCCAGTTAGTAATGCATTGCTGATTCCTTTTAACACTCCATTTCTGTTGATACCAGCTTCTTTTATTTCTAAATTCGTGCCCCCTATATGAATTTTATTTCATTTTATTATATGTTTACTCCGCAATATTTCACTGAACTTGTTAATACTAACCCACTTTTAAATATTCTGCCTTAAATTCAATTCGTTTTTCATCCTTGTTCATTTCCACTTCCAAATATTTAGTCCGGATTGTGAAGGTCAGACGAGGATATAATCCTGCATCCCAGTGGGTTACCATACTTGCCTCCTAAACCCAAGATCGCGGGTTCGAACCCGGCCAGGGCCGATGGATTTTTTCGGGCGTAAAAAATCCTAAAGTATGGCTTCCTTCGGAAGGGAAGTAAAGCCATGGGTCCCGTATCGTACATTTACGGCAAGAAAAAGAACCTCAAGCATGAAAGAGAGGCCTCTGAGCAAAATTTGTCGGCCGTTTCACGCCCTGAGTTGAATGGGACGCTGATGACCTGAGATGTTAAAAAGCGTCCATAAATAAATCAATCAAAAAAAACTCCCAGTGGAGGCGCCTTCGGAAGGAAGGGATGTGTGAGGACTATACCGGGCGTCCAGAATCCACTGGCAATGAGGCACGGGTGTAGCCAGCATCCTTTAACATTGTTTCCAGATAGGAGTACGAGCTCCGCTTCCGTTGACAGACACTGGGCAGAAACTTGTCTACTGAGCAAGCTACTGTCACACGCACCAGCCCACCTCACCCTGGTACTTTTGCCCCAACAGAAAGAAATTATATGAAAGGAGAGAGTTGAGAATTCGTGGAAAGTAATCCTTTTCAGCATTTGCCTAAGCGACCAGAAGAAATCATGAAAAACACAAGAGTGGAATGGATGGTTCGAAGGGGATTTGAACCCGGAACCTCCCTAATGCAAGTCTTCAGCAGCCGCCCCGCTCGCTTCCAAATAGGTACACGTACATGTTCTTGTGTAATATCTTTTTCTTTCTCCCAGCCCAAATAAATTAATTTTTCTGAATTTATCTTCAATGCCTATTTTTTTTCGTTATATTTATCAATAAATTTTCTGGTCAAACATTCTAAATCACTGTATTCCAGCGCTTATAAACAAATTGGTCGTTAAGCAAATTGCAAGCAATCTAGGAAAGAAACGCTTAGCGACAGAAACTTTCAGAAATGTTATCCCAATTTTGACTTGGATATAATTTCTAAAGTGTACTAAAATATTTCTATTGATGTTATTTTCCTCTAATACTATCTATAATTTGTAATGTGACATCATACATTTTTTTATAATTCATCGAAGGTAAATTAACCAACCCAGATGGAAATGCGACAGTATTATGGAACATTTTAGCACAATATTAAATCATCTGAATTCAATATTTGTTTTGAGATAGGGCATAAAACAGAAATTGCATGTATATTGCAACAGACCCAAAGGTTGGTAGTCCGTTATTACTCCTCACAGTCATCAAGTTCAAAAATATACAGGATGTTAAATTATAACACCGCAACGTTTTTACTCTGTATAAAGGGGTTTTAGACAAATAGTTTTAAATAGGGAGCCCAGAATTTATGATGATCAGTGATATTTGTCAACAATAATATGCCTTCATTAAAACAAATATTCTTCTGGTGCACTTCGGGAATTATTATTTTTGACACGATAGCCGTGGTATTAGAGTTGAATGAAAACTGAAGCATAGTAAGCTTTGCTTTAGCAGTTTATTTATTGATATTTTTATTCTGCAATAATTTGTAATTACAATAGTTATAAACAATTTGTAATACAAAACGCGTGCTTTTGGTTGCCTATGATTTAAGTGATCTTAAAGTATGCAATTGCATTTAAAAAGCAAGAAACCTAAGGTAAAAGACACTGAAATATCTTAATACGTTTATGGTACAAGACGATCAAATATCACATATAACTGATAGATATCTTGTAATATTAGGTAAATGTACAGTCAAAACTTTGTTGTTAACAAATGAGCGCCTATCAGAAAACAGATGAATAGTTCATAAATTTTCAAGAATGTGGTAATGCTAAATTATGATATTACGCTGTTAATAGATTATTAAAAATCAGCTTCTTTGCTATATTATGACGACGTAATGAAAGCTTAGCCCTATATTGCATTATCATTAATTTCCGATCAAACTGCAATTACTTCAGTGCCCTATAACATAGGTGGCGTCAATTCTCTATTTCAAATTTTCATCTAAACGCACTCATTTTTCAGGGTTATTCATTAACGTCCTGTATACAGATAAAGGAAAAATTAAGACTATGTTCATGCGAAAAGATATAAGTGTAGGTAATTTAATTGAGATGTTTACATTTATGCTAATCCTTTACATAATTTTTATTAGATTTTTTCCTAATCTAAGCGCTAAAGCCTGCCTTCATTATATCTTATTCTTAAGTTAAGACCTTAAATCGCAAATAAAATGTCAGTGATGTACTGGCTACAATTTTTAGAAAGGTGTACAACAATTTATCCTTTTAAACGTTATCTTCAAAAGATTTCTTCATTATATATTTTTTACAAAGGCCAAACATTGCTGTACACGTTGGAAATAGTTTAAGAATATGCATTCAAAATTTTTGAAGCTATTGCAAAAGTAATATACGGACACGTCACAATTCATAAGTATCTTGTGCCAAACTTTGCCAGGAATATGTTACGCAATGGAATGCACCCCATCACGAAAAGTCAACTGTACATAGAGAGCTGGAAACTAATCTGTAATTTCAATGCTGAAAATGGAGTACTTAAAAGATTAAAGCGCTCAGTTTTTTAACGAAATCCATACTTGAAGGCGTAAAATCCTTATTGTCAATTCTTATCCAATTTAATGTGACTTATTAACGCAGCATACAACACAAGCTATGTTTGTAAGATAATTAGCCATTTAACATTAGAAAACTTCCATTCCGGACCAATGTCGCTTATATCGGCACACTTTTCTTTCTTTTATAAAACATATGGCACAATTCCCTTCCTGGATCATCGTCAATTGTTTCTTTGCATTTGAATTTATCTCGTCTAGAGATTGAAAGGTTAAAGTTACCATTAGTCAAATTTGGGCTGTAAGAAGATGTTAGCAGATCTGAATTTTTAGATGTTTTGATAATGAAATACAAAACATTTGAAAAATTGTACATTTTTTAAAGAATTTGAGAACGATTTTTAAATTATTGTAATAAAAATTAACAAGAGAGTTAGCATTCTAGTTTTTATTAAATTAAGAGTTCATGGAACAGGAAATTGATATTATTTATTTGTGATCTAAATTTTAAAAACTTAAAAATAAGGAAAGTGTAGAAAATATATTTGCAAAACACCATACTTCAGTAGAGTTCAACAGGAAAACCCTTAAGCAATATACCTTCCAAATTAAGTTTGTGCGCAACTGATGTTCATCGGTAAAGATGAACCATCATCGGTAAAGATCAACCATCGGAGATAAATATCTCCGATGGTTGATTGTTTATAACTTGGAGTGTCTACTAGTATAGGCTTTCGGATCTATGAATGGAATGCACAGATGTTGAGGTAAATAGCCAGCAGTTATCTTAAGTAGGGAAAACTCTGCGAAAGCTCCACACAGAGAACATTTTAATGTTGCTTAACGCCTCTTTTTACTACTGATGATACATGAGATGAAATGATAAATTGGGGAAGATGTTTTTAGGAAGGAAACGTCCCAGAACTAAGTTTAGAGCACCCCCCTAGCATTTGACATTTATGACTGAGGAAAACCTGGAAAATCCCTCAGCGAGGACGAATTCTGGCGGGATTCAAACCGCAGGCCTCCCGTTACGACTTCGGTCACACAGAGAATTTGACCGAAGCCAAGTACTTTCGAGCATTCAAGCCTTCGCTGAGATATACGGCATTTATTATAAAAATGGCATCTCATCTGTAAAGTGTGGTTCATTGTTAGTAATCGCCGCCGTCAAGATTAGAGCATTAACGTGGAAGGCGTGGTCAAATCCATGAATCTGTAAATATAGTTCTTCATTCAGGAATACATTAACCGGCAGCTGTTTAGAATGCTCTATTCATGAAATATATTAAAGTCACTTAGTGCCATTAGCTATGCTATTTCCTTCCGCCTCATTCATTAATAACTTCCTTTTCCGTTAATGGCGTCCAGTTCATGTTTTGTGCCCAAGTAGTGCACGCCAGCTTTGCATTTCCGTATTGCGTGCTCACTATCTGACAAAATATATCTTTCCTTGAGTTTACTTGGTCAGTGCTACGCGAGTTCCTTCATAAAGAAAAATGTTGGGCGTACATCATAGGGCTTCTTCTCTTGGTTCAAAGTTGTCTGGACGAAAGTGATTCCCGGGAATGTGTGCCTTTTACATTTATCTCGAACTGAACGTTCTCTGATGTTAAACATTTTTTCTTCTCGCTGGAACTGTTGTACTGCAAATGTGGATGTAATATTAGCAAGAGTTTTCAAATATTTTTATCGGATTTACATACTTCAGAAATAGAACAAATCTATTTTTAAGTATAGAATTCGCTGACATATTTTCTCCGCACTAGAAAGTTTTATCCGTTTCATAAAAAAAAAAGTAACACGAGGACTACGAAGCCAACTGCGCACATCTCTCCACTTATGTTCTCTTTGAACTGATAGGTAGCTTTTACTTTTTCCAAGAGTTCGCGGCGATATGGAGTATTCGCTTTCTCTTATTCGTGAAGCAAATCGAAGCACGCAATACTTCGAGCATCCCAAGAACTGTTACAAGAAATTTGTCAGCATACTGTCGGATTTTTCCCTTCATTGCCGAGTTTTCACCTTTTGAACACCATTTTATACTGAACTGTTTCATTTTTGCAATGAAATTGTGTACACAAGGTTAATTAAAACTGCATGGCGATGCAAAAGTCTCTTAAGATTCCTTAACCCTTACGCTCTCAGATCTGCATTCAAAGCTCTGGGTATTCGTGAAGTGATTTTTGTGTTTATTTGCACAGCTTCATAGCTTATGCCAGTTACTGCACTAACCTCACTCGTCCGTCTTCTTCTGGAATGTTTTCAGGCGTAATGTTTACTTTCTTTCAATGTGCATGAGGCAATTTGTACTGTTTTACGATCTTCATTAAACAACCCATGCAATTACATACTGGGAACATTACAATTGTTTCATTTCCGAACTGTGCTTGCAATCTGCACAACCTTTTCCTTGGTTTAATATTTTCTACAGTTAAAAGAATAACCATGTATTGTGCAGCCGTAACACGCACTTTCTGTTCAGTTATCGTGTTTGCTACAAAACAAACAACTGCAGAGACAAGTACTCAGAGTGCACTTAGAAAAGCTTATCAAGAGCCGATTGCTGTCACAAAGGGCACGAAAGTATCCTACTCCTGTTCAAAAAGTCTCCGTTATACAGCGTGGCATGTTCTCACCAGTTGGTCAAATCTAGCAAAAAGTTCCAAAGAGTACATATATAGAAATAAATATATATTGGAATAAAACTAAAGACTTGTTTTTAGTCACTTTGGATACACGTTAAGGATCCGTCAACTCTATTCAACTTTCACTTTGAATAAAGAGCATGGTGAGTGAAAGCCCTTCAAGCTACAGTAAAGGCGCCTACTCGCTGTACCTACAGAACTGTGTAAACGGGGTGGGTTACCGCCAAGCTATACACTATGCACAGCTACACTATTTCGCAATGCTTATAGCTTCTTGGTATCCAAACACAGAGCTCTAGATATGGGCCATTCTCTATTGCGGTTCAAGATAATGGCTAACTTTCTAATTGTGTGATGGGGCTGTCTTTTCTTATTAGTTACGTTCACTTCTGCAGTGCAGCAACGGCTATGCGTAAGTCATTCGTGTACTAGTCACGTGAGGTTGCACGTATTAGTAAATGGCAACGTATGTGGTTTATGCACGATGGAGCACCACACATAGTGCGGCAAAACCTAATCCAGACCTTTAGTGGTCGATGTCTTGCCAGTTATCTTACCTTCATCCTTCTGAATTTTAGCAAAATGGACACTTAAAGACCTTAAGTATATGCTATATTCGTCGAAAACATACAAACATTGCATGCCATCAAATCCTTGAACAGCTAGGTTTGATCCCTGCAACATAGGGGTGAAGAGCATGGTTACCTCGTAGCGTACTTTTTAGAGTGACAACTAAACGGACAATTGATAATAAATCACACATATCAAGGGTACATCTCAAAATCTGGTTATTTCTGGGCATATGTTTATAGAAAACTTTTTGCTAGTTTTTACAAACTATTAAACTGAGCAAAACTTTATTTAAACATTCTGTGTTTGATAGATTTAATACTTTCAGTAAATGTTTAAAAATGTAATAATTTTCATAAGTAAAGACAAAATCAAATGGTAAACATATTGCAATATTTATTACAAATATATTATAATATTTATAAGGGTTATAAATCCATGAAATAAAAACAAAAACATTTTTAAAGTACACACAAAGTTTACCACGAGGTATTCACAGAAAATATACTTTTACTACGTGCCGTTAATTTTCCAAGTTATCAAACATTTTACCCACATTGGCAGCTTGAATTTGCTTTGCGATCCCGTGTATTAAAGTATCTTTCATGTTACTGCCGCCAATTATAGCTTTTTCCATGCCAAGTTTCACATTAAATAATAAGACATTAACATTACAGATATTCCTTCATTATAGTTAAAAGAACCTGGGCCCAAATTTTGCATGGAGGAAGTAACTGGGTGTTTGTTTTCAGTTTTTTCTCATGTATCGGATAACTTAGAAGTCGACAAACTTCGAGTACATTTGCGTCATCTCTAAACGCGTTAAAGACGGCAGGCATCGGAAGTAGTAAAGGAAAACAAACATAAGAAGCCTGAGCAACTAATAACTGTAAACGTGTTGACAGTGCCCTTTAGTTATTCTATTTCGAATAACATGCATAAGCAATGACATAAATACAAAAGTTACGCATTATAAGCTGAAGGCGGGCTCATGAAAACTTATGATAAATGGTGTTCTTGTCTTAGTTGCCAGTAGCTATTACATTCTTATTTACTGATGAGTGCAGGGGAAGTTCTACCCATAATCCCTTGCTGTTGACGTAAAATACAGGATAGGTTGCGGCGATATGTGGGAATACAATTCGTGCAAGAGATTTTAATAGCGTTTAATTTCCGTTTCTTACTACTGAGGCCCCACAGGCGGTGGGCGCTAATGGTAATGATATATGAAATGAAATAGTTCATTGGGAAAAAGAGTTTTAGAGGGAAGGAATGCAGAAGTTTAGGATACCTCCCCAGCACACGGCACCGTTGAGGATTGCAGAAAATCTGAAAAAGGGACTCTGATTCAGGAGGGATTCAAAACGTAACTTAACAACCTCGGCCATCCTTGTCAGCATAATTTATATTGAATGCTTAACTCTAAATAAACGTATCTTCCGTATCTTGTATGCTGACACATATTTGATAAATAAATGAATCAATGCGTGGTTGCATCAAAGATTCGTTATCTGTAATCCACTGTATCAGAATGAGAAAAACGCGGAAAACTGGCCGATATTACCTGTCTGAATGCGATGCACCCAAAATAACATGTTGGTATATTTGAAAAGAACGTAGGCCGGGGTTGATTGCCTCCACAGGCCTCCCGTGGAGTGCCCATGAAGATGCAAGATTTTAAGCGTAGGTCATGGACATCCCAACACAGCTCGCACGAGTCATGCTGCCGTATTGACCTTGAATTTAAATACTGAAGAATATATCTAATGCTCAATTTTCTGTACAAAGTTGATAGTTCATAAATTTGAGTCTCCATCTACTATGAAACGCTGGACTTTCCGACCCTTTTTCGTTCCCCCCGTCACTCTTGAGTGGTCGCGCTCTCACTCCATGTCTTTTAGCCCCCATTTCAAATTTCATGCACGCAATACTCGACCTTGCGTCAAGGGAGAAGTTACGTTTTACAAACTCAATATCGCTTGCACGTTCAAACACTGTTCTTTAGCTCCCTCTCCGTTCCCCTTCCACAAACAAGACAGAACGGGTCAATGAAATGTGCCTCTGCTGCTACCTCGAAGACAACGTTGCCAAATCGTGCCACCATGTGTCACGATATCAGCCTACAAGTTAATGTAATCTTCTAAAACAATCGGCATCGTGAGTTTTGCGCAGCCACGCGCAGTGGCGGCAGTCGAAGAATGCGTAATATGAAGTCTTGCCGCAGAATAAATATTTTGGCATTTACTTGTAAAAACATTAGGTTAACGAACTTTGAATTTTGCATCCACAACTTGTTTTATTATCTCAAAATGACATAAGGGGCAATTACTTCTAAAGACAGAGGTACACAAACCCCCGTTTCGTCATTTGATGAGAAACTGTTTATAAGTAAAGGTTTTTTAATTTTGCAATGTTGTGTTGCAGTTTTATTTCCACCAAGAGTTCCAGCTACACTGTCTTCTAAAAACTTCCATTTTATTAACAAATGCAGAACTAGATGCGCATGGTTTCACACTATACTAGACATTTCTACGTATTTTTCTTTTTGTTGTCGTTTTTATTTATTTTTCTTTGGGACTTTTGTTCGTAGAATCCGTTATTTTATTTTTGCCTGCTTGCCCTAGATTATAACCTCTGTTTTGAAGTGTAACTAGTGTTTTACTGCCTTTTTCTTCTAGTATCATCCACGGCGAGTACCTCTGCAGATGGTTGCCGTTATTACAAAAGGTCACTTTACCTTCTGACATCCTTAGCGTGGAAGATCGCGCATTCGAGTTCTGCCGTTTGCAGTTTACGCGAAAAACTGTATATATCATATCTACAATTTCGGCTGGCTGTATGGGTTATTAGCCACATAAAGCTACCCATCTGACTGTGCAAGGCCATAGACTGTGGTTTCGAACATCGCAGGTTCGTGTCGTGCGGAATAAAGTATCTACTTTTATTTTATGGTGAATTTATATAAATATATTTTATAAATGAGTAATAAAGCCACTGGTCTTAAACCCTGTAACATGATGTGCTTTTGTTTTACGGCAGTGTCATATCGACTGCACTCAACAGACATTCTCCACAGCTTCGCTCCGTTATAGCGTTTCATCCTTTCGAACCTAAGGTTCATTAGTTGGTGACTAGAAACATAATGCCATAACTTTGAAATTTAAAGAGGCAGATGATAGATTACTTGTTTAAGATCCCTATACATCTCTGAAATTATTGCATTATAGTTTATTAACACCCGAAGAAGTAAAAATAGTCTTAAAAGGAGGAATGCTGGTGTATTGTAATAAAAATTAAAGCTGGCACGCCGTGACTGAGCGATCATACCTAGGCAACGTTGATTCCAGTACATGGACCGTAAGGGAAGGGGCGATTTGTTGCAGGTTCTTTCATTTCCCCTGCTATGTATTCCCCCCCTATTGTTCCATTGTCACCATCGTGTCTTGTCGTGGAACTCACCACAGCCCCAACTATTACATCAATTGCACTCTTAACCGCTAGAATTTTCTAAACGTTCATACCTTTCCTCAGCAGGCTTTTCATTCATATGCTACGGTCACTTCCGGCAAAATATCTGGTGGGTTCCATCGCAAATGATTTTGAAATTCCTGTTGATTATAAGAAATTATAATGAACACCGGTATAATATAGCCACGTGACTGAAATGCCTCAAATATGACTATTCTTCTATTCTATTTTTCTATTGACATGAAGCTTAGATTTATCCAGTCCACCACTGTGCCTTGAGTTCTAAGTAGGTAAGAGCATTTAGTCACCAATTAACGAGTCAATTTTAATTGCCAATTGGGACAAATTGCCTTGGTGAGGGTTTTTTTTTTTTTTTTGTGCGAAGGATGGTTTGGGAGGTAAAGAATAACGTTCGTGGAGCCGAAAGCTCCCGCAGCCGATGTCCTTAGTGAAGTTGTCGCAGTAGTTCTATGGAGTCCTTATACAACTTGGTTATATAGCAAAGAATACGCCAAAATGTTTCTTTAATGGCGAATTTTGAGGTTGTTTTTGTTGTATTTATATTATTATTTTACGCCTGGAATGTCGAACAGTGGCACATGATTTTCAAGGCCAGAGTTTAAATATTTAGGGGTAAGAAGGAGATGCGTGCCAGGCAATGGAAGGGAGCAATAGACATGCGGATACAAAGAAATGTGCTACTATGCTATAACAAAATAGTAATTTTCAGTGTCAGTTTAGACTAAGAAGTGTTTTAAAAATATAAAATTATGATATTGCGTTATTAAACATATGTACCTATTTAATTTCGAGTATATACTTATTTGACCATTTATAGTTTCAATGTTTTAAGAGTTATAATACCATTTATGGAGGGCAATGCTCTTTACCGCAACCAAAACAGCTTTAGGTTAATTTAAAGTTGTGAAATATTTGTTACATCAATAAGGGGTTCGGTCAGTTCAGATCCTTTAGAAGGGAGTTTGCGAGTCGAAAAATGTCGCTTTTCACTGAACGTCAGCAACAAAACTAAAGCAGAAGCGAATGATCTTACTAATCATGCTTGTGTTAGTCATTCCGGTGTCGTGTATGTTTCACATTGCTCCCAGACTAAATTCCTTGAAGTGCCTTTTACCGTAGTCCTTGATAAAATCTTTACAATGGCTGAATATCACTGAAAATTTAATTCTGCAGGATTTTAGTCCAAAATTACGTACTGTGTTATATATATATTAATTTAAGTACATTTTATTACTTTTATTACAAATAGTAATAATTATGTAATAATATAATTACTATATAATTATTACAAAATATAAATTATTTTGAAACTTTGACGTTATTAATATTATCATCATAACTGATCAGAAACCTGCCACAATGACTACAGTGTTTGGAAAAGTAAACACATTCAAAAGCCTTGTACTTCTAATACACCAACAAAGAAACGTTAATATGTATCATTTCAAAATATTCTGATTTCTAATTTAACAAATGGTAAAATGGTATCTTAGTTGCGTTTTAATTTTAATATTATTACTGTATTCTACCATTGGTTGTGAGAAAGCTGCAAACAGTAGGTTTAACAAACATTACTTTCAAAAAAGTATGTTGCAAATTTGAAGTTTACTAGTAGTAACTGTTTAACCATTGCATAATACTGAACTCTTAATAATGCGAGAAAAACGTGATTTAATTTATTCATATTCCTATTAAGGCTATTGATTTAAAAATCTCAAGAAAAATAGATGCCTGCTTTTCAAATATGATTATACTTCTTTCAGATTAACGTATAGGTCAAAATAACACATTTTTCAGGTGTTAATAATGTCGTAGATATCTTCCTAAGCCCATTAGTTAGGCCCAGTTATCTTTCTCTACTGTTCTCTATTCTTTGCTGATCGATTGTTATACTTTGCACGACCAAACCGTCTGAAGTTCAGCAGGAGATTCTTCACCTTCATATTTTCTTGATAACAGTATTTCTAATTTTGCTCTTTCTTAAAATTCACCACAAACGTCACGCAATGGCCGAAAATTCATATTTAGCGAGACGTTAGTCGATCACTTTGTTCTTTCCAAATACTTGCCATTTATAACATATTCGCAGATGTCTAACATACTTAAACCTGGTTTATTCTTCGCAATACAATATTTGTATTTGTTCCAGCGATTGAACTTGGCTTATACAAGCTTAAAAGTGAACCACTTTCTTATCGTTGACGTGATGAGTATTTGTAGAGCATTGAGAATATCCACAGATATTATTATTATTATTATTATTATTATTATTATTATTATTATTATTATTATTATCATCATTATAATATCGGTGTTATTATTTCATTTATTTTTGGCTTAGTTTATAAGGATTTGGGGTAAATGAAATAAATTAATGATGACGCAAATGAGCTCGAAGTCCTTGGCGCCTTAAAGCTACCTGGCAATCTCCTCAGGTAAGGAAAAACTCCGGAAAAAACCTTATCCAGACAGCTTGACTTCACCTGGATTCGAACGCAGGACCTTCAGCATTAGTGGTTGCAAACGCTGTTTATTTAATTTATTAGCTAAGTGAGAATTTATAACACTACATGTCAAATTCTTCGATATTTCATATAATTTCAGTTTATGCAACTATTGGCTGTTGGTTCTTGCCTATTGTGCTAACTGTGTGACAACTCCAGAAATTGTTTTGTTAGGTCTCAGTAGCAGAATTACAAGGATTGGATCAGTGGTGGAGTATAAATTAATTATGTTTTTGTTCTTATATTACCTCCTTGGTCTAGTGTTTAGCGTTGCTGACTACTTAGGAATTTTTCTAAGTTGGGGGGGGGGGGGGTCTGGACCGGGTTCCACTCAACCTCAAGCGGACAAATAGGAAGCTACCTGATGCAGAGATGGCGTTCTTCGATTACCAGAGCCTCACGATAAGAGACCGGCGCGGTGCGAGCAAGTTCATCACATGATGTAATACTGCCCCCTACCTATGAAGAATGAGGTAGAGGATGCAGAGGTCGCTGCGGCAGGTCAAGGCTCACGCCGTGCTGTAACGTCACATGAGAAGGTTTACGAACTAAAACCTGAAAGAAGTTTCTGATTTGGATTAAAAAAAAAACTGGTTGAAACAGATATCGCAATTCATATCTCAATTAAATGTAAGATGGGAAAAGTCAAAGAACGAAAGGTGTGTTCATTTCCTGGAACCCAAAATTTTTATAATAAGAATAACATTACCTCTAGATACAGAGGCACGATGTCAATGCAGATCGATTAAATAGCCAGGACAACAAACTATTTAGCTGCAGTTTCCAAAACGCAGAAACAAAGCATTTAATTTCACACCAGCTTGAGAAGGAAAATTTAGCTGCTGGTGTTCCTCTTAGTTCATTAGGTAAAAGACAGGGCGCCTATCTTTTCAAGTAGTCCACACAAACGACCTCAACAAGAGAAGAAGAAAATAATAATAATAATAATAATAATAATAATAATGATGATGATGAAATAGCTTATGTGAAACCCCATTCCGTTCCGGCGCCTTATGCTCCACTGGAATGCTGACTAAGATAATTGAAGTGGCCAGCAGAAGCTAGAAACAAAAGACTACCGCATATTTCGAGAGCACCCTGCCAGAATACTGCGGAAGATATAATAAATATGTTACTGCTGACATCCGATTCAAGTGTATCATCAACATGTCAACCTCGCGCATATGAAAACAAAAGCAAAATCTTCTGACGCAACCAAGCTAAGGAGATCCAAAACGCGGGACGGATCGGGTGGCAACTGTGAAAAGGTATCATTTCTGTGATTGGTAAGAAAAGATGGACAATCAGTAAGGCTTGAAGAATGAGGGATGCAAAAATGGTATTTAAATAATAATAATAATAATAATAATAATTTTATTACGTTTCACATTAATTTTTATTCAAATTAATTAGTCATATGTTGCATAAATAAAAAAATGTTTTATCTGATACTTGTTTACTGTCTGCAATCATATTTTATAATACGTTATAAAATAAATAACGTATATGTAATAACATTAAACACGTTTAAGTAGCAATGTAATTAGACAACTAATTATTGATGTCGTGCAAGAAGTGCATTTTCAACCACTGTACGTCACTAAACATAATTTTACTTCCGTTTTATAATTTAAATTCCAAGTTTCTCAGCTATGTTTGATTGTATTCCATTGTATTAATACATTTTTATCACATAGAACATGCTCAGTTTTGATACTAATCTTTCTTTGTATATTATTCCATTTATATCTTTATTATTTTCGTCTTACCGATTTGATTTCTAAATAAATTTACTCATTGCGATATTCATTTTTCCCTCTCTCTCTTCCAAACACAAGACTTTTGAGTGCGTATTTATTAGCAGGGTTTTTTTTTTGTTTGTTTGTTTTGTTTTTAAAAATTTATTTTCAAACTGCATTTCTCTTCTCTGTTTTTAAAATAATCACTATCTCATTGTTGATTAAAGTCTTCCGTCCATACAAAATCACCTTAAATAATTATATCAAAGTATTTTAATTTATTAATTGCTAACATTTCTTAATAGTTTTTGTTTCCTGCATTATTATTCCTTGGAACTGTCCACACTTATATTTTCCTGCAACAACAATTCATTAAACTAATTAATATCACCTTATTCACAATATAAAATACTCCTTTTAAATTAACACTCGTGTATAAGATTTAAAGCTATACTTATTACATCCAAAGAACTCCAAAATAAACCCAGTGAGCAAGTTAGAAGAATAAAGTTAAAAAAAGGAGTTATTTATATTTTCTTATCATAATTCCACATAGCACCCTAACTATTTACAAAGTAATAAAATGAAATATATCACGAGAAAGTCAATGTAATCCAGAGACAAATAAACAAAAAAAAATCCATTATGAAATAAGCAGGGAAAAGCATATAGCTCATACTACATCGTATTAAATCTCTTTATCCAGTGAAAGGGTAATGTGACATAAATCATAGAATAGTTTCAAACTAGAATATATGCACCAAGTACATGATAAAAAGCATAGTAAATTTTCTTTCGCATAGTAGGCTGTGTCGGTCCTGATGGTGTAGTGGTAGCCAGACTTGCCTCCTAAACACAAGATCACGGGTTCAAATCCGGCCAGGACCGATGGATTTTTCGGGCGTAAAAATCGTAAGTATGTTTTCCTTCGGAAGGAAGTAAGGTCTTGGGTCCCGTGTCGTACATTTACGGCACAATAAAGAACCTCAAGCCTGAAAGAAGAGACCTCTGAGCAAAATTTGTCGGCCGTTTCACACCCTGAATTGAATGGGAAACTGATGGATGACCTGAGATGTTAAAGAGCGTCCATAAATAAACCAAATAAAAAAAAAAAATATTAGGCTGTCATTAGCTAAGAATTAAACAGACTGGATAGTGGGTTGCACATTAAGTTCATGCACTTCAGAGAAACTTTAAAGTAGCCAATAACTGATTGCATTTTCTGTATAATACTGCAGACGATACTTTTTCAGTATATGTCCTGTTTGGAATCATTTATTAAAATGCTTAATATCACGACTTCGCGTCAATGCTCGCCGGCTCTCTAATTGTGCATTCATAACTCGTGATGAATACATGACAAAACTTAGATTCATTTACAATTGTTAAATTTTCATTACACCATATTTAACAATATCAGTAAATATTTCACTTAAAACGATCTTTAAAAAAATACAAGGAACGGAACATTTCGCTAGGACTATATTTTATGGGAGAAAAGAACACTACTAAAATCAGTAAATCGTCCTAAAGTCAGCCAAAGATTTCAAGAGCACGTACGTCACTTATTCTTTTACTTGATAGTATATAGAAAATAAAGGGGGGAAAATAGTAAAATATAATTTAGATATAATTTAATATTTGGATTAATATTTGTCTCAGAGAACATACAATTTCAAATATAATATGTCTTGCCGAATTTCGTGAACGCTGAATGTAAATAATACACTGGTGTCATGATCAATTATTGTTTCTAAAGAAGGTCATGCATAACCCAGTCAAGATGGTATTCAGTATTACAAGAAAAAGAATTTCAATTAAATTACTATTTTTGCTCATGTATGCGGCCTTTATTAAGAACTTCACAAAATCTCCACCATAAAAGCTTACAACACTATTCTGGTAAGCAAATTCTGGAAAACGGTCTCAGTTTTGTATCACGTAAAGCAAAAAGCGGAAGGAGAAAACATTATAAAATAATGAGAACCTTTTTTTTTAATAGTGTTTAACGCCCGTTTTTACAGGTAGTGGATACTGATGATACATGGGATGAAATGATAAATTGGGAAAGGATTTATTTTTAAGGAAGGAAACGTTCCAGGCCTAAGTTGAGGGTACCTCCCCGGCATTTGCCAGTCATGAGGATTGAGGAAAACCTGGAGAAAATCTCAGTCAGGGAGGACGGTCCTGGTGGGATTTGAACCCCAGACCTCCCGCTCATGAATCTGCTGCTTTAACAACCTCGGCACCCTTGGCGATGACGCGAAGATGGAGACGGTGTTTGAGAAAATGTTACACTCTTCTATGAAAGACCAGCGATGGATAAATTAGCCTTAAGAGAACGACAGTTCAGCGAATGATGGAATTTTCTATAACATACAAATTTCTTCCCAACATTTGGTGTTCCGACGAACGCCTTGTTACGTTGGATGAGTATAAGTATAGAAACAAAGAGCAAACAAACAATGCTTATTGCTGGTGTTTGAAAGACAATTTACTTTGATACACATTCGCATTACCACACGGTCACTCTTTGGTATGCCATTTTCAGGATGCTGCTATTTCATTAAAGGTGAAAATAGAAATTGTCTAACACTGGCAAAGCAAGGTATCGCTAATTGATTATGTAAATTTTTTTCTGAAGTTTGTGTCACAGCAGAAATGTGGCTGGAACTAGATGGTGCTACCCCACACACTGCACGAGAATCGCTGCAATTTATCCAACAGCACTTTGCAGGACGACTGGTTTCCAGAAACAGAATATTCCTTTCCGAACATTAACGTCACAAAATACGTTTCAATAATAGTGGATAGTTTTTAAAACAAATGTATATTAAAATGCGCAATATATCAATACGTACTGCATGACGTCGCTAATATATTTGTTGCTGAATAATGTTTAACGCCCGCTTTTACTGTTGAGGCATAACAGGCGGTGGACGCTGAGATTTAATGATAAATTGGGAAAGGATTTTTTAAAGGAAGGAAACGTTCCAAGCCTAATTTTTGGTACCTCCCCAGCATTTCCCATTTATGAGGACTGAGGAATACCTGGCAAAAAACTCAGACGGGTAAAACTGTCCTGGCGGGAATCGAATTCCAGACCTCTCCCCACGAGTCCGCGCCTTAACCACCTCAGCCACCCGTGGGAGTATAGATATTTTAGTGAAATTTCATAATATATGGAACTTTGACATTATATAATAAATTAACTTTTTAAACCTTTTATTTATTTATTTATTTTTTTTCCGTTTCTTAATGTTCAGTACAGAAAACAAATAGACCATAGAAGAAAATTTTATTTGCCAACACTATAGAGATTTTCCGAAAAACTCAATTGCGTATGTCGGCCCTAATGGTCTAGTGGTAACCATACTTTCCTCGTAGACCCAAGATTGCGGGTTAAATGACGGTCAGGGTCGATAGATTTTTTTCGGGCGTAAAAATCGTAAGTATGGCTTCCTTTGAAAGAGAAGTAAAGCCGTGGGTCCCGTGTCGTAGTTACGTCAAGTAAAAAAACCTCAAGTTTGAAAGAAACAAAATTTACAGGCCGTTTCACGCCCTAAATTGAATAGCACATTGATGGCCTGAGATTTGAAGAGCGTACGTAAATAAACCAAAAAATAAATTGCATAAAAAGTGCATTTGTTACGTAAACATGATTTTAATTTTATCGTTATTCCTCCAGGTTTTACTTAGTTTTATTACTGTAGGGGCGATTTCATCAACAAATGTTAAAGAATTAACGAGCTAATAAACTATCTTAAAATGCGAATTAACTAAAATGCTGTTACACCAACATTCGTTAACTTCAACAGCATATGAAATCTCATGTTAAGCTAACGTCGCCTTGCGTTAGAACTTTTACAAGTCAGGCCGTGGACGTCGAATTTCTATATTTTGATATTTTAAATGCTATTCCTAAAAGAGGAAGGGCTATAAGGTGCAACGGTTTTGTAAACGTGCGAAAAGAGGCATTTTTATAAAGGTACTAAATATATAAGGTTATAGATGAAATACAAGACAGATTAGAATACACTAGAGTGAGACATGTTTCTCTTTCCTATTGTTTACGTTTTTTGTCTGGTTCTTTAAATGGTTATGGACAATGCTGGCATTTCAAAAGCTACTCTTTTCAGGGATATCAGAAAGGTTTCTGCTGCGATTGCATTAAAAAAGAAGGACATACCTGAGAAATATGAATAAATTTTATCGTTGTACCATTTTATGCTCCTCTGGGAGCATTAAACTGTACACATGTAAAAATGCCAAGAGAAACAACATTTATCCTATTGGCAAGGACTATTTTTTCATCAATATTCAAGTAATCAATTGTTCTAGCCTCCAAATTATAAATATAGTTTCTGGTGACCTAGATCAGCATTATTGAACAAATTCAGATTTTAGTTTTAAATGGGTATAATTTATGCTGTCTTTAGGTTAAAGGAGTTACCCCTTAGGGAAACATCTTCCTGAAACAAGAGCTAAAAATAGTACATTTCAGTGCATGTCAATACGCACAACTAAACAGAAAGAATGATAGTCACATAAAATAGTGCTTTCCTTAAACGATGTTCTCGGCCTGACTTAAACATGTCGTGAAAATGACCCCATTACTACGATAGTGTTTAAGTATCATCCTTTAGGTGGAGTGCTATAAAGTTACAGATGCGAACATTTGTTTGTAACGATCATGTAAACAAATTAGTGTTAACATTTTCTACAAAATAGATAAGTGAAATACGAGCTGCCATAAAGTGCTTCGACTTGAAGGGTTTAACCACAATAGGAATATAAACGGCTCTAGATTCCACATTAAAGGATTCTTTCCCTTCGTATTCGACCGTTAAAAGGGGGATGCTGAATGGCCATCCATAGAGTCAAGTTTATGGT
The DNA here is from genome assembly GCA_030762175.1 of Metallyticus violacea. Lineage (NCBI taxonomy): Eukaryota > Metazoa > Arthropoda > Insecta > Mantodea > Metallyticidae > Metallyticus > Metallyticus violacea. Next base: position 351,054,933 of record CM060846.1, on the reverse strand, counting down.
CGCTCAGGGCTACACAAAACTACTGCGACCGACGAGATTGTGACAAAAATTCACACTGCCGTACTTAATGGTCGCCGATAGAAAGTATGCGAGTTGGGTGACATTTCAAGACCTCGGTGGGCCGTGTCCACTACATTTTACACGAAGTTTGGGATATGGAAAAAAAAAAAAAAAAAAAAAAAAACTTTCCTCTCGAGGGGTGCCGCGTTTTTTAACAATTGGATTAAAGACATATTCGAATGAACATTTTGCAACAGTATTAAGATTTGTTTAAAAGCAATTCCAGTAAGTTTCTCCGACCTTTCATAACAGTAGATGAAACATGGATTGATCACTACACGCCACAGACGAAAGAGCATTGCAAACAATTGTTGGCAACAGGTGAAAGTGCACAAAAGAAAACAAAAACGGTTCTACCTGCAGGAAAAGTCATGACTACGGTTTTCTGGGAGTTTAATGGTGTAGTGCTCATAGACTACCTCCAGGAGACCAGATCCATCACAGGGGAGTACTACGGTTCACTACTGGACCAACTGAAGGATGGCATTCAGGGTAAGCGTCCACACCTTGAGAAAAAGAATTTCCTCTTTCACAACGATAATGCGCCTTCACACATGTCTGGGATTGTTGTTGCAAAACTGCATGACCTTCACTTCTACATCCGCCATTTTTACCGGATTTAGCTCCTAGCGATTACTTTTTCTTCCCAAATCCGAATAAATGGCTAGGTGGACAAAGATTCACATCAAATGATTGGTTGTAGCTGAGACACGCTATTTTTCACAGTTGGACCAATGCAATTTTACCGCGGATGTTAAAAATTAGGAAAGTCGTTGGATAAAATGTATTGATTTTCAAGGTGACTATGTTGAAAACTTAAAAAAAAAAAAAAAAAAAAAAAAAATCTTAAATCTTGCGTTTTCATGGCCAGGCCCAGAACTTTTTGAACGCCGTTCGTATAGATCTGGAATTACGGAATTTCCACTGTTAACACTGTTGCATAACACAAGAAATTCACTGCTTTTATTATATATTTATATTAGAACTCTACAATTAACTACATTTAAATTTTTGTGCCTCGATTTTGGTAACATTTGTTTCTCGCGTCATGTTTAGCAATAATTGTAAGCATGTAAATATATGTCGGAGTGCATTCAAAAGCTCCTTCTTGATGCAATTCTTGGTGTCAAACTAGCATGATGGAAAAACTGCATGAAACACATTGTTGAAAGTTTAACATGTTATTGTATTTTTGAAACCGGTATAGTATAGCAGGTACACATAATCGACATCAGGACCGTTAATTAATGACACCTGCGCTTTATGAGCTGAACTGTCGCATCGCCTGGTTTCTTCTCAAAGCCTTTGCCGAAACTAATTATCTCCAGCAACCCACCTCTCGAATGCGATTAATCGCTGGAAAATGTGCCTCGCTGTGCATGAAGATCCAAGAAACGCTTGTTAGATAGTCCAGTGATCGATGAAATGAGTGTCGGTACGAAATATCTCCTTTGTGAACAACCAGCGGGAAAGGGATGATTGGCATGCAGATTAAGACCGTTATTTCAATTTATGAAATAATCCTGTTAGGCTAGGAAACGAATAATTTTAATTAAGTGCAGGAAAACGTTGCCTTGATGCAGATTAAATTTTCTACTTTCTGTCCGTTGTTCCAGATATTTGTTGTGTTCTAGTAATTTTTTTAATGGTGTTTAACGCCCGTTTTTATTACTGTGGTACCATAAGGCGGAGGACACTGATGAGATGAAATGATAAACTGGGAAAGCATATTTTTAAGGGAAGTTGCAGGCCTAAGTTTAGCGTACCTCCCCGGCATTTGTCATTTATGAGGACTGAGGAAAACCTGGAAGAACCTCAGTCAGGGTGATTCGAACCCCAGACCTCCCACTCACGAATCCGCAACAACCTCGCCCAACCGTTGCGGTGTCTTGACATTTATTGTTTTGTAGTGTGAAATATTTATAGACGAACTTACAACATTTATAAATAATACTTTTACCGAGTATTGCTTATTTGTCAATGAGGATTTCCGGTGATTGCCAATGTAAAGACGTTTATGTGTTTTTAGTCTTCTTTTCCTTCTATATAATAAACATCACTAGCGCAAATCCCATAGCAGCTGCGAGATTCCGCCCTAGGCTAGTCAACAAGCCTTTCAACCGCCGGGAAAGAAACACATGCACGCATGCGCGGAAATCGTGCGCAGACAATAACGCATTTTTGATGCTTTATACGCCACACAGAAGCACAACACAGAATTTTGCCTTTCGTTCTATGGTTTATTTTCTCTCTCTGTTCATTTAAATATGTGTTTATTTTGCAATTACAATGCGCAAAAGTTATAATAAAGCCTATAATGTGAGCACCAATGAGCACATTGCTGATTGGCTCCGTACCTTAGGGAGGGGGGAAACTAACAGTCTGTTTGGTTTAAGTTGAAACATGACTATTTAGCAGTTACCTCACCCTTTCTGCGCTAATGACGCAGTTACAGTCAGCCTGCACTGCAGTCTCTCAGTGGCAATTGTACTTGTAATACGTGGTGACAATATAATGAAATAATGAATGGTGTTTAACGCCCGTATTTGCTACAGAGGCACCACAGGCGATGGACTGATGATACACGAGATGAAATGATATATTGAGAAAGGATTTCTTTTTAAGGAAGGAAACGTTCCAGGCCTAAGTTTAGGGTACCTCCCCGGCATTTGTCATTTATGAGGACTGAGGAAAACCTGGAAAAAACCTCAGTCAGGGAGGACGGTCCTGGCGGGATTGGAACCCCAGACCTCCCGCTTACGTGTTCGCGATTTAACGACCTCGGCCACCCGTGGCGGTGTGGTGACAAGTTGCACCTTTTGGCAGTGAAATATGGAAAGTATGTTTAAAAGCGCAACAATACCGCAGTCTTGTTATCTCTTTCTAAATTCCATGTTTTAGCCTAACCCATACTTTAAGAGGTAATAGTTTCAATGTTAATGCATTTTGAGATTAGGCAGTTAAGAATTGTCTGCTGTCATGCGGAATATAGTGCTATCTCTTTCTACTTTCTATACTTAAAACAAATACACTGTAGTAGTTAACGGCCTACTACTAATACTGACAAAAACAACGCATAAGAAAGGTGCACTACTCGTATGGAATGCTTCGCAATTTTTAATTAGTACTGTGATTGAACACAACTACAGTAATACTAAAATTAAGAAACGGACTAATTCTTTTTGGTTATTGCTTGTGCAGTGTAACGCACCGCAAGTAAATGCAAGTGTTCATTAAGTTATTGTAATTACAATTCAAAAGAATTTTATAAATTTGTGTTATATATTTGGAATATTTAAACTGTTCCCTGATTTTAAATGTTTTATAACATTTTTCCTTTGGATAGCGTATACGAATGCCATGCGTCCCAATCAGCCATCTGCCGTCCGTATGCTTGAACCTCATCGGCCGAGCGATCAAATCCAGTCCTTACCTCAGACACAAAATCAGTTAGCGTTTTGTTTGCAGTGCCTTAACAACTACTCATATTGTGCAAGTGAGTAAATTAAATTTAACATTAGAGAATAAGACACATGTGTGAACACAAAAGTTTGTAGAGCAGCTTTTAGGCATTTGGTAGAGAAATGTCCTGGTGTTCCGGTCCCACATAGAGATGCTGTGAGAAACTTGTTCACAGATTTACGGATAATCGATAAAATTCCTAACCACTTCCAAATCGATAGCTCTGTGGAATGGGATGAACTTTTTGATACATTGACATTTTAAAGAGCGATTACAGTGCAAGAATTACAATCGCTTGACGACGTCAAGTCGTGTGAATTTCCGGATTTGGTTATGCCCGCATTTAACAGTTTTCTCCAATAAGGGTTAAGCTTCATTTACATGGTTGTGTTTGTTCGCACAGATCCGCTATTAATTCGGGAAGATTGCATTATGAAAAAATTGGTTTGTGGTGTGTTGTAAAATGTTCAATATATACTATAAATTCAGAGAGGTATATACTTGCACCTTTTTTTAAACTTGAATATTTTCAATAAGATTCTGTCATAACCTACTCTGACCGTGATTCTTTTCGAAGATCTAAGGGAGTTTTCGTTGACAGAATCATTTCTACAGGATTATGGCCCGCATGTGCATATATACAGCCCTTACACTATAAATGAATTGAAAGACAAAATAAGAACAAAAATTTGAACAGTTTCGGAAGCAGAACTTTTGCATATCTAATTTTTATCAGATGGTGTTAGAAATGTTTGCATGCAGATGGCCAGCACCTATAATATCTGCTATAGCATAAGGTAGTACATGATATAAAATAACATGTGCATGTTTTTATTGATGGAATTGCACAAGCGGTTTAGTAAATGGACAGGTTACGGATCGATAAGGCCGGATCTGGTGGGTCGGTCCGTGTGCGTGGCCTGTAGATGACTGGCTGAAACGTACCGTACAAATTACCTAATGCCCATAATTTTTATTTATCTCTATTACACTTATTTTAAGCTGTTTTATTATTTTCATTTCCGTAAATTTTTTTCTGTAATTACATTGTTTTAGTGTTTCAGAAAAAAAGTTACTGACCTTTTGATACAAGCTTGCCTGAAATCTGTGTTGAAACGTGTTTTATTTTCGCCAAAAGTGACGTTGCATTTAGAGTTTTGTCCACAAAAACAATGAATAAATGCGTTTGATTATCTTGAGCTCTTGACATGAAGTATTGAAAGCTAGAAGAAAGAGGAAATTTTTTGGCTGTAGAGAACAGCTCCTTCATACTTGGCGAGCCTTGACCTGCTGCGGCGACCTGTGCATCCTCTACTTCCGTCTTATGACTTCATTGATAGAGGTCAGTATTGCAGGGAAACACGTGATCAGCATTCCGGCACCCCGCTGGTCGCTTATCACGCGGCTATCGTGAGCGAAGAACTCCACCTCTGCATCAGGCAGCTTTCCAATTGTCCTCATAAGGCTAAATGAACCCCGTTTCAGACCTTCCTAACTTAGGAAAAAAATTTAAGTAGGCCAGCAGTCGGTAACGCTATGCACAAGATCAAGGAGGTGGTCCGGTAGAGAAAAATGCTTCATACCAACAAAATGTGTGATGACGTAAAATTTTGTGTGTTTCGTTTGAGTATTTCTGGAACGAGCAATGCTGAACTATATCGAATGAGCGTCGACAGTATTTACTTGCTTAGTTGAGGCAAGTAAAGGTATCTCTGTAGTTAATAATTTGTTATTGAGCTAACTGTTTGTAAATGAAAGGCTCTTGTCGTCAACGATAGTTAGCCAAACTATACAATGCGCTCTAACCTCATGGAGATGTACGAACAACAAAATGGTATATTGTAATATAAGTGTGAAAGGCATGTATGCATGGCGCATCCGAGTGTGATTAGTTGCAACCCGGGCTTTACCGAGGATCGCAATGAGCCTTTCAACAAGTACATTACATACCATTTTTATACTACCATATCGTAATGTAACTAACCTTTAATTTATTACAATTTATTTTAATTTGGAAACTTAAAAATAACAAGAACTAGATATATCGAATCGATTAGTATTTGTTCATACGTTGTATGGTTACGCGTTAGTGTATTGTTAGCTATTATCGATTTTATTGAAACATTTAGTAGTTCGATGATATGAAGATTTATTGAAAATTATAATGGAATTTGATAAAAGTGATGAATATTTTAAAGCCGCTCTACCCGAGGTGGTAGAAGCTGCGACTATTATAAGGAATGATTTGCTGCCTGAGAAACGGTATGAGCGAGAAGGTGATTTATTCACAGTTTGGTTCACAAAGAAACATTCAGAACAATTAGTGAGAATGGGAGTATTTTATAGAGAAATCGAATGTAATGAACTCTTCAACATTATGCTCTATTTATTCCATGTAATTTGCATTACTCGAATTATTATATTTGTCAATAGCAAAACTGCTACTTTCAGTCGTAATTTACGAAATAGTGGTGCAAAGTAATGATACATAGTTACCATTGCAGCACTAATTTTCACTTGTTTTATTTCAGTGCCGGTAGACTGCTACTTTCAGTTCTAAAATTAGTTAAGTATTAGTTATATTACGATACGATAGTAAAAAAGATATTTCGAAACACAAGATGGCTTCTTAGCAACACGTAATATAGTAGGATCATGGCGATCGAGCAGTGCGCCTGCAAAACATGACCGCTCCATTATCGAACTGCACCGTGGGAAAGCAACGAAACGTTCTTTATAAGTGGGAAGATTAAAAAATGGAAGACAAAATATCAACGATAAACAGCGGATTGGGGTAGCTGTTCATGGAGACAGTGAAACAGATAGAGCACCGCACTAGTTTAGAATTTAACTTTAGCCGTGGCTGGGCATGCATTATTATCGATGGATAGCTGTACATGGAGACAATGAAACAGATACAGCACTCCACCAGTATAGCATTTACCTTCAGTCGTGGCTGGGCACGCATAATATCGATGGATAGCTGTACACGGAGACAGTGAAACAGATACAGCACTCCACCAGTATAGCATTTAACTTTAGTCGTGACTGGGCACGCATAATATCGATGGATAGCTGTACACGGAGACAGTGAAACAGATACAGCACTCCACCAGTATAGCATTTAACTTTAGTCGTGGCTGGGCACGCATAATATCCATGGATGGCTGTACATGGAGACAGTGAAACAGATACAGCACTCCACCAGTATAGCATTTAACTTTAGTCGTGGCTGGACGCGCATAATATCGATGGATAGCTGTACACGGAGACAGTGAAACAGATACAATACTCCACCAGTATAGCATTTAACTTTAGTCGTGGCTGGGCACGCATAATATCCATGGATAGCTGTACACGGAGACAGTGAAACAGATACAGCACTCCACCAGTATAGCATTTAACCTTAGTCGTGGCTGGGCACGCATAATATCGATGGATAGCTGTACACGGAGACAGTGAAACAGATACAGCACTCCACCAGTATAGCATTTAACTTTAGCCGTGGCTGGGCATGCATTATTATCGATGGATAGCTGTACATGGAGACAATGAAACAGATACAGCACTCCACCAGTATAGCATTTAACTTTAGCCGTGGCTGGGCACGCATAATATCGATGGATAGCTGTACACGGAGACAGTGAAACAGATACAGCACTCCACCAGTATAGCATTTAACTTTAGTCGTGGCTGGGCACGCATAATATCGATGGATAGCTGTACACGGAGACAGTGAAACAGATACAGCACTCCACCAGTATAGCATTTAACTTTAGTCGTGACTGGGCACGCATAATATCGATGGATAGCTGTACACGGAGACAGTGAAACAGATACAGCACTCCACCAGTATAGCATTTAACTTTAGTCGTGGCTGGGCACGCATAATATCCATGGATGGCTGTACATGGAGACAGTGAAACAGATACAGCACTCCACCAGTATAGCATTTAACTTTAGTCGTGGCTGGACGCGCATAATATCGATGGATAGCTGTACACGGAGACAGTGAAACAGATACAATACTCCACCAGTATAGCATTTAACTTTAGTCGTGGCTGGGCACGCATAATATCCATGGATAGCTGTACACGGAGACAGTGAAACAGATACAGCACTCCACCAGTATAGCATTTAATTTTAGCCGTGGCTGGGCATGCATTATTATCGATGGATAGCTGTACATGGAGACAATGAAACAGATACAGCACTCCACCAGTATAGCATTTAACTTTAGCCGTGGCTGGGCACGCATATTATCGATGGATAGCTGTACATGGAGACAGTGAAACAGATAGAGCATAGCACTAGTATAGAATTTTACTTTAGTCGTGGCTGGGCACGCATATTATCGATGGATAGCTGTACACGGAGACAGTGAAACAGATAGAGCATAGCACTAGTATGGAATTTAACTTTAGCCGTGGCTGGGCACGCATATTATCGATGGATAGCTGTTCATAGAGACAGTGAAACAGATAGAGCACCGCACTAGTATAGCATTTAACTTAAGTCGTGGCTAGGCATGCATTATTATCGATGGATAGCTGTACATGGAGACAGTGAAACAGATAGAGCACCGCACTGGTATAGAATTTAACTTTAGTCGTGGCTAGGCATGCATTATTATCGATGGATAGCTGTACATGGAGACAGTGAAACAGATAGAGCACCGCACTGGTATAGAATTTAACTTTAGTCGTGGCTAGGCATGCATTATTATCGAAGGATAGCTGTACATGGAGACAGTGAAACAGATAGAGCATAGCACTGGTATAGAATTTAACTTAAGTCGTGGCTAGGCATGCATTATTATCGATGGATAGGGTTTGCAGGAGTGAAGTTATCTGGATCTCTTAGTAAATAAGGTTCTTTTAGGGATATAATAGTTAAGATTATAATTATAATAATAAATCCGAAAATATCTTTAAAAGTGAAATATGGATGAAAGGGAATTTCATCAGTGTTTCTGTTTACGGAGACAGTGAAACGGATAGAGCACCGCACTGGTATAGAATTTAACTTCAGTCGCGCCTAGGCATGTATTATTATCGATGGCTCCACGAGCATAGAGAGGCTTTGTGGCAGATGGATGATCCCAAGACAGCACCAGCGTGCGCGGCAGACGATTTGTCAGGAGCACTTGGACCGCCCTGTTCGTGATGATATCACAGTTCATCGAATTATGTCAGAAGACGATTCCTGGGTACATCATTATGAACCACAGGATAAGAAATGTTCTTTAATAAGTTAAAAATTCAGGACACAGGCTTCCACTGGGTTACTCTTGCCGATGCTCTTTTGGGATACTAATGGTGCAGTTTCAGGAAAAGGATTACACCGTCACCAGTGCTCGATACAGTAAATTTGAAGACTGCTAACTCGGGGAGTATTGCGACTTCGCGACAACATCCGCCATCATGCGGCTGCTCATACAATGGACACATTAAATCATTTAAATTTAAAGACAACGAGGTAATTGGAGCGCTGCAAAGTTGTTAATGGCCATGCCAAAAAGAGTTTTCTTGAGGCATTCACAAGCTTGTGTCAGGTGCACCAAATGTGTTAAAAAGCAGGATGCCTTATGTAGTAAAATTACTGTAAACACCATTGTAGAAATTTTATTTTACATTTTCTGTTATTTAATAGCCTTAACACATATATTCTTTGTTGCAAGAAAAATTCAATTTTATTTTATTTATGTATGTCATGCGTTTTAAAATCAAAGCATTGACTTAGCATGATCAGACGCATCCCACCAGACACGGACAAAGATTCAAAACTTGCAGTATGGCTCCCAGACCCGGCTCTGAAGAAAATGAAGCATTACTTATTACAGGAGGGTATTTGAACGCATTATTTCAAGTTTATGCAAGCATATGTTTTGTCCCTTGTGCACGACCAGAGCTATGTTTACTTCGACATTCTTAAGAACAAAATTGCAGGAATATTTTACCACAATCATGAGAATTATCTAAGAAGAACATTCTGACCTATCCCGAGCGCGCTAAAGATTATGCCTAAGTAGCATGTGCAGTTAAATAAAGATCTAGTAGCGTGATACGCAATTCTACCGCTTGCATTATTTAACTAGTTCTAACTAGAAGTGAGAAGAACCTTAAATTCTCTCATATCCGAATACTAAAAGTTCTTGAATGCTTTATATATAAGGGAAAATTCTATTTAAATTTCAACGTTTTTTTTTTTTTTTTTTTTTAAACTTAAGCCAAATTTTAAATCTGTGTTAATGAAGAACAAACTTAATAAAAACATATATCCATGCGTATATCACCTTCTTATCTCCGAGACTCCCTACGCGGCACTGGCTGCGCCATTCTCTCTTCAGTTGCGAGCGGGATTTCCACAGAGTCGGGCAGTTATGTTGTGCAATTGATATATTCATTACGTCGTCGCATATTCATCTACAAGGCACACATCAAGTATAGAAATTCATATGGTAGATATCCTCTGATTGCAAAGAAAATAAGACTCACAGCGACGGTGTCAATGTGATAATGAAAATTATCGCAAGCGGGACAAATAACGGTAGCTATACGCATACGCGTGGTTCCATGCCAGTGCATCCAACAAAACATTTTAGTTTCTCTTTCTGAATGTGCCAGGTTTATTCACGTGCGCAGTTTGCAAATTCAAGAAAACTTTTTGAGCTCGTCTTTTCAACGTGCTAACTACAAGACAATAGTTGCATTGCTTTCTGAAATATTTCTTCTTTTTTATTAGATTTTTTTCTGGACACACTGTATAATAATACAAAATTGTGGATTTAAGTAGCTGGTTTTGCATTCGTTCAATATTGACTTAATTTCACCTATGCACCCAGTCTTGGCTTGTTTACACTTAAATGCTAACCCAACATTTCTCGATACATTTCAATGACAAAGATCCGGTAATTTCGTCTTTAAGATTGGTTCACATCTTTTGTATGGATCTGTATATGACATTTTGTATCAAACAGATTTGTTCCAAACAAAACAAATGGAGATTACATTCGGAACATTTGTATAGCACATTATTTCAAGTCATTTTCAACACGGAGGCTTGTGCTATTACTGTGGAAGACAATAAAAAGGAAAAGGCAAAACAAAGACAATAAAAAGGAAAAGGCAAAACGCTGGACAAGAGGTTTTTGCTGAAAAGGGGTTCATATGTCTCGTTTCTGTCTGAAGTTTTTGATTTATTTATGTTCGTCAATTCTCGTTTGTGCTGCGACTTTAAGTTATTTATTTTTTTTTTTTTTCAGCGTCAAATTTAGGGATAGAAGTAATTTCACGTAAAGAAGGTTTCGAGAAATTGCTCTGAAATTCTTATTTTGAGGATCCCAAATACATTTTCCCATTTCCATTTCTTCTGTTAAACATAATATTTTTATGATTGACCACTCCAAGTTTTATGTTTATGAAAAAATTCGTTAATTGAGTAAATGTGCGTATGATCAGGTTGCAAAACAAGAATTGTTTTCGCTCGTCTAGCGATACACATAACTTTGTCCTACACATTTATAGATCACATCCTTTTGTATGAAACATGAAGGAACTCGTTCTGTACCGACCAGAACATTTGCGAAACAAGTTTTATACAAAAAGTTCTCGATGTGAACCCACCCTTAAAACGCAAACGAATTTACCCGCTCTGAAAACTTTGGCAGTCGATACGCAATTAAAATGATTTTGCATTTAAAAAACGTATACTCCGAACAAATCCTTTGGCGTGTTTAGGCAATCATCCGCACACATTTGAAACCCCGTCAGCTTGCGCCCATAATGCACTCACTACACTTACGGAGTGTGAGAGTTTGAGGAACCGTTAATGGAAAGTGAAAGTTGGTGTCGTTTCCAGAGCAGACACGTTAGCAAGTTCTGGTTTTGTGTGAGTTTAGTGGCCGCTAACGGGATAGCTATCAACCAACAACTATTTGCTGTAGGCAAACTTCCAACAAGTAGTTGTCCGGTGAATCTTGTTATGTATGTGGTTTGTTCGATTTGTAAAATCATGATTAAAACTTTACACTAATACGCTCGATTCTGACGCCCACGAGCTGGCCTCTTTGACCTCTGACCTTTGTCAGGAGACGGATAGTTTCACGTGAAGTCTGAACAAAGTTCTACCTCTGTCTTCGTGCGCGAGTTTAACATCCCATGCCCCCAATGGATCTTTGGGACGTGAAGTAAATTAAATCATAGTATAAATGTATTCAACCTATCGGTTTCTTTTCTAAAGGAGTGAAAGCCTGTAAAGAAGCACAATGAAACTCGCTAAATCTGGCCCTGGTTATTTACTAATGAAAATCATAAGGTTTCGCTGCAGGTTGGTAGAGATAATAGTCAAAATAGTAAAAATAATAAACGTTTGCTTGTTGCTGGTATTAATGCGTGATTTTCATGAAGACGAATGGTCACGCCAACCGATCATGTCCTGCTTTTATGTATTCGCTGGCAGATGGTTGAAAGAAACCCACCGTCTTTTTTTAATGCAAACGCATAATACATTTTCAAATATATAAATTCTCATAAAAATTCTGAAATTTTGCATACATATTACATATGCCGTATTTACGCGAATCTGATGCGCATATTTTTGTCCAAATGTAGTATTCAAAATAGTGGAGCGCATTAGATTCGATGGCGTATTAGATTCAAGTTCCGTAGTTCGCCGGTAACTTCATTCATATTTATCGTCTATTACGTCATAATGCATTGCTGCAATTCTCTGCTTCGTTAGTCGGTCTTCCTGGTGTAGTGGTGACCATGCTTGCCTCCTAAACCTAAGATCGCGGGTTCAATCCCCGCCAGGACCGATGGATTTTTTCAGGCGTAAAAATCCTTCGGAGGGAAGTAAAACCTTGGGTCCCGTGTCGTAGATTTACGGCCCAAAAATGAACTCGAGCCTGAAAAAAAAGAGGCATTTGCGCAAAATTTGTTGGCCGTTCCACGCTCTGAATTAAATGGGACGCTGATGACCTGAGATATTAAAGAGCGTGCATAAATAAACGAAATCAAATCGGCTTCGTTGCATTTATTGTTGGCATATTATCGCCTAGAGCGTTGGAATAGCAGGTGGTCACGAAATTGAGGGCATACAGAGAAGAACAGCTTATGATGCTGCTTTCAAGCGTTAAGTAATTCTTTATGCTAAAATGGTAACAGAAAACAGGAAGAAAGTTCAAAGTAGCCGAGAGCAACGTTTGCTTGTGGCAGAAACAGAAATTGGCATTATTTGCAACTAAAGTTTGTAGAAAGAAATTCACTGCAAAGGAAAACAGCCTGACATTGAAGAAAAGGTACATGAAAGGAGGAAGAAATGGCAACTTGTGACTAGTGACATCGTAAGAAATAACTTTTTTCTTCTTTGACCTACGCCAACAGTCCTGGCAACACACGAATGATGGATTTTGTCCTACGTGCTCCAAGATGTAACATCAATCCACTCATTAATCCTACGTTCTGGTACTTTTATGAAGCAGATGTGCTTATCTCTATGACGTCGCACAAAGATAAGCCAATATTCATGAATTTAAGTTAAGGTGTTCATTATATTCGATGGCACATTAAAATGCGGTATATTATATATCATTTAATACAACATATTAGTTATTGGTATTAGTTTCGGAAATATCAGTAGCTTGATATACATTCATAAAATTATTGCGCATATTTTATAATCAAACATCTACTCTGAATACGACCAGGTATTATAAACCTAATATCAAAATACTTTTCATAGCTTCGTTAGAATTGAAGCTTTCACTGGAATAACGTTGTAAGAACCAGATTTCACGAAGGTTTGATTTTGATAATATAATGTTGTATGTTTTAAGCTTGCAACATCCTATGATGTCTATACAACATGGTATTACTTATATATTTATTCTGGCAAAGAAAAGACTGTTAGGTTTTCTCTTCCGCTCTACCATCTTAATAATAATTACACTAAGTTATAGCGACAATATTACGATCATGACATTGACAGTAACAAAGACAATACTCGTACACATATAAACCTATGTAAAACATGAAATGGATAAATAAATGTATGCTAATACATAATTATGAATAATGAAAATTAATAATGAAGAATATGAACTTAAAAGGAAGAAAAATAAAAAGAATAATAATACAATGAGCACTAAAAACGAAAATTTATACCAATCAACCTATGTAAGTAATGAAAAGTTGAACTAAATATAGGAGCAAAACAAAAAATTAAAAAACCCATCAATACTATGAAGGAGGTAGCAACATTTATGATAGTAATAACAAAAATAATTTTACAACAGGATAAAACAAAAAATACTATCTCAAATATGCGAGATAATCGTATAATACTAAGAGAGTGTCATGTGTTTTACAACTTCAATATAAGGAATCTAAATTTATGACAGTATTCACTTTTCGAACGTCAGACAGAAGCTTTTTGAGGTTCGAAAATGTTTGCGTGATACTTCTCTGTGATAAGGATATAATTGCTCTAAATGTTTCAACGAAAAGATATATCGCATACGATTTATTCGCGTAATTTTGTCACAGAGGTTTGTATTTTTTCTGAGAAAACAAGATATATTTAAAGCTGGTTATTTTTTCGAATAAATACAAGAAATGCAAATAAAATTTTTAAAAAAATAGTAATTAAACAATTTTTTAAAAAATAAAATCTATGTTAGTATGTAGCTGCGTCCCCCCTTTTAATTCATTACAACTGGATTGCATGTTCTGCCTGTACCTATGTTATTAATAAGGCCTGCATTTCGATTACTTTGCATCTTTTTCAAATGATACAAGGGCAATGCGTGTTGAAAATAAAAGCTGTTTATACCATCTTGAGTGAAATGAAATCGTCTCTCTCTCTCTCTCTCTCTCTCTCTCTCTCTCTCTCTCTCTCTCTCTGTGCCTTTTATGTAGAATAAGATTTTTTTTCTCCTCTTTTATGCAACTTTAAGGTAATTTTTACGTCGAAGTCAACGTTTTTGTCATTTTAGATAGTTTTATCGCATTATTCTTAATATATTAGTAAAAATTCATCTCTAGAATCTTCAGATCCTAGTTCTCCACAACTGCAGGAAATATGTGAAACATTCTTGTTTCGAACATACACAGGGTCCGACTGCAGGTGTTTATTTCTATTGATAATGCGTGAAAGACAGCCCTTTCTCTTTACGGACACGGTAAGTTTGCATTTGGACTCCGTTATTGTGGGAAAAAGAAAGTTAGTGAGAACATTCTGCGCCTGCGCACAACCTTCTTCTATATGAGCTATCTTTTCTAAGAAAACGTTAGTTATGATGTGCTTGAGTGGGTAAAATATGAGCATGACAATAATTGAAAGTGAAAGTGTCTGTATGCACCTTTGGTTTACATAATTAGCTATTTGTAAGGTAACAGGCATCCAAGTAGCTCACTACAGTTTAGTTTACATCATGTTCCTGCTTTGAAAGGTCAATGTCGTCTTAGCAGGCAGTAGAGAAGCCGCCACCCCTGTGAAAGGTATGCCGAGTGCCCAGTTATCGTGCGTTGGGTTTACTTTATGCGTGTTGTTTAAGAGTCTTGCCTGTAGGCCCTACAGTTCCCCCACTTTCCATCCTGTATCTCTGTGTGTCAGTCAATGTAAAGTAAAAATCAGTTCTTCCGCGAAATTAAAACAGCTTGTTTCGGAATATGGCGTGTATTTTAACTGACGGCAGTATTCTCTACTGCAGAAAAGATATTCATTCACATTGACCAACATGTAAATAGAGAAAAACGAGATCTTGAAACACAGGGATCAAGAAAATTGTAACAAAAGCTTCTCGAGTAGTGTATTGATTGATTTTGTTTATTTACGGACACTCATTAACATGTCAGGTCATCAGCGTCCCATTCAATTGCGGGCGTGAAACGGCCGACAAATTTTCCTCAGAGGCCTCTCTTTCAGGCTTGAGGTTATTTTTCGTGCCGTAAATGTACGACACGGGACCCAGGGCTTTACTTCCCTTCCGAAGGAAACCATACTTAGAAATTTTTCGAGCAGTGTAGAAAATACACAACTTTCCATAATCTGCTAGCTTTAAAAACAATTTGAAATACTGAGATCTTTAATATTCGGGCCCTCTTTGTGGCGTTTCATGGTTCGAAATAGCGCGTAGATCAGAAATGAAGTTCTGTGCGCGAATGAACCCTGGAGCTACATTGGAGGTTTTAAGATGTGTAGAAATCATTACGGTGCACTGTCAGGAAAAGGGGAGAACACTTGAGCAGAGTTACAATGCAAACAGCATAAGGAATACAGAAGTATTTTTTTTAAATGTCTCGAAAGACGACGAAAACGGATAGAGATAGATAAAAAGTATTAATTCAAATGTATAACGCAACTTTTATACTCTAAACTTTTATGAAATTTCGTCAGAAATCACTTTATACTGAGCAGGCTTTTATTTAAATGTAACATTTCAAATATTAAAAAACGAAACATTGGGCTGGGAAATACATATGTTAGTGACACATTCAGTAATAAAATTTTCACTCATACAAATGTTTCACACTTATTTTCCATTTTTTTCAACTGTTTCAAGTTTACTTTTCAGTTAGTGCAATAAGAACTATAAGTGTCATATACCTACGTTTGAAATTACGGCGAGACAAAATTAAATGCAACTTTACTATTTTGTTTTCTTTTTCTTTCTTATTGATGTTCTTTCTTCGTTCTGTTTCCGCATTCAAAGCAACACAAAATGTTAAAACTATCAGCAAAGCAATTATAAATGCCATAGAATATTGTAAAGTGTACCTTGGCTGATCTAAACGCAATGTAGTAGTTGCAGATTTCTTCAAATTAAAGGCAAAATGTTGCGATGCCCGGTATGAGTGTGACCACACACAAAATAATTGGAGTTGTCCATTTCAGAGAAACGGCAGAAAACCATGTCATGTTTGCATTAAATAAACGAAAAAGGTGCAAAAATCAGTTGACAGAGATGGCACAAAACGGAAAGAAAACCGAGGAAACTACTTCAAAGGATGCGTGCGTCTTTAGTTCTACATGATAACGCTCGACCGCACATCAGAGCTCCTTCCACCTGTTCCCGAAACTTAAAGAGTCCCCTCAAGAGGACTTCAATTTGATTAGGATAATGCCGTATAGAACGAGATAAGGGCGTGACTACTTCTATCTTCACGATATTATAAAACTAGTGAGTGCTGGCTGCTAAGGGGATTGTGGAGAAATATGTCAAAGTGAGGAACACATACTTTCAATCTATTTCATCTTCTTGTTTGCATGAATTTAAAGTTAGGTTAAACGGTACAAACTATATTAGCAAATACTGTTAAGCGAAACTATAAATGGTTCATTGCTTGTAAGTTAAATGGCAATAGACAGATGCAAAAGGTTACAGTATTTATAACCATTTTCATAGAAATATGCAATCATTTCATACACATTCTAGTAAATTTGTTTTCTTTTTCAGTTATACTTTATATAAAATATTCCAAAATTTTGGGATTCTTTCGTTTCGTTGAGCATTCTTTACTGAAGATGTATGCCTCTACGTGCAATTGTTTTCATGTTGATGCGAGATCGTTTTGCCAATAAATATGTTTTCGTTTTTATAAGTTGTTTTGTTAAAAGTGATTACATAGTCATTGTCTTTTGAATTACTGTGTACAATCCACTTGCGATGATGGGGGGAGGGCAACTGAGTTGAATATTGATGCTCTAGATTAATTAATAAATACTTGCTAAAATTAATTACTGATATTTTAAATTTTGTTACATTGTATTTATTCCCGAAATAGATTTAAATATTTCTTGGTGTTATGATTTTCTCAACAAAAATCAAAACTTCCGTGACAAAATTATGCGAATTAATATGCATGTAGTTTTTCTTTTGGAAGAAATAATTAGAACAATTAATTGTATATCCAGTATTTCAAAGATGTAGAATACGCAAACATATTCAACCCTCAAAAAGCTTTTCTTGTGTGTTCGATAAGATGTAAATACTACCATAGTACTAGCCGCTTCAATGTGAATACAAAAATTAGCTCCTCTAATGAATGTTTACTCTTTCACGAGGGAACACTATGCGGAAATATTTGTATGCGCGTGCTTTCAGTCTTTTGAAGCTTGCCGAGAATAATGCACTGTTCTACATTAATTAAGAGTCATAATACTATGACATTTTGCTATACATGTTACACAGTATTTGATATTGCTTTACGGCCATTGCTTAGTTTATTGCGTAAATGCTTTATGCCAATCTAGCAACATGAGCAAATTTCCTGGAGCACTTCAAATTGTACTTTACCATGCTGAAACAATGCTTATGTTCCGTGACTTTCGGAGGACAATCCATCTTTGCAATGAATGCCGGCGAAGTAAACGGTCATTTAGATGTTGAGTTATATCCTGCATAAAATCAAGTAATGCCTGATGAGCAGAAAAGTCATAAAAGTACTAATCGCGCAATGCTAGAGATGACTTACTTCTCTTTGGTGACACAACGCGGGAAACCGAACAAATTCTACGTCAAGCTCTTTATTTTCATATTTAGCTAGTCACCTTAGAAGTTTATGACTACAGGTGAAGATGATCTTGTGTTTTTAAACCAATTTCTGTCAGCAATTTTTTGTTTTTGAGCTTTTTCGCCAGTTTCTCAATAATCCCAAGGCATTTGCTGAGCAGCGCTTTTGTATATGCCTCTAACATGGTTTGAAAGGTGTTTCTTTTTAACTCATTCGGTTAACGTAAAAATTCCTAGTTGCAACACCTGAAGACCGTCATGTGCCAGATATCTCATTCAAATGGACAGTAATAACAATATGGAGGGAAAATGGTAACAGTTAAAAGAAAATTTCTGTCACTTATTGAACAATATTGTGCACTTTAGAATGTGTCGTAATTTGAACGAGGATTGCTTCTGTTTCAATCATTCTGAATTCCGGTTAAATTAATTAATTGACCAAGTTTTGATACCTCTGCATTCCGAATGGTTTCATTTACCGCTCCTTATACACTCTGTATCGCATGTTTACATAATGGCACAGTACGCGCGGCGGTACCAGATGGTAGGGTTGATAAGCATGCAGACGTGTTTGATCTTCGGTCATGACTCGAATGCGAAGCTCAAGGTCGTCGTTCATGAGCATGAAGCCATTCTTGGATACATCTTTTCGCACAACTTAGGTCTTTGGTAATTCAATACTTATATGTCACGTTTACCCCTCATGCAGATGTGCGTTTTTATATTAAGCTATTTCAGCTTAGCGTTGCCAAGTGGAGAGCATTTGACATACAAACTGGGGTACAACAGAAAACATTATTATCATCCTCATCATCATTGTTGTTGTTGTTGTTGTTGTTGGAGAGTGAGAAACACGGATTCTTTTGTGCACATCTTAAACATAATGGCCATATATTCGATCTCTTAACACTTGTAGAAATAAGAGTGGAAGCGGCAACATACAGCGCAACAGTACGCACCCCGCCCGCCGCTTATTGTTTGTGATAAAAAAAATGCAGTGATTATTGAAGCCTTTCATTTACGTTAGGTTTTCTGCTATTTTATTTTTAAAATATCACTTAAAGGGTGCAACGAATATGGAAGCGAAGCATTCCTTTTCCATGTATTCTGTTGCTCTTCTATACTAAGACAATTTATAGTCACACCAAGTAAGTTGTCAGAGCACTATACATTTTGATTAGATATATTAAAACGTTTAAAGTTACATATTATATTTAACATATAAGGAAAATATAATCTTTACACATCATTCCAAAACGAGCGGTAAACAATTAATGAAATATAGCTAGTATTTCCTCTTTTTATTTATTTTGTTCTTTTTGTGTTCATGTCATACTTTGTTAAGCTGCATAACTGGAGAGCTGAAAACTTCTACAATTTCAATGATTTAAATATTTAAAACTTGAGGCAAAAGTACTTTTAAAACTGCATATTATTTAGAATGCAATTAATAAAAACCGTAAGTACATTTGGCCATTTGTAGCATGCATCATTTCATGTGATCAGTCCTAGAGAACATGTTGCAAGTCATTCATCAATGCTTAAATTGAGCCAAGTCCATCGTTCATTACGATTCGCGTAGCATAATTCAGTTCCAATTTCGGTGGTATATTCTGAAGACGAAAATATCATTAAAGGAGGAAAAGTCAAAGGACCTAAAAAGCATTAATGAATATCTAAAGACATCTTAAGTAAATGCTCTTAATGGTCAAGAAATGTTCATAGTTTCATATGAAAAAATTAACTCTAATGTTGATTAGTTGATGTGTACATTGCATGCAATTGCATACTTCCATAAATTTCTGAAGGTAAATAAGATTTTAGTTACATGTTTTCTTTGTGAATTTTCTCAATAAAAATGTTTTTACATAAAAATAAGAAAAGAGTTCATTTTAGAAATATTGTTTATTGCAGGGCGCAAATATCGACATTCCCAAATGTCCTAGTAAAAATATAAATCAAAGATGTAATTCCGGAATATTTGAATAAACAAAATTAATGTTTAATATTCCTTTAGTTAAAATTTTCACATATTATAAATACAATGTTTGTGCACTTCCTGCAAAATGCTTGTATTTGCATAAATAGGAATTATAGAGTATAAGTTTTGCAAAAGTATATATTGCCTATAGATATTCAACATTTTAAAATTAATGCTTTCGTTGAAGAATGTGCCAATAGCTGTAAACGCTGCACGCGATTTTCAAATTTTTTCTCCCAGGGTAACGCTTGTCTGCTCTTGAAGTCGGTTTCCATGGTAGCAAGTGATGCTTATTTCCAAGGGACTCGTATAATGGAAAGAAAGGTGTCGAGTGTCGCTTTCTGAACGTGATATAGGTGCGATATCTGGTAACACAGAACAACCATGCAAAACAAACACAGTCACACATATTGAAGCAAATTTAAAACACTTAACATAAAATTCGTTTATAGTAAATCCGCTCTGCATTGAACAGTTATTTCATTTGATTTCAGAATATTCCTCTTTAAGGTGATTATGAAAAGAATTTATCATACTATAAGTGCGTAATAAAAAAGCAGATATTGAGATTTTTGTCTGACATTTAAAAGGATGGATTTTGTGGATAGTTCGCAGGTTCCTGTAACGCATAGAAAAACAGTGGGAAATCGGAGAATCTTATTATTTATTTTCAGAATAACTTTAAATAAAAAGTTTCGGCGTTTTTAACGGCAAAATTGTTTTTCTAATGCTGCAGTGGTGGATTTATGTATTTATTTTTAAAATGTAATGCGGCAGGCCGACTGTCACAAGCATTTTGCACAATGAACGAAAAGAGAAACAAAAGTTTCTGGGTTTATTTGGCAATTGCTTTAGGAGGGCGATGAAAACAGCCCAAATTAAACTCACCTGAGCTGGCAAACAAATGAGAGGCGTAAAATGGAGAAAATTTATCCGCATATTTCAGTATTCCATAGAAGTTACTTATAAGGAAGCATGCACTGAATTTTGGAAATCTTCAGTTCTTTGTAGAACGCTACGAAAAATTACATGTTTAACATATCATTCAATATTTATCTATCTTTTCAGCTCTATAGAAATTAAATCGTTAATTGCTTGTCTTAGTTTTTTCGGTGAAATAACAACAGTTTTCATTAAATATTTTTGTAAAACAAAAATACCTAAGTATAGAGTTATTGATATATCTACCGCATATTAACGTTTTAATTATTAATTACGTGAAATGGTTTATGTGCTAAAAATTCAAGAATATAATTTTAGATAACAATGCCGATTAGCTTTCTGACACATAAATTCGTACATTGCATCCAAATAAGGTCTGCTTCGATAAAACATCTTACATTGTATGTTAATTCAAACCTCAAATTACTTAAAATGCATTGTCTTTAATTTCAGTATACTTTTGTTTTAAGCCTTTGTCTAGTACATTATTTTATTGAAATTTTAAAAATGTCCATTTTAAAATTACATTTAAATATTTTTTGATAAAAACATTTTAAAATATATGAGCTAGCAATAATTACATTGGTCAACTTTAGAAATAATTGCGGTGTGAATTATAGAGAATTTTGTTCTCCTGCAATAATTTATTTACCATTATTGGCCATAATTCAATTATTAAAATGCTATCAACATACACGCGTACATTTATAAGAACACGGCTAGTTAGTGAAGCTTGAAATAATGGCAGTTGCTAATGCGACAACGCCACTGGTAGGATGCACATAAAATTCAAAATGTCGGAGGGTGGGAGTCGTGGTTTTGAATCCTGTTGTAGATGGAAGCTCGATCTGGATCTGCTTACCTGTGCCTTCTATGGGTGGGAAGAATCAATACGAAGGAAGGCTTGACGCTGCGCAGTGCGGTTCGTTTTTGTGGCAATCTGCGCCGTCCACCACGTGGCCATAGCTGCATCACGTGGAGTCACTCCCCTATTTCCCCTACTTCTCCCCACCAGACTTTCATTCCAAACTCCCCTTCAACAAGTATTCCCACTCCGTACGCTTCCTTCAGACTACTTCAGTGGCGGACTTGCCCCCAGAGGGGGACTGTGCACTTAGCTTGTTCTTTGTCTTTTTGGTGCCTGAAGAAAAGCTCGTAAATGATAAATGAACCTACAAACATACTGCTGTAAACCTAAACCACATTTACATAATTGGGACCACAGGATAGTTATTTTCAGCACTATTACCTAACATGCTTATGCGTATATTATAGTGGGAAGCCAACGTTTTAAGGCAATTGTAATTGATTACTCACATTTTTCAATTAATAAAGTGTTACACAGTACACTTTATTAATTACCAAATCGCTCAAAAAGTCTTTAATTATGGGAAAAAGGTACATCATAACTCTAAAAATGTTATTCTCCTATAATGTGTGTGTGTGGAAATGTTTTTGAACAAATACAAAAAGAATATTGCCATAATGAAGCATTGCGATGGTGTAAAGAATAAAACATGTTAAAAAAAACGCTCTTACGAGTTATTCGGCGCAAAGGTTTAATTACGAAACCACTCATATTAAATGAACAGCATATTTATGAAAAAGTGATTAAAAGCATATCGCTACTAATGATAGTGTAGCAGACATAAGCGGCATTTCAGAATTTTCACTCACAATTGAAGTATTTTGCCATTTGAGTATAGGCTTGTCTTTGAGAAGATATGCGCCTAAGTTGTCTCTTCATAAAGTGTTTATAGTGTAAATATAATTCAAAAGAAACAACGATAACCGGTACACAAAATATGGAATATTTCGGCAAACTATCTCCTTAACGGCTACTTCTGTACAGTTGACCGTTAATTCGCTTGTCTATGAAGGATATCGCAGCTATTTGTGTGTCAATTATTATAATGTTTCTTTCCCTCTCATTTTTCTTGTATATTCTTTTCCAGTACGTAATTGCACATTACATTCAAATTATTAAAAAAATGTTGGTCATTTCTGAGGTAGCATTTTGAAGTTCCATATTGGGCCATATTTCTCTGAGAGATTTCATAGGCACTACATCTTTTGAGAGTGAGGAAGATACTTCAAAACATTAGCGCAAGAACTGGGGCTCACTGGTGCCGATAAAGGAATGAGCGCTCATCGTTTCGAACATGTTCTGTTCTAAATGTAGCTCTGTTCAAAAATAATAATAATAAAAAAGAAAACATTATTTTTACCATTTCAACACGATTTCTTACTGTATAATCTCTTACAAGTGACGTGTCAGAGGATTGCCTCATTCAACTATGTAATATTGCCAACAATGACAGACATGTAATTAA
This sequence comes from Metallyticus violacea, assembly GCA_030762175.1. Taxonomy (NCBI): domain Eukaryota; kingdom Metazoa; phylum Arthropoda; class Insecta; order Mantodea; family Metallyticidae; genus Metallyticus; species Metallyticus violacea. The sequence continues at coordinate 351,031,640 of CM060846.1, read as the reverse complement.
CACCTCAATTTTGACGAGAATAATTGTTTTGAAATGACCTATAAGCATATAGAATGTACGAAATCCAGTAGAATATTACTTTTGCGTAAATTAAACATTGTATCCCGCCTCAATAAATTAATAATGCAAATGCACATTTGTTTTAAAGCAGAAATATATCTTTTGATTAGTTGGTGAAGGAATTTACTGAATATTAGCTTTGCTGTGTAGTTTGAACAAAAACTTAAGAATGTACATGACTACGTTGGCGTTATTCTGAAGATGTTAGCCTAACACTCTATGATAGGATATTTAGGTATTACTCAATAAATTACAAAATAGGAGCAGTATTTATATTTCTTTGTTATAGGTAAAAAAATCAACTTTTGTCCATATAAGTGCACATTTTAAAAGCCCACGTGTGCTATTTAATACGACAAATAATCCAGTAAATGTATAGATAATAACTAACAGTAACAAATTAGGAAAAAAACGTGTAGGGTATACTTAAATTAATAAGTACACAAATCACGATAACATCATTCAACTCTACCGCCTTTGAGCTAACTGAAGAATACCGCCACGGGTGGCCGAGATCGTTAAGGCACGGACTTGTGAGCGGGAGGTCTGGGATTCGAATCCCGCCAGGACCTTTCTTTTTTCAGGTTTTCCTTAATCCTCATAAATGGTAAGTGCCGGGGAGGTGCCTTAAACTTAGGCCTGGAACGATTCCTTCCTTAAAAATAAATCCTTTCCCAATATTTCATTTCATTTTATGTATCAGCGTCCATCGCCTGTGGTGCCTCTGTAGCAAAAACGGGCGTTAAACACAATTCATTCATTTAACTGAAGAATGACATGCCCTTAAGAGCTCATTCGTTAAAAATTCCTTGCAGCACAGTGCCAGTACAACAAGTGGCTTACTTTCGAGCAAGCGCTTTGGGAAAGAATTCGGAAAAAACATTTCAAGTGACATGCATGAAGGAAGTAGGGGATTTGGTTTGATTCTCGACTATCATGAAGGTTCTTTCTTTCTGTCCTAAATGTTGAGTGCGTCTCCTGAATCAAGTCGCTGCTTCACAAGCGTTCGCCGATTATGTAAGACGTGTTCTAAAGAACAGATTTGGGGAAAATGTCCACCTTATTAGGTTACATTTCATATCGGCGGCGAAATTCGATATGATGTTGTTAATGCTTTAGAACCAAGGGGCACCAACAAGGTGAACTTAGTGGAACAAACCTGCGTGAATTGGCATTTAAACCACTCCTCCGCCATGCTGTGTTTACTCCAAGGTTAAGGATTTAAGTCGCGAGAGTTCGTTTGCACAGTCTGCTAAAGACAAATCATGTCATAAGAGGGTCTAGCTAAGTAACTGATTGCGTTAAGAATTAGCTGGATCAGAAAATATCATCATATGTAGTGAAATGCCAAAATTCCAAATGTTACATAATGTGAAATTACTGCTTAGAGCATGCAATTTTCAGAATATCTATGACTTTTATCCTCGATGTTAAACACGATACCAGCATTTACTTTCATAGTTTTGAATCTTCTCAAGCACAACTCCTTTTTGGTACACCGTTGAAAATATTCCTGCCAATTGCTTTGTGAAATTTCGCTCCACTTTGTTTCGCTGTCTGTTGAAATGTTACAAAGGGTTTTATGTCTTTTTTGAGCAAGAGAAACATACCTAAGGATGAAGATATGACATTGTAAATGAACAATAACTATCTTTTAACGTCTTCTCGTGATGTTAAATACATAAAAATTAAGTGTAAAGTTGATCGCTTTTCGGTTTGTTTTTCAACGAATATACACTGCTGGCCATTAAAATTGCAACACATTCTGCGTGCTCATAATCGTCTTGCCTTCTCGTTCGGGGCGGCAGGCGTTGGGATCCTTCATGTCTGTGTTCGTCCTACCTCGATCTTAATATTCGTTTAGCTGTGAAAGCATTTGATCCAACACAAGTACAAATTTCTCGTAATGACATTCCGCAGTCTCGAAATGCTACGATTCTCCTCTATCAAATTCAGGCACGTGGCTAATATTACTTTGAATTTTCGACCAGTCATATTCGTTCCGTTTGAGAAAATTTTGGAAAAACTAGTCTCTTATGGGCGTTGTAATTTTAATGGTCACCAATGAATTTTGTTTTAAAATCTAATATTCCTACATCATGCATACAGTTAGGCAATTATTTATTCTGCTGTTAGTTTGTTGTTTTCTCCAGTTGTTACTTAAACGCTAAACTGTAAATGAGGCCAAAAATTATAAAAGTATGATACTATGTATACACTCATTTTTAATAATAAACAATGTTATTTTCATTCATAATCTGTGGGAAAACAATTAGTAACACTCCAAAAATGTATTCCAGATGTTTGTTAAATGTTCATAACATTATAAGAATGCATTTTAAAGGTGTAACAGGGCATTCTCTGATACATTTACAGGACGGCCTTGAAATACACTCAGTTTTGACGATTAATTACAAACTAAAATACGAACTGAAATGTTATCACATAACAGTGCTGCTAGTTTTTAAATTTTCGGAAAACAGCGAGTTTCCATGTTACCGGTTTGTTACCTAGTTTAGAACTAGGAGAAAATGTTCGCAACTTCCATTAAATCCCTTATTAATTGTCGCATTTGAATGTTGGCGATGTTTATAACCTTAGGCCTGAAGTTGAAAACAACACAGAAAGTTTGAGTTTTAAACTAAATTAAAGCTATAACGTTGAGAGGCACATTTGCATTTCAAAGAGGCACATTTTATAATTACTTCCGCCCGAAACTTTGGCGAAGCAGTAAATGTATTGGTTTTGTACATCAGCGTGTGTTCAACAAGTTGCGTGAATGAAACTGTTTCTGGAGTTTCCCCTCATCCTGAAAGACAAGTTAACTTCAGGCGTTAACGGAATCTGCACTCGATGCGCCATTTCCAGTTGAAACCTGTGTCGCTTAGCAAGAGACATTGTACGCTTAAAAGGCGAGATACGAACATTAACATTGTCACACGCTATCAGAGATAATAACACGAAGCTCTAATTTTATTTATAGTAATATTTAATGTAACTATTTCGCAAATACGAGGGTATGCTGAAAAGTAATGCCTCCTGATTTTTAGTTTTAAAGTGGGAATAGTTATTCGAGTAAAACAAAAACTGCTTACTTGCTACAACCTTAAAGTTCATACTTACATAGTTATTTTTCCACATACTCGCCCTAACGATGAATAACTTATACCAACGGACCAGTTTCTTGATACAAAATTTCCCTTTATTGACGAAACCAAAGCCTCACTTCTGTTTGCACTTCGTCGAGAAAATCAAAGTGATGTCTCCTCGGGTGTTTTTTTAAGTTTTTGTGAAAAGATGAAAACCTGATGGCGCCAAGCCAGGACTGTATTCAAGATGATAAACAGCGAAGCCAAGATGCTGAATTTGTTCTGTTGACAGGTTGCTTCACATTTGGACCAACTTTTCAAATTCGTACTTTTATTTATTTTACGGTTTCACAGTACTTTAGAGAGTGTTTAAACACGAATTCCACATGCATTACACCTTCAATATCGCTAAAGACTGTAAGCATGAATTTGTCTGATGATAGCACAACCACCAGTATGGTTTCACATAAACATATTTCAATCTCCGATGAATTGTGTCAGTGAAGCGGGAAAATTAACTGAACAAAATGTACCATAGCTAAAACTGCGAACTATTTATTTACCCTGGCAAGAGTTAATGCCATGGTGCCTTCTCTTCCACTCTACCAAGGGAATAAATCCAGCGAAAATTAGGATGCGTTCACCGTTACACAAAAATTCGAGGCATTACTTCGCAGCATACTTTCGTAAATATAAGTGGGTCGGAGATCGCCGAAAAATTCACGAAAGTAGTAAGTGAATTTTTCTAGAAAGCTCGAACTCTAGAGTGATATTGTTTACGACTATTTGAAGAATAACATTAGAATTTACTTTAATTCCTGTAAACTTGGCTTACAATATTGTAATAATTGTATATTTGTAATTTTCAAGCCATCTAGCAACAGACGAATGTCGATTGTCAGTAATGACAATAGAGAAAAGCCAAATACGGGTTTGGGACTATTTTATGAATACAATAAGAATAAAAGTTATATTTGAAATTGGCGCAGAGATTGTTAAAACTTGTATAAATTGTTATACTTATGAATCGTAAACTATTGAGAAACCGTGAGAATGAAACAGACGAAAGTCGACTATTACAGCCGCTACTAATACCAGCTCAGAAAAGTAAATCAGAGAAAACATTTTACCATTCTAACTAAGCTTTTATCGAGATGTATGTTTTGCTTAGACGGACGTTGTTACACAATTTACAAAATGACTTCAGACTCCTTGGCTGAATACGCAAAAACAATTGCTTGAGCGAATACACATTAAGTTAGTTAAATTTGCAATGTTACTTAAAACGCAGAAAAGTGGTCGGTTGTGCGTGCTCAGGAATTATAAGTAGTGGTATAGAGTTGGCTACTAACCACAAGACAAATGTACGTCGCGGAATAAAATGGATTTGATAATTTTTTTTCGATAATTTCACTGCGATATCCGGCTGCGATTGGTCATAATTCAAAATTTTGTTTCGTTCCATTGGTCGATTTAAAGCGTCACATAAGTGAAATTGTCAATGTAATTAAATGCGTAAAGTCACTGCAACTGGATTTTATACTTATTAATAATCCAGATGAACAATTCAGAAGAAACAAAAGCAATTTGAGACCGATTTGAAAAAACAAAACAAAAACAATAGCATATCCAGGTGATAAGAATTACAGTTGCACGCCGAGACATTAAAGCTTGAAAATAGAGAACTTTGATTGTTTCAGTAATATACGTAAGAGGGAAATGGTCATTTGAAATGTACTAACATATTGTGTTATTTTGTAAAATTAAGAAAATGTTAACTTGTTAAGGTGCTAAGTTTTCAGTATTAGCCAGGATAATGTTGGTGCAGATAGCTGTATGTAGTTAGTTTGTGGGAGGTTTGGTCAGCGAGTGCTTATGTGCAAACTGTAAGCTTCAGTTATGCTCCTAGATATATATATATATATATATATATATATATATATATATATATATATATAGTTTTCAAGTACGGGATTTTATGTGGTAACGGGTTCTTGCACAGAAGCGGTAAGACGATTCGCAAGAAAAGATCCTGGAAATCTTGCTCCAGTAAAGAAACTGTTCGTCACAATTTAAAATTACGAGACAAGATTGTTAAAAGAACCGTGTTCCGAGCCGCCATGTTCTTACGAAGAAAAGTTTAAGGAATTTCACGCTGATGATAAGTTTGGTCAGCAAGAAAGAGTGAAATAAATGTACGATCCATTATTAAATTAATTATCATGTAGTGAATTATAAAGTTTTTATAATATACCTCAGGATGGGTATGGAGGTTGTTTTATACTGTGGGGTTCCCTGTAAGTCGCACTGATTTTAGTGGTTTAACTTTTTTTTTTCGAAAGGACTTTACTAGTTTAATAATTCGAGTAGAAATGAACGAAGTGAGACAGGAGTATTGTACTATAAAACGTTAATTTTATGTCAGAATATTAGGTACACATAAAAGAGAGTTCGGCCATTTATGTTTCTCAGAACAGACATGCTAATCCATAGATGTGGAACTTGCAACAAATGTAAATAAACGAATGGCTTGACAAATTATGGGACCTTTAGAAAGTTGTCATGTTCAAGGGTATAACAAGGGTATATGCCATTTATGAGGACAGAGGAAAACTTGGAAAAAAACCTCAGTCAGAGAGAACGGTCCTGGTGGGATTCAAACCCGAGACCTGCCGCTCACGAGTCCGGGTCTTAACGACTTCGGCCACCCGTGGCGGTATTTAGAACAATGATGTTGCATTTGCATTTGCAGTTGCTATTGTTATTAAGCAACGCAAATAAATAAATAAATAATAATAATAAAATTAATAATAATAATAATAATAATAATTAGAAGAAGAAGAAGAAGAAGAAGAAGAAGAAAACAGTATCATCTTAAGTGTTTTAACAGTGGGCAAAGAAATAGTGTATTTGCAGCTAAGTTTGTACGTTGAATCTTAATAGTAATAAATATACCGGGTGTTCACGTAGAAACTATATCGCATGCAGTGTTTTGAATCCCGAGAGGCGCTAAATGTTGAGCCACGGAGAATCAAACAGCACGCGTTCTAATTGTTTCACTATTTTATTGGAAGTATAAGAATTTACTTGACGATTTCACTTTAGCATCAGTAAACCAATCCAGTATAAGAATGCGCTGAAATTCTATCGCAAAGATTTTATGTCTAGATGTACTATTATTATTGCAGTTCTGTCACTGATGTGCGACTGTTCTTCTTGACTTGTGGATGTTTTATAAATAGTTCTGATTAAACGCCCGATTGATAACTGTTGCATTGTGGGCAAAATAGAACATATTCATTTACAGCAACTAGATAAAGTAAACAATTGAAGCATGCCTCATTATTTTAATGGTGTTTAACGCCCGTTTTTACTACTGAGGCATCAAAGACGGTGGACACTTGACGATACATGAGATGAAATGATAAACTGGGAAATGCTTTTTTTAAAGGAAGAAAGCGTTCCAGTTTTAAGTCTAAGGTGTCTCCCTGACATTTGCCATTTTTAACGACTGGGGAAAACCTGGAGAAAAAAATACTCGGTCAGGGAGGACGGTCCTGGTGGGAATGGAACCTCAGAACTTCCGCTCACGAGTCCGAGCCTTAACGACCTCGGCCACTCGTGGCAGTGTGCCTCCTTCGCAAACATAAGTCAATGTACAATGATAAATACAATACAAATTGTTAGTAATAACGCTAAGTTGAATAAATTTCAATGTAAATATAAGATTTCGTTCTTGTCGAGGGAGTTAAAGTTTGACACTATACAACAGAATCCACGCTTCTATGATTCTCTGAAATTGTTTTTAATGTTTTGACAAAATCTTGTTCATACGAAGAGAAAAGTTTCCAGCATTTATTGTGTGATCATGCGTTTCTTGCTGAAGGTTTCGTGAGAAGAAGGGATCTGGTTTCTAAAATTAAACGAGGGCAACTCTATTTATTATTGGAATGAGCGAATGTTGATGAACAACGAAAGAAACTCTCGTTTTATACTTTTCTTCTTTCCCTTCTGCATAGTACGAAAATAGAACGCTTATAAATATACACCTAACTCTACGGGGTGAAGGATACCTCTAAAAAAATCATGTTTTCACTTTTTCTTCCCTTTCATTAGATAGCTGCAAGATGGCACACTAAAGCAGGAGTGGAAAGTACTAGAAAATTTGAACCTCATTTACTAGATATTGTTTTTTTTTTTTCCTGCAGAGTTAGCAGATTTATACACACTGAGAGTTTTAGTTTGCCATTGGATTTGTATTAAATTTGATCTTTTAATTTAGGAAATTAGTATACTTAGTATATAGTATGAAGTAAAGCATATTATTTTATTTGTTATTAAATGCTTATCAAGCAGTGATTGTGTTTTATGAAATTAATAACACTATGCATTAGTTTTCCTAATTTAGAAATGTGACAATATTGCCAGGTTATTATTTCCGACAGTATAGATCACTAATAAATGTTTTATGCTAATATCACGGAAACTTCAACTTTAACACTTAAATATCATTAAAGAATTAACTATATCGAGAAAGGTAATTCCATAGCTCTGTAACTTGCAACTTTAGTCCGATTAGTTTATTTCGGTTCTGTGGCTTATTGCCTTTCCTACAACCTTTGGGCTACATTTTATATGCTGTGCGAGTCTGAAAGTAAAAAATCACTTATATTTAAATATTTAGAAAGTTGGAATTTATACCTGGTGTTCCAAGTAAAACTAAATTGGAAATTCTGAACACATTAAATATCGTGCATCAAATTCGGGATCAAACAACATAACAAAAACATATCTATCTTTTCATTGTAATTTCGCAACGAAGAAATAAAACTATGAACTACCAAGAATAATGAACAGAGGATATCAGAATCTGCTCTAAAGAAAGACAATAGGTGTATGTCTAGATTTTTGCAACTTTAGCTGAAGAAATGTTTTAATGGAAACTGGTACATTTTATGTAGTTCTTATTACTTAGTTAATGACGTAATTTTACTCTTGTAAGAGAAATCTGAAAAAATGTATACTTTCTTGACAGGAATAAAAGCCAAGGAGGGACGATTTCACTATTGTTTCTGAGTGTCTCTTATTTATCTCAATATAGATGTGTGGTTATAAATTCCATTTTTATGAAAAATGGAAGATGAACGCACATTTTATTCCTATGGTTTTGTGCTTCTGCTATTATGTTATTATGCTTAACCTAAATATTTTGTGCTTAATTTAAATGCTGTAAGGAAACGAGGTACTTCTAAGTTACTACAGCAATTACTCTTCTTTTCCATATTTTGGTCACTAAGTGATAAGCCGATACCTCTTAAGATACTTTGCTACTTAAAACGACACATTTCTATTGTTTAGAACCAGTGTTGTCCAATGCTTGTTACGAACACCATGAATGCATAACAAACATTTGGAAAAGAACGGTTCGTTTTTATGAGACCGACTTTTAAACATTTTTATATTCTTAGACAACTTAAGATCTATAATGAAGCACTAGGATTGTGTACTCTATATATATGAAAAACAGAAGTACATCTACACTTTTAAAAATGACAGGAAAGAAAGCGTTTAGCGCCTGCACAAGCGGCAACCTGTCAGGCCAGCGCGTCTATTGGACTGTATACTTGCAGGCGTTTCGACTAGCCCCGCGTCAGGTGGTAGACATGTTACGGTACCTAGCGGTCGTATTTTACACTATCGAACAACTCGTTCGCAATCACCAACAGTAATAGTACAGCGCAGTTACAGCCTACTCTATCTAAATTTGCTCCATATGCTTCATGACTGAATAGGCAAGTGCGCCTATTTCTTAGCTTCTATTGCTTTCAGATGAATTAAGTATTTAAGTATTTATGTATTCTTCTTCTTCTTCTTCTCCTCCTCCTCCTCCTCCTCCTCCTCCTCATCATCATTGTTATTATTATTATTATTATTATTATTATTATTATTATTATTATTATTATTATTATCATCATCATCATCTCCACTTCGGGGCCAGCAAAATGTAGGCCCATTTATGCTATCGTTAATCCTTGTTAACGAGGGAAGTGAAGATAACCCCAAAAGTAGTAAATGATTTAATCTAATACGCTTTTTAAATTGTGAAAATAAATAGTATAGAAGTTCTAAAAGGATAAGTCTGTAAGAAAGAGAAGGCGTTGTATATTGAACTAATATATTCCATTGTTGCATTCTTCATTTAAGCGCTACATTTTCTAAGAACAATAATTAAAATTAGATAAGTTGTGTTTGATTTGAATGTATTTTGCACTTATAACAAAATTATATTTATTACAATGTGCAATTGAAGGGCGTTTAATCGCTTTGTTTCATAAAAATACACGTAAACACCTTTATTGCAATTAAATACCCTTCATGCTGAAAAGGTTTTATTGCAGGATTTTTTCTCTTGGAGAAAATGTGGGTGGGCATCAGATTGTTTGCGCTTCTCTTTCATTCATTTTATTCATTTGCGCGATGGTACACTTTGGATAACATGTTACATAAAGCGTCCAACATTAAGCCACTGGATTCTTTAGGTGTCTTATGGGCTTAAACTGCTCTTTCCATTGTTCCTTTGCTCTGCCATCTCATTTCTTTTACCTTTACCTGTACTTTCGAGTTATTTTATTCTATAATTTAATTTAAGCCTTTAGTTATTAAACTTGTCCGCTCCTGCTCAGATTTCGATTTCGTCTTTGAACATCGATCTCTGAACCAGTTGCTTACCGGTCTCACATTCTTTCGCAAATATGGTTTGACGTTTACTCTAGAAAAACGTATTTTGTGTGGATATTTATTTTAAATACCAATCTTCATGACTGAACTAATTGGGAGCTTTCCTGATCAATCGCCTCCCTTCAGAACTATTGTGCACAAATGTGCATCAAATTTTAAATGAAAACAAAACACGAGCGAAAGCGTATTAACAGCGTTATTAACACAATAAATACTAACGAAATTGTGCGCATTTTTAAAAGTTAGCCACCAAAACCTTTCCCGAAATTGGCACAAGTAGGTGTTTTGGAATGTAAAGAAAAATATTAGAAATGAAATGAGAAACATTACAGTGGACTAACTTAATCGTTTCAATCAGAATACGTTTAACTGAGTAGGGCGATACCCAGCATCTTGTATAAGGTAAGATTGTATACACATTTTAGGAAGCGAATTTGAAATACGACTGCCACCGGCTGTGGCACGCTTAATTGCCCAGACGTAAAATAATGCGTGTGCGGACAATGTTTATAACTAGAACTGATAATTCCATATATATTTGTTCGGTTTCTTATCTAGAAGTTCCGTAGCTTCATCCCGATTGCCTCTGCACGTTATTTTTGCATTTTCATTCAGTCTAAAATTGGGAGTGTCCCGCTATTATTTAGTTCCTGGGGCAGATCCAAACTATAAAAGTAGCAGCATCTTCGATTGCAAACCCAGCTCTTGCACCAGGCTGTTAACCTTAGCTGGTGTTAACTTTTATACGTGTTCTACCGTTATGCGATAAGTATTCCTGCAAAGTTCACTTCCTTCCTGACCTCCCTGTAGATCTATTTCATATTTATTTCTTTTAAGTAGTAAAGGATCTTTAGGGTTTCAACCTGCTGCTTGCTTTCGTGACAAATGAAAAACTGCCAAAAAGTAAAATTAAAGTTTGCTCGGTGTCGAAGATAGAATCCCAGTCCTCTCAAATGCGAGCCTCAGATGCTTTCTTTGAAACAACTCGTTTGCATTGAGAACATATTCTTTCGTATTGCTACTAAAACTAAAGTTAATAATGAAAACCAGCATATTACTACGTACACTAATTGAATGTTTCATTTAGGTCTTTATTGGCACTATAAACGTGCTCTGTGTATTATACATTCTTTAGTCGTGTGTCTCAGTCCTGATTTGCTGACACGCGCGGACCTGCTGTGTTTGATCATCGTTGTTGGGGGTTAAATACATTACGGTCTTAATCTAGTGAAATAAGGTCCGGGATCGAGCAAGCCAAACCACGGAATCTCCCCATGCAATCAGCTTCCTATTAAATGTGTAGGTCGATACTGTCGTACGACGTGCGAAAATGAGATTATATACCATCGTGCGCGAACCGCATCCGTTGCTTTTGATAAGGTGTAAAGGCTCCAATGTAGCAGGTAATTCGTTTGGTAAGAAAAGGTGGTAAACAACACTCTGTTAGTCTTTTCACTGTAATTACACGATAGTTTAATTTATTTTGCTTGATACTGCTATTGTGAAAATATGCATATATGCGTGCAAGTTGCTTGTTTCCCATACCTTATGCACACTATACCGGGTGTTTCCGAGCTGATGATACAACTTTTCAGAGATGAAGGAGAAGAGATCAGAAACCCTGGTCCGGAAAGTTATAAACCAACAATGTTGTGGGATATCATGTAACAGTGGAATATGAGAAGGTACGAATCTTTGCTTTATGAAAAGTCCTGTGTACAGACACTAGTTGAGACTGAAGAGGATCTCCTGGCAATACTTCTCCCTGCCTATGAAATTGTTCGAACGACACAGGGGTTTTTCACATGGTACAACGGAACTTTGTGCGACGATGTCATGCCTGCACGGAAACTGATGGGACATCTGTTGTGAGTGTAGCACCTAGTGAAAGTTGTACAGATAAATAAAGCCATTGTATCTACACGCAAGGAATTTCACTTATAGCTTTTGACTTCCTTCGTTTCCGGACCAGGATTCCTAATCTGAGAATGATACATTTGCCCTTCTCCAACATCCCTGAAAGTCTGCATCATCAGCTCGGAAACATCCTGTATATAGCATTACGCTTTAAATATATAACAAGAATATGCATGCAATAATAACAGTATTTCCTGCATAACATAAGTTTAGTATCTTGATAGTCCAGTTTCGCTATGATATAGAGAATAATCCGTATTTGTAGATACCTGTCCGCCGAAGATTTTAACGATAAATAATACTTCATTGGAAAAATGAAATTACGTTAATCAGCAGCACAATTTTTATGTTTCAGTGTGGGTAAATAAGCGCTATTGCATTTTTTAATATGTTCGTAATGTTTTCCATTTTTTTCATTTTTAATAGATCTTAACATTTATTCATTTTTCCAATTTTATTTTTTAAATATATTTTAAGGGTTATTGTACGGTGTTAAGTTTTATTTTACATTCTTCAGTAATTCATTATATTTCATAACCCAGATGGTATAAGTTCGTTCAGTTCTGAATCATTGTGTATATCTATTCACTTGTTGCACTCAGTTACAAGCAATAAGCTATTCTGGCCTGCGGATGAGTTTCGGAGACAGTGCATGTGAATTTCGATGTTTTTTAAATGCCATGTACAGGATCAAAACGTGAAATTTTATTTTGAATTGACTTTTTTGAAATTATTTCTTGCATTACTTAAAAATAATCAGAAATATTTTAATTTCACTTCTTAAATTTGTGAGAAAATTTTAGTTTTATCTAGGAAGATATTTTACTAAAAAGTTTTATATATATTGGTGGAATTGATCATACATAAACACAAGCAATCATATAACAATGCTTACACTTAATTACTAATGCCAGAACCGGTATGTACTACAGACGTTTACTTCGCATCCTGCTCTTTGCTTTATTTAGTTTAGTATAAGAGATTAGAGTTTAAGTTTCAACTGCTACACAATGATTGGAAAATTAAATCGTATGCAAATATTGTAATAAAACGATTATATATTTATTTGTTTATTTATTCAATGAATATGTGTATGGAAATGAAAACCAGTGTTTATCATTAATAAGGAAATGTTTCTTTTAGTCAGTTGCCAAAAGCGACATAATTTGTGAAATGAAAAAATAAATTAAATAAAATAGTAAAAGCTGCTTTGTTAGCAACACGACAGAAAAATTACATGATATCAGAATGACACCCGATGTTTAAAGTTCGTTACTTGGGGACTAAATAAAATGTAATGTCTGAAAGGTAAGGCAAAATATAATTCAGTGAACATAGAGCTTCAAAATGCAGCACGATATAAATTCGCTCCTGTTACACCAAATGAGCTTTTCATTCCACAAAAACATTCTCACGACAGAAAAACGCATTTACTTACTAAATAAAGCACTGCGTGGTCCTAGAGAATATATTATAACATATTAATGTGTAAAAATGAACGTTTATTATTCAATTTTAACGCTATTCTCCCTCTTATGTTTTAATTCAATAAATTATATAATGTTTATCCCTATTTTAGTAATGTAGATTCCTATTTCGTTAAATTTTCCTCGTATTTCTCATCTCTGCTTATAACACTCTCAAGTATACATGACATTTATCTAATCTTTTTTCGGAACTGTAAAATATTCTCACCACTTTCCATGTTGCATGAAAAGAAGACTGGTCAAACAAACGTGTGTTGTACATATAACGAGTGATTTTTCAGCTCCACTCGTAACGGCCGGTCGGTCTATTCAAGCTGGTACCGTGCTGAACGGCAATCAGAGAGTCCGCAGAGTTGATTTTCATGTAAATTATTACTAAACTTAAAGGTTTATTAAGCTTAACATAATGACAGTGCCTCCCTTCATGTTCTATGCATTACTGACATTGACTTATGAAATTATTCATTTCCCTCTGCAGTTCCCTCTATTAAAGAAATTTCTTTACGAATGCTGTTTTTCAGTTAATCTAATGTGTGTAAATTTATATTTCCTTTGATGCCCCCGGAGCTAAAAATCGCAAGGCATTTAATAGGGGGACTGAAGGGGCCATATTTTGTCAATGATGCCTCTATCGTCCAATATTTCACGAATTGCATTAAACGAGACACAGCCTTATGTGCCTCTGCAGAGTCCTGTTGGAAAGTCGCGTACCTACGTTCCCTCGTTGTTAATTCACGAAAAAAGGGTTGGAATATATTCCGCACATGCCCATTACTATTGTTTCTTCATAAAAAATAGAACCTATTAGTCCCTCGCTGCTGATGGCCCACTACGTCCCTATATTTTGATCATGCAAGGGCTCCTCGTAAAGGAGGCTTAGGTGTATCGGTTGTTTTGTGAATTAACGTACTCTCTTCTCTGTAAAGAAAACTAGATTAGGATTTATTTGTTCGTCATGCACACTATTCAAAATCCATTCACAAAATCTACGCCTGAATGCAGGGTCGCCCGGTTAAAGTTAGAGCACCACATAATTTTACAGGGGTTTAACTTCAGTAGCTTTGAAACCGTTCAAACAGAGGAATAAGAAAGTCCCGTTTGCTGAGAAAGACGTCGAAGTGATTTTTATGGGGCGTTCTAGAGCATGTCCTATGTGCTCTAATGTTTCTTTTGTGAGTACTGTACATGGCTGTGTATGCTTTTTATCAAGAATATTTCACGTTTCGTGAAATTTATTTACCAATCTGTGAATCGAACTTTGGAAGTTGAATATCAGGGAATCTCCGTAGATCACGAGCCGGTTTTGTACGCACATATGAACACATGTTCTTTTGGGATTAGAATACTTGAATTGAGCCATATTAAAGTAATTAATTACAGTGTGTTACACTTTCTAACGAATGCTTAATACGCTGTCACACAACACGCAAGAATGCGTCCGTACGTTCCTGGAGTTAAAACGCGTACTTTCGTACCTCCTGCTCCCCGGCCGGCTTTCAAGTGTGGTAAGGAGACGCGGACTGCAGAGCTCGGTCAACTGTGACTAACTGCATGTAAAGAAAAATCACCCAATAATGTAACATGCTTGAATAACAGAACACGGGCCTAATTGCATAGATGGACATGAAAGTCGAAGTATCTCGAAATGCTATTGTTTTTTTAATGATATATGCGAGCATTTGCCTCCACTTCCAACGGAGAGAGAAAAAGGAAGAACTAATTTGCTTTCCATGAGTTTTAGCCATAGAAAATAAGACGTGATCATTTGTTTAGAATATTCATTTTAAAAATGAAGTTAAATCTCATTGTGTATTTGTCATAAATGCATAAATTAAAATATTATTAAAGTATTTCAATATTAAATATAACAAAAAATCTAATGATACTTTATGCATTTTTAAAGAATCTGCAGCATATTCCGACGTACCTTAAACTGAAAATTACACGAGTTCTTTACTTGATAGCATCACGATACATGTATTACCACATGTCTGTATCCATTCATATTACATAATAATGTTTTCAAATGTTCATAAATATTTTTTCTTTTGTTTGAAAACTAAAAATTAAAAGTGGTTCATGTATCCCAGGCACGCAGCCTTCTCCAGCATTCTTAGATCTTTTAGCGTAGCTTAGGTTATGCGTTTTCAGGGAAAATCTTTCCAGAGCATTCCACTAATTCTTATAAACATCACAAATTTAATGCAGGACTTTCTACAGTCAAAATAACCCTTTAGTTTAAAATATTTATAAATAGTATTTATCTATAAAATATTAAATGAATTACTTAATATAATGTTCCTAATTAATAAAAAAGAGTCAAGTGTTGCAAATTAATCCTTATATTGTGGCCCCTTAATTAACGGATAGCCTGAAAGAAAACATCTCACAATTTGAAAAGTGTATTTCATTATGGAAATATTTATGAAGTGAGCAGGAATTTAGAACATTTTCCGCTTCTACTTGGTTCTCATTATCACTGAATGCCAGAGTATACCAGTTTCAGTTCATTTTTGTAATCACCTGTGTTAAGACTCAAACGTTTTACCTTGCACTAACTGCAGCTTGTTTATTTTGTGCTTTAAACATTGAACATAAAATTGTAAATTGACCAAGTACTGCACAAAAGGCCTAGAAGAGAACAGAAAAGAATATTTCTGTATTTTCATAGCAATTTCTCAATTTTGCTACCGTTAAAAGGTTAATTTAACAATAGAAATAACACGTAAAATCGGATTTGAAAACACATTTCTATTTCGCTGGTTTCGTCTTCAGGTTCTTTAAGTAAAACTTGCCCGAGTTTATGTGAAAGACGACGGTTTGCTAGTGTTTTCAAAGACTTTTAAGGGGATAATGAATAATTGGCAATCCTAGAGGCTTGACCTGGACATAAGTGAAAAAGTTAACGTTTATGTAGTGAGGATTGAAGCTTCTTCACACTCCAAATTAGGTTTAGCTGTTTCTGCAGGGTACAGGAAACACATTTTAATGCCCACAACAGAGAAAAAAACTGATCAAGAGATTATTTTATGGGTAACATTTAACAATCTGTTTTCATGGCTAGTCATACAAAAATTAAACTTCTTCTACATCATCATCTAAACCTACCCCATAGCATTGGCCTCCCACGAAATCACATCTGAGGGGGGGGGGAAACGTTTTATTTATAAATTAATAGCTTTAAGCAAAGATATCAGTAATAATGGACATATAAAATAAATTATGTAAATTATAATGCCGTAAAACATATTCCCTGTTATATACTTAATATACAGAGCCCTCGTTTGGACGCGTGGCGGGCTTAACGGGAATTTGCTTGGCACAGTCCTATATTTATAGCCCCTGAAGTTCAAGCGCATAGATTTCTACAGTACACCAAACACCAATCCTTTGGTCATACATGGCATTTCATTTACAAGATCGTGTTTTTCTGCATTTCGGTGTCTTTTGTTTTGTTTCACTACATGGTCATGAAGATATAATCATGCTTCGTTCGCAAAAAAATAAATAAATAAACAAATGCGAATAAATAGAGCAAACATTAGAATTATCCAACATCCAATTGCATAAATTAACTCTTCACACATCGCGTGATTGCAATTCCTGAACTACAGCTACTTTATAGCGCTTTAATTTTAAAAGTTTAGTGGCATCCCAAGGCGAGATTTGCAAAATTCCTGATTCCTGTGCAAGCTTTCTCACCGATTTCTTTGAACTTTGTTCAACTGTTTTCGATATCATCGAGTTTTTCCTCTGTAAGAAGACGGCGTTTTGCTTTCGGTTTCTTATCTAGAACAGATCCTGTTTCCCAAAATCTATTTACAAGATTACCAACCGTTTTTCTGCGAGGCACACAAATTTCTCTATAAAGCACCGTCTCACTTCTTTGCAACAGTTTGTTGTCACATAGGAATCCTATATGAAGATTCTATGTGCTAAAGTACACAGCCCCTTTGCCATTATAACAGCACTAACACACTACAAGAATGAAACACTGGTCTCGCAACGTTCAACGCCTGCAAAGACTTCAAGTCAGCAGACGTAGAGGCCGGAAAGTGGAGGGAGGAACGAACCGGTTAGAAACAGGCAGACAAATCCCCGTTAAGCTGGCCATGCATCCAAATGAAGGCTCTGTATAACAGAACTCATCCAAAATTAAAGATTTCAAGTTTTTACGGCGCTGATTATTAATGCCGATTAAACGAGAAATTCGTGGCTCTATTGCATTCTTCAGGGTACCTCCGTGTCGAGACGAACTAAAAGCTGCGTTTATACAGGATGATTCAAAATTTGCGCGCCATACCTAATAATGTTGTCCTATGGGGCGCGACTTATGAATCACCCTGTGTAGATAGGATCTCGTCTGGTGTTTGAACGCGTGAAATAAAAATTAATCATCCAAATTTCTTAGAGTTGGTCATACTTTGAAAATGAAAAGAATTTTCTTGAGGTTATTTTTTTTTTATTTTGCAATAACTGCACATCTTGGCTGAGAGAGTAGCCTGCACATGCTTTTAAAATTCATAAAATTACAGGTATATCAAGAAGGGAAAAAGATTAACAACGCCGGTATTTTGTCACTTCCAGGGAAAGTCTTCTGGCTTTGCATATATACCAAATACATATCTTATAAAGTATTAAGAGTGTTCTTGGTTCTGTCGACGACTTGTAGAACAGAAATATTTGGAAGAAAAACTATTTCCTATAATACATTATATAATGTACGTTATTATAGAAGGTGAAATAAATTATACAAGCTCTGTTAAATGTATAAATGATCATTAAGAAAGCGTATCGTAGAATCATACTAAATATTCACAAGAAGGAAAAAATAGGTTCCTTTGATTCGTCAAATGTCTATGATTAGCAATGGAAAATTGTGACAGAAGTATTATACGAGTTTCAAGCGTAATTCAACAGTGAACTTCTTGTATGAAATTTTCTAATCAACGGATTAGGAATTAAAACTAAAGAATTATACTGCCTGTGCATGGGCTCAGGAATCAGAAGTACCTCAATACAACACTTTCCCAGACCGCTGTACGTTCTTCTTTGCTAAGTTTTAATCACAAGTTTGCAACTGCTAAAATAATACGCAATCCTGATTGGATGCTGAACTTTTCAGGACAAGGCTTGTAAATTAGAAGAACGAAGAAGAAATTTGAATAAAATCTGCACTAAAACCCAATCAACCGAACGGGTGACCCAGGCGGTAACGTTTGTGATTCGATTCGAAAGATCCAGGGTTCAAATCTCTTGGGGCCGGCCATAATAACCTCGGATTTTTGCGTGGCTTCCCCTGGTCGCTTAGGCAAATGTTAGAATGGATCTCTCCTTTTCAGGAGTTTTCCGCTCTCCCTTTTATTCCATTAGTTCGTTACAGGATCGAGTGCCAGGGCGAGGTGGGCTGGTGCGGTGTTACGGTAGCTTGCACTTTGCAAAGATTTCTGCTCCGGCGTCTGGCATGGAAGCGGCCCTTCTGAGAGGCTCCAATTCCTTTAAGAGGAAGCTATGCAGGCGTCGAGCTGTTCTATCTGGAAACGATATCAGGAATCCAGGATATGTTCATGAATTCTGGCCTGGTGTCTCCCTCACCGCATCCCTTCCTCCCGGAGGTGACCCCACTACGGACGTACGCAAAAATGACCAGGCTAAAGCAAGGTTGAAATCCGGACATATCCTCCTCTGATCGCAATAATCCAAACCATCCAAAATGAAAAGATAACTTGACTTTGCAGCAAGATTGGTACCTGCATCTCAAACCGTATTAAAAATTTAAAGGGAGTATATTGCATACAGGATAAAAAGTATAGGAAAATATTCACAATTGTTTGGATAGTCATCTTGAAACTACATTTAATTGAGGCTAACTTCTATATGGTTGTGGGGTGGAGGACATGAAGTAGGTGAAAAATTTAGAAACTAAATAAGTTTAGAGTCTCCTAAGAATAAAAATACGTGTATTATATTGATTTTCGCACTAAAATATTCGTGAAGCTTAAGTAGGACTGACTGTAGAGACAGGCTAGGAAACTCCCTAAAAGATTTAAACGTTAATGTGTTTTCACTTATACCAGCGTTAGGGCTACCGAGCTTAGCTATTGACGAGAAAAAGCATTATCCTCTGTTACACGACATGCGAATATAGACTTTTTGTGATCTTGAATTGAGTTAATGTATAAACAAAACTATGTTGCAATGTTTTATTTCTTCCTGTCCACCGAATATTCCGGAGAACTATATTTCGGTTTTCGTTTTACGTGGATGTGTCGTGTTCGGTGCAATTAGGGGCGTGAAGGCAGTAATAATTCGCTTCGAACAAAGAATCGATAGTACTGTTTTAGCGAAGCTCAGGCCTTTTGGAGGACAAATAAACAACACATCAGTGTGAGGAATAGAGTACTTTGCTTATATTCAAGGTGATCTAGGATGACTGCTGTTGTATGCTAACTAAATTTCGAAAATGCATCTCTTAAACTTTAAAGCAATATATGAACAAATGACTGCCAATAGCAGGTACAGATAGAGTATTAATTACTTCGATTTCAACAGCAAAGCAGGGAACGACGAACTTAAGACAAATAACTGTTCCAACTCTTGAGGCACAGCGTCTTGTTTCATAAGAAAATTAGCGGTAAGCTAGCGCTGCATTGTATGTAGTCTTAGAACATTTACACCCATGGAATTGAAGTTGACTTAGTATCAACCATAAAGTCCCCGAACTCCGCCTAGCGTTCCGTCATAAACAACAGCATGTTTCTACACTGCAGTCACAAACTCCAACCCCCTTCCTCTGACATCATGTACCCTAAGTTGCGCCCAGGTTCTGGCAATATCTCGTACCGTACGCAATACTGTTGCAAGTGGTAGTAGTTTCGATCCCCTCCTGGTCTCTTTACATGTTTTAATTTCTATTTTTTTAAAAAAAGTGTGAATTCTTTCCATATTCAATTTTATTTCCAACGCTCGGTATAATTGAAGTGGAATTTTCCCTATTTTGATTACAATATATTACAAACGGGGACCAGGTGAGAAACATGCGACTCACGCTATTTTCACCGGAAACCTAATGAACGAAAATAAAGTCGCTCTACTTTGAATCCAGCTTATGAGTGCCACCGACGTTATCCGAAGTTGGACGAACTTTGAAGACCAATATTTTTCTATGCAGGGTAAATGAAGGTAAAGGCAGTGTTAAAGAATGAAACATGGATATGATCTCTTTCCCAATGTCTTAAAAAGGAAGCGAATTAATAATCAACGCTGGTAAAAGGTTAAAAATGTGTTATTAAGGGAATAAGATACCCCTATCTAAAAACTTCAAAATGTTATATGTACGTAATGTTTAAACATTACTATATTAACACAGATGATAAATTGATATTTTTTTAAATAATGCATAAAATACGTAGGAACATTAAACGTATTTCTTCTCAGAAAAGGTAATTGGTACAGTACTAAATTGCAAGATCCTCAATAAAACATTTATCTTAAAAATTCAATGCTATATTATTATTTCTGAGAAAAAGATACGCGAAAGTTGCTCTGTCTGAGTCATTATTTTTACAAATTTTCCTGAAGTATTTTTAAAATAATACCCACACTTATACCTAAATGCGGAAGAAAATTTGTCCAATATGTTTGAGATGCGTAAGAACCTTGTTTCCTTGAACGCATGCTTTTATATAATGATTAAGTACATAAGAGATAAAGTGAGTTTTTATGAAAATCAATCTGCCATTCTCCGAATTATTATTAGCAGCTTATTGTAATGTGCATACTACAAAATTGACATGTTTTGTGTTTTGTTTTAGACGCGGTAAAATTGAAATAAATTCTAAAAGTCTTGTATAAGGACATTCGCTTCAAGAGGAAGTATCCAAGTCAAAGTGATCCTGCCCCATTACCAAATCAGAACTGTGAGAACTTGAGCATTGCTTAATATTTATTTATATTTGTATGGCTAAGAGTGAAAAGCACACCGGAGGAGGGGAAGGAAGCGTGCTATTGATCTTGGCATCTGGTGGCGCCAGTATATGACACTTAAGAATGCGAATAGGTTACTGTGCCTTTGTGGAACAAGAAATCCATGTGTTTACAACACGTGAACTTTGGTTCCATGTACTTGGGAGTTTTTCACGCTAGTAAAAAGTTGAAGCTGATCACAAATTCTTTCGTTATCTCATTCAATTTACCTTTATCTGTTTCTTTATAAGTATTTCTTTTATGTGCTGATTTGACATGACTGTAAAACATGTCTATAATGTTTTGCTTTTTTTGCTACATTTTAATATCCTTAATAATAACGAAGATCTAAAGAGACTATGAACGATGGTTGGTTTATTTATTTATTTTTTTGTTGATTTATTTATGGACGCTCTTTAACATCTCAGGTCATCAGCGTCCCATTCAACTCGGGGCGTGAAACGGCCGACAAATTTTGCTCAGAGGCCTCTCTTTCAGGCTTGAGGTTCTTTTTCGTGCCGTAAATGTGCGACACGGGACCCACGGCTTTACTTCCCTTCCGAAGGAAGCCATACTTAGGATTTTTACGCCCGAAAAAATCCATCGGTCCTGGCCGGGTTCGAACCCGCGATCTTGGGTGTATGGTGACCACTACACCACCAGGACCGACGACTATGAATGAAACGAGGCATAAATGAACCCGGGGTCCACAATGTTTAAGATACCTCTTTTACTTATAAACTTATTTAGGCAATCGACCTTACGGGATTCGAACCGCGCAGGCAGATATGATGACCACAAAATCAAGGAGTCAATGAAATTCTTTGCTCACTCAAACGTTACGTTATGATTCATGGCTCTATTTGTACAGTTAACTTTAATGTAAATGTTATTGGCCATTCCTTGGACAATCCTCTGCCCTACAAAATGATCGCTTGAAGGAGAATTTCTGTCCATTATTTTGGATGAGTTGTATGGCTAACATCCCATGCTTTATTCGGTTCTAACAGTTGCAAGAAATGTTCTGTCCGGGTATGCCTTCCCTACCCACTTTAGGGTAAGCCACATAATGTTTCCAGGGAAGAGGAGTGGCATTTCCTGCCCTGTTGTTCCATCACACAAAGACCAAGAACGGTGGTGTTTTCCAAATTCAGTTTTCTACTTCTGAACGGTTCGAAATTTGGGGGTCATTCTGTTACCCAAATGAATATGTGCACCATTCCCTTTTGTTTGAGGTGGCTGCTTATCAAGAAATTACGTCACATTTAGACCTGTGACTAATTGGGAGCAACTGAAATTTACTACCGTTTATTTTGAGAACGTATTGTGTGCTACAAAGATTTTTTCGGCCTGTCACAATAGTTTAGGAAGGGGAGCTGAAATACGTTCAGATATATTGTGGACACGACACACCTAGTGAACTACTGTAATCATTTTTGGCACTGAAAAGGCCAGGATAAACCGATAAATTCGACAAGGCAAATCCTTTGTCCGAAGTGCAGGCTCCGTAGCCTATGGGGCGATCTCCGTTTCTTGATCACGGCGCTAGACGAAGACATTAGACTAGTTAACTTAAGTTTGGGGCATAAAATTAACAATTAGTTATACTCAACTTGGAAATTAGGTTGTATTAACACTAATGCAAGATTATTTCGTCTTAACCTCAAATTAAATCTAACTCGCGAAATTTCACAAGTTTAGTAACTACAGTTATGAGTTTAGAAATTGTTGTATAAAATATTTCTCAGGGTGCAGAAGCATAACAACATTAATAAATAAAATGGTTAGCTACATTTACTTTTATTTCATGCAGATAAAGTTTCTTCATTGTTTCACTTTTCATTTTGCGTAATAACAAGGGACAACGCTGCATTCAATTGTAGGTTATATTAGGTTAATCTTACACGCGTTATATTATACAGATTTCTGATTTCAGACATCTCATCCGATGATGAATTTTACCGTGCTCCTCGTGTATTTCATGAGAGAAATAATTCATTCCTAGAAGTGAATGACAAAAGACTCACAGTGCGATTTCGTTTAGCAAAAGATGTCAAAGAACTGGAAGAGATGTTATGTCCCCGAATGCATCACAAACTAAGGGAAATCATGCTTTCAATTCGATGTTCATGATACTATCAACTTTAAGGTGTTCCTTAACTTTAGGTGGTTTCCAAATAGGAACTGGAGGTATATTCAAAGTGTAGAAAGGTACGGCCAGTGGAAGTTACAAGAGCAATAGCAACTCACGAGACCTCAGTTCATTAAAATGCTAACTGAAGAGGGTGATTTAAGGAAAGTGATGCTATGCTTCTATAACATTTGCAATTTCCCTGTAGTTTTAGGTGCTATAGACTGCACACACACATACCCATTATATCGTCTGGAGTCTATAACAGTCTTCAGAATACAATTATTATTCTCTTTGACAAATCCCCCCCCCCATTAGCGTTCTCAATCCTTATTGGAGATCGAATATTTTTTTTCAATAATTCCTTCATATTTTAGCACCGTATCAATAATAAAATCTTTCTCACCTTCGCTAAAAGTTGCGGCTCGCATTCGCTTTGACTTTTCCTTATCCATGTTTGAAGACATATTAAGGAAAGCAGCGTTTGGCTAGGAGGCGGGAAAACTGACTAATCATTGCTTTCCTTAGGTTAATCAGTAGGGCATTAACTCGCTCTAAATACGAATTTTGCATTGTTGCCATAAGTTAGACGGTTATTGAAAACTGAAAGTTACCCAGTTTGAGGTTATTTTTATACAACAGAAATGATGACTAACCTCTAGTTACTTTTTAAATTACAGTTAAATGTAATCTCCAGTTAGCAACTTTTATACATCTGGCCCTCAGTTTCATAAAATTGCGTTGCAGCAAAAAACAAATGAGATCGGTCATAGCTCGTGGGTAGTACAAACGCAGTATAGCATAGAATCCCAAGTTTTGCATTGTGATTTGTTAACATTTTCCAGCTAAACGTTGCACAAGATTAATCCAGTAATGCGTTACATAGCACTACATCAAACAAGAAAAGTTCACGATATCGTTAAGTTTAGAGTTTTGAGCTTAAATATGCTATTTTATAGATAGCGAATTTTAACTGCATTAATGAAAATTGCGAGAAAATGTGTGTATGCGGGAAAGAGAATGTTATTTTTGCAACTATCAATTGCTCTTTGCAGAATGATCCACAGAAATATGATCCATTTCGATGCTTAATAAGTGTCACTGTTAACTAGTAAAATGCTTAAAAAAGTTTATTTGCATCTTTTATAGATTTTTGTTGTAAAATAATAAATAAATCGACATCATTGAAATATAAACATAATAAAATGTATAACCACCACATTCATATTCCGCGCCTCGAAAAAACAAAAGTTACCAAATATCATTTAGATACCCTCTGAGAGAATGAAATCAATGAAAAGCATGGAATGTGCCTTACAGCTAAAACGTCCGCAGGGTTGCAAAATGCTTCAGACGGATTGAAGACTCGAAACAAAATTTTGATTTTACATATATCATATTTTTACATATCAAATTTTTTTCAAATTATAAATTAAGCCCTTTTGTCTGTGTGTGTGTGTGTGTGTGTGTGTGTGTGCGCGCGCGCGCGCATCTAGATGATACTAGTGCTTACACAAATTTCGTGCAGATGTTTCTTTCTTTCTTTCTTTCTTTTTTTTTTTTGTTTGTTTATTTACGGAAGCTCTTTAACATCTCAGGTCATCAGCGTTCTATTCTACTCAGGGTGTGAAACGGCCGACAAATTTTGCTCAAAGGTATCTTTTTTCAGGCTTGAGGTTCTTTTTCGTGCCGTAAATGTACGACACGGGACCCACGGCTTTACTTCCCTTCCGAAGGAAGCCATACTTAGGATTTTTACGCACGAAAAAATCCATCGGTGCTGGCCGGGTTTCAACCCGCGATCTTGGGTTTAGAAGGCAAGTATGGTTACCACTACACCACCAGGACCGACGCAAATGTTTCAAAAGTTGTAGAATTGTATGGGGAACACATGCATACATTCTGCTTTTTTACAAGGTTTAGTTATAAATCTTGGCCACTCATGCAATGCTTGTTTTACGCCTTGGCTTCTAAGTGTGCCGCTGTCGGCGGCGCCCGTACTTAACTCCGTTTCATAAAAAGTCCTACTGTTATTGTCGTCCTCATCAGCTGTATTATGAAAACGCGTTCTTTTTGACAGCATTTAGCTGGGTCACCTTATTCTTGATTTTATTGCTAATGCCGTCCTTAGATTCCAAAATCTGTACTAATTTCGGGAAGGTTAAACGGCGAACTTTCGAGATTTTGTCTAGTTTTTCCTGTGATAAAACTGTGCATTTTCGCTCATGTTGTTTTGCACTGAACCAAAGGATACAAATTTGTGCACATTATCGTGAAATGAGGTTCAGAAAGGAGGCAATTGATCAGAAAATTTATGAATAAATTCCACACACTGAAAAATGTGTTGCTCTAGATTAAACTGTCAACCATCTCCTCAAATGAACCTATACTAACGTGAGACGTATTTAGAAAGCGACTTCACGGGTATGATAAAGGGAGGAAACAGAGTAACCGAGGTGTAAACCACAGTGTGAGCGGAGTAGGTTTATAACTGAAGTCATGTAATAACCGTATTTAACTTTTCATGATCCCCAAACTCATTATAAATATTTTAAGTAACCATTTTCAAACTGTGGTACACGAGGACCTACCAGGCTGTGCAACGTCACTTTAGAGTATTGTTGAACATTTATGCTTGAATATATACATACAAAACATGATTTGCGAGAAAACGAAGCTGATGCGCATTTATATCTATCTTTTCAGGTAGAGTACATTAGAACCAAATCGAAGGCGACCATTTGTTATGGTGGGAACTTTAAAAGTAATCTGAAAACATGGACCAGGCAGAACACAAATATGTCCCGTCACACTTTTCCTGGCAACTGTGACTGGGGCTCCATTGCCTCTTTTACCCGAGCTATCAAAAAGACCTTGAAACTAAAAAGAGTCGGCTTTGTAACGAAAGCGTGGTATTATAAGGAATCGTAACGTTGACAAGATATATGGTATTGTGTAAGAACACGCTGTATATCCTAGTTAGTGAAACATACTGTATAAACCCAAACATAGCAAGACGTAGACGTAATAACTATTAAGGGTAGCTTGCCTTGCCACATTCTGCATCACAGAGGTGACGTAACCTAAAAGGGTCCTCAGAGAAACACTTGTATAAACAAAAAGCAACCCTCTTTTCCACTCATTTAAAATAATATGTCTACGTGTGCATGTTATAGATAGACAGAATTATTGTGCTGATGAAGTATTGTTTAGTTTTAAGCTTAACAAACCCAAACCATGAACCTCTTAGCACTTATGATGACAGGACCTGGTGACTGTTGATCTCAGGAAAGTGTGCAACAATAACTCTTACGTCTAGACTAAGTGATTATTACCTCTCCTTGGGCATTACACTTGTGTAAAATGTCTCTGAATTTATTGAGAAGCCTAGGCGCTTGCAGGATCCACGTCCAGCTCTATAAGAAAACATTTTAATAACTACTTGTACTTTTAGCACAGTTGATTGAGTTATTCTATATTTGTCTGGAAAACACCTCGTCTTTCCTGGAGGAGTCGACGTAGCTCGATTCCACGAAGTAACGCCTATTATCCCAATATAACATCCCTTTTCGCCTTAGCCATCGAGATTCAATAGGGTAATAGTAGCATCGCATTAAACAGAAGAACATCACCAAGTTGTACATCACAGCTTGGACTTCGTTAAATAATGTCCTGGTGGCATCTCAGCAGTCTGTATTACATTTGTAACAACTTACTTGTGTGAAAAATCATTCTGTGCACTCATTTATCTAAAACTTAAATACAGAAACCATTTAGCAAATGTAGAATCAGAACTCAGAATACAGTTTTCTCCTATAAAGACCAATATATCACGTTCTTGAAAGTGGCAAGATCATAATCCCTCTTTTTCATCAATTGAAATTAACGAATAATGTTGCGTCAAAATATATTGTTAGTTATTATTAATATTAATGTTTTATGCGTTTTACATATCTATTTTGAATGTAATGTTATTGTTATGGATTATACTACTATGACAATTAAAAAGTAAACATTGAAAAAATGTAGATATATTTATTTGCTTAATATTTAATTTTCTAAACCAGTGATGAACAACTTAAAATATATACAGAGCGTTAATGAAAAATCGAAATGTTTTAATCGTATATAGAGGGGTCTTAAGGCAAGTAATTTAAGATAGGGAACCTAGGGTCACAGCAGGAAAATGTCAAAAGTTATCAGCTATTAAAATAACCGCCATTTGGTGCTCATAAATACATACTAAAGCTAAACAGCGTATAGTTGCGAGATATATGTCTGTCTGTTTTGTAGCCAAATAATATAAGACAAAATAACAAAAGTTATTTTGTGTTATATTATTTAGGAAATGGAGAATTGTTACAGTTTTCCTGTGCTTTCTGTAATGCACTTGATTTATGGGGAAACAAGAGGTCGTGCTGTAAGCTGCCGAAATCTATAGAGACAGGTTTCCTAATAGAAGTCACCCATAATACGCATAAGTGTTTGCGAGAACTTGGAAGCTTTAAGTTGCAAATAAAATTAAGTCAATGGTATACATACACTTTTGAAACTTTAATTCCTAACTTATATTTCAAACCTTTCACCCTTGGTTTCCCTGTCTATCTCAAATTTCTTATTTAAGAGCCTTCTTTATAGTATCGCATGTACTACTGAAGGGTGTAGCAAATTAACATTTTTGGAAATTAAATTCATTTCATTTTATATTTCGTATCTTGCCTTAAAGCGGTCGCCTTAGGGAATTTCGATATGTTAAAAGTACAGAGTTCAGCCACTTCAGAGGCTGCTTACACGGTGTTTTATATTGACATTAACCTCTTCCTGGTAACAAACAAAACATGCTGAGCTTGGATCTGTCACGCCGTGTCGGAAAAGTTTACACACCTACACACTACTTTCTCATTGATTAAATATTATAATTAAAATCTAAGTCGGTGGCACGCCATATTTGGTATAGTTTGTGTCTCAATGCAGAGACCTCGCAAGGCAATCGTATAATGATATAATGGTAAATAGAGCCACGGCTCGGGGTCGTTTGCCTTTGATATTTGTTTTCTTGCCTGTAGTCTTGGAGGATGACCTGCCGACCTAAACCCTCAACATTACTACGACTGGTTCCTAAAATGTAAGGGCCCGGCAGGGCTATCATTTGTAATTATAATTCAGATTGGGGACATGTCACCATCTACAATAAATTTACTTTGCATAGCACACTGAGATTTGTCTCTACCATACCCTCCTAAGTAGCTACCCCTTAAGTCACAACCTTAGTCGGGACAATAGTGTGGAAATATTTTGGTGTTTTTCATTAGCATTCTATATTCACTGGGTCGTTAAATTTATTCGGATTTTGCTGCGAGTTGTTTGAAATGAATGACGTTGCTGTTGCGGAGCGAGCTTCTATCTATATAACCAGCCGCCGTTTGAACTAGTTCCGAGAAGTTATGAAAAGTGTAA
This sequence comes from Metallyticus violacea, assembly GCA_030762175.1. Classification (NCBI taxonomy): domain Eukaryota; kingdom Metazoa; phylum Arthropoda; class Insecta; order Mantodea; family Metallyticidae; genus Metallyticus; species Metallyticus violacea. The sequence goes on along the minus strand of CM060846.1, from coordinate 351,002,796 downwards.
ATGCGTCTTATGCGATGTGCAATCTTGTCGCAGTCAGTTGTTTGTTTACAAAATGTGCCCTGCTAGTTCTTAATAACTTGCTCGGTTGCACAGTATCGTACTCTCGAAGCCGGTACCCTTTTACTACCCGTTCAAGGCAATGTGCGGTGTATTCCATTCATATTGATTCCCGGTAAAAACAGAATAAATTTGATCACCCAGTATATAGTACTCTGTCTTTGAAAAAGAACACAAGCAGTTCGAAATATAGGGAAAATTGTGTGACTATTTAAGTTGTTTATCTATATCTGCTTCTCTTGTTATTTTATTTACATTGGTTCAAGAGCTACTTTATTTTACTACATGTACATGTTGTGTGTTTGTGCATAAATTTGTATGTCTCTGAATTGTGTTATTGTACATTAAAACTGTTTTAATGCTACTTGCAATATTAGACACGCCTGATACGACGTTGCATAAGGTCGTGGATTTACATTTAAATTTGTGTATATGAAGAAAATATGCTTACAGGATTTTAAAAAGTTATTCAACAGCTTCGTGAAGTTACCCTAGGAGGAAATGTTCCTAAGAATAAGAATAAAATGCTGCCTATTGCACTAATGCTATGTTCAGAATCGGCTTTATATACTCAAGAATGATGCCATGAACGTATTATTTGCTTTTTTTTTTTTTTTTTTTTTTTTTAAGGCAATAGGGCCTACGATATTGAAGTGACATTAAAGTTGGGGTCAATTTTCCACATTGAAATAATTTAAAATATTAAAACAACTAATTATGCAAGTAAACAGTTTACAAAATCGTCATTGAGACATTATTTAAAGTGTAAGGCGTTTTTAGAACTGCTTGAAAAATATATTTCTACTTCCATAAAACCAAGTCAGAACTCATAATGCCATTAATACTTTACAATGCCAGAATATGCTTATTAACCTCTTTAGTACCATGATCACTGGGTCTGGCTAACGGAGAGTACTGCGGCACTACAAATTTAAAATTATGGCTAAGACACGTGCTCCCCCAATGAAACCGAAGCCCTCTCCGTACGCAGAAAACAGAAGGGGAAAGAAGCCCACGTCAGATAATTCTGGAAGACTCCTTACCTGTTCAATCAATAGAAACACGCGACAGCTAACAAAGGCTTCCAAAGTAGACACGAGGTTGAGAAGAGGGTATTAGGCAAAGGCAGTCAGGAGTAAGTGCAAGAACGGCGCAATATTGTGTTCATTTTCCGCCCACTCAGTGGGAAAGTTTGGCAGTTAGAGTAACTCTCGCTTAGAGTTTCTTGCGATAGGTTCCTTCCGCTACATTTGTTTGTCGTTCCATTTGTTCGTTACCCGAGTACCAAAGACCAGTGTGGACAACTGGGTAGAGAATGTCGTATTCTGTGTCACATGGTTGCAATACTTTCCTGGGGTGGAATTTCATCATTGGTTTCTATGGAGCAGAGACAAGTACGTAACATTGAGGGACTATAGTTATTTTGTGAAACGTTTTAGAGGTTGATTTCCTGAATTATAGCGAACGGAAGTGTAAATACAGTTGCGGGTTGCTCTTTTAGCCTTTTGCAAAGGACAAAATGGTATTTGGCTTGCAGATGGTCTCCGGGTTCGAGTTTTGAAATTGCACCATTCAATACAACAAAAACTGCTTCTTTTCTGTTCAGATACTGTGTGCCTTTCAATGAAGGAGTCCGCAAAATAGGATTTTCTAAATTATCCGACATTGATCATTAATTATTATCATACTGATTTTGGCCCATGCCTTCCATCTATTCACTAGCTATCTATCCTAAATCCACACGGTTCATCAAGAGCGTGCTTTAATTAATTCCAATGTTGTGTAGGATCATCTCCGTTTGTCAGATAAGAACATCAAGCTGCAATTGTTTCAATTCTTCTTTATGAGCTTTGTATCGGAAAAGGCGAATGCCTTCAGTTTCGCAAGGATACTGGGGTTTCATTAATTCATTCCATTTATCTTCTCATGTTTTTGGCTGTTTTGGCCTTTACTTCATTAAAGGCTTTTCTTTTCATCTGTTATTGGCATAATTTTTAGAAGTTTTATTTATCTTACCATGGTATCTTTTGTTGCTTTCCCAAGTTTCATTTTCACAATATTTTTAATATCTTAACTTTTTGCAGCTCTTAAACTTCACCCAACAGATCCAACTGCTCCACGACTCGGAGAGTGAAATGTCTATATAGATCTAAATAGTCGTCGAGGATTCACACTTTTATGAAAGCTGCTATCCAAATACAGGCGTTTGTTGCCAACGAATGTTTCAGGCATGGTGTGAATGGTGGGTTCAATTCAATTGAACTGTAAGGAAGCACAGTCTGCTCACCCCCCCCCCCCCATTTTTCAGGGATTGATTTTTCTGTTACCCAGCATTAGAAAACATTTTATCGTAGATTGAGCGTAATTTCTTCTATATTCTCAATATTGAAATAGCTTTTATGTTCGATTAAACCCAATACAGGCTTCCGTGAACACATACTTCAGACGATACTTTTATCTGCTTCATGGTTTTAATGCTAAACAGCCCATCATATAGTTTTCCTACCGTAGGGTTTGTCGCGGTTACAAACTGGTTGAGGACTCTTCATGAATAAAACAGTGAGGGTTTCATAGAGGTCGGTTTGTGCATGGGGCAGGTGTCTAGTTTGTGCAAGTATAAAAATAAAGAGTGTAATGAAGCACTAGAGAGTGAGGATGAATGAAACCGATGGCCCCACAAGCCTCATATGCCACACATACTACCAGGAAGGTGCATTGAATCCATATAGGAAATTAGAAGAGGGACTTGCCCCTGTGAAAGTACATTAGATATCGTAAAACCAGAGTCTCCAAGGTTGCAAGTCAAAACTATAAGCTCGGGATTACACAACAGAAATAAAGAAAAACACAAGAGCAGATATATTACATGGTGTTGCTGCAATGGCCAAGCATATGATGAGATGAGATAAATGAGCATTAACAAATGAAAGAGAAGAGGAAAATGAAGAGTGTTGGTGGAGTAAAAACGGAAGAACCCCAAGAACACCTCTTGGAAATCTCGATTTTGACCACCACAAATTCTACTCAGCTATAGTGATGTTCGAACTGGAGTTTGCAATCGTAGCAACCACGAACTGATAACGGCGCCGAAATTTTCAACTCTTTACAAATAATTATTTAATAAGTTAATTTTCTGCAAAGTGTCCATTATTTAGTTACTCTGCTGAGATGTAAGTAGCAGTGTATGAGTATTAAGAGTACGTAAGGCATCTGAGCTATGAAATCTGAAATACTGTGGATTTCATTAGCGACATTTTCCTTTCATATTAATATGATGACATACTGGAATGTTTTACTGTCACCTGACTTCTATATTATGTATTTTAAATATGTTGCATTTTAGATTGCACGCCTTTTACAATTTGCTTTCTTGTCATGCATTTATTAGTGCTGTAGTTTTCGTTATGTATGAAACTTTTACGTAGATTGTTGTTTGACTTATTTTCTAAACTGCGTTCTATAGAGTCAGAAGTGTTGTATATACTCATGTCTACAAGCGTTATTCTTCTAACTAGAGGTTTTGTTTCAGAATGCCGGTCCGGCGCCCAGTCCGTTAGGCCAAATGCCGCCAAACGATGGCCTGCCCGGCGGGCCCATGCCTCCCGGATTCTTTCCTGTAAGTACGTTTTGAAAATTAACGCACGTCGTTGTTTGTCATCAGCAGTTTGAAGTAATACAGAGGAATGCGCAGTTTTGTCTTGTGTTTAGATTAGATACATTATTTAAATCCTCCAACACTTCAGAAGCCTTACAGAAGATGCAGAGAAAATCCGTTCTTGATATGCGACTGTGTATCAGATCAACTTTGTTCGAAGCTTACGGTTTTAACACGTTGAACAGCTTTTTCAGATCTACATTTGCCTATCGTTAGTATTAATAACCTTTGCTGTGGTTAAAATTTATATATATATATATATATATATATATATATATATATATATTTTCTACTTGAAATATGCCAAGTACACTTAAGATAGACCGTATCTTCCACCACGCCACTAAGTACTGTCTGAGGGGTCGTCAAATAATCCTAGCGGAGTTTCTCGTACCATTAACGTCCAATATTTACTACTGAATATACGTGCTCCAATTAGTTAAATGAAACAATTATAACATTTATGTTCCACGTATGTCACTTAGCAAAAAGCAACTCGCTTCAAAAGGGATGGTGACCCAGACGATGGCAAGGTGGATCAACATTAAAACTGTCTAATAAAGGTGCAAACATATTAAAGCTAGAATATGTGAAGCGCGTATTTTCATACGGTATTCCTATTCAAATAAACCCAGTGCTGAAGAGAAAGCAATGAGCAATTTTATTGTAGTAACGCCGTGTTGCGATCTGTTGTTCCTTTCTGATCATGCCAAATGGCTTTGAAGTTAAAGTGTAAATATCACAAAGATGACAGATGGGTGATAGTACCTTGAAACTATAGCATCACCTTGTTCTATCTTCAACGTTTCATGTCGATCCTGGTGGTCTAGTGGTAGCCATAGTTGCCTCGTAGAACCAAGATCGTGGGTTCAAACCCGATCAAACCTGAAAGAATATACAGCATTTATCGGCAGTTTCACTCCCTAATCAGAGATGTTAAAAAGCGGCATTGTATATACTTAATAAATAGCAATAGTTCAACGTTTCATGCATGTAGATCTCGAGTAAAATGAATGAAATAATATGGAATCTGTTAACACACAAAATTATCTAGGCCTGCAAGACTTCCTTAAAAAATCCTTTCCCAGTTTATCATTTCATTTCATGTATCATCAGTAGTTAAAAAGAGCGTTAACAACATTAAAAACATCTAAGCCAACTGTATGGACTCCCGGAACATTATATTCCGTATTTCTTATAGAAGGTAATGATAAATATATGCCGCATCCTTTCGCACTAAAACTGATGTTATGTGCTCAATATTTTCAAAATAAATTCCATCTAATTACCGAAGTATTTCCAGTGCCGAGAGAAATGTAGTAATTATGGCGCACATAAGCCCGTTTTCAATAAGGAACAAGTTTCCAGAGGAAATCTCAACCAGGACGGAACCCTGGCTGACTCGGAGGATGAGCCCCTCAGCCTAAATGTACATAGAAAATACCTTCATTGACAAGACCGGTATTGAAAAGCAAGCAATGTAACAAATGAATAGAACATTGCGTTCATCGTTTTTCAACCGCTTAGAAGGTCCATCATCAAAGTCTTTTAGATTCGTTCTGTCCACAAAACACCGTAGACAGGCGCAGATTTTGAAAAATAAGCTCATATATTGCACTACTATGTCAGGAAAAACGCGAAGTTTTTATTCATAAATATGAATGTTTTAATGGATGCGGAGTGGCAGATGTCCAATATTCTAATTGACCAAAGCATCCGGACACCTGCTCCACCGAAAACATGAAGTATTAAAAATGGGTTAGCTCAATAGCTCTCTTTGTGATCACCTTCCATATTCTGGGAAGGGTTTTTCAATTACTCTATGAAATTAACTGTTGAAATGTATCACTGTTCATGGATAACAGTGACATGCACAGGTTTGTTTCATTCAATTAATGCTTTAACGTTCATGTTTATTAGAACATTCCTACGTAGCTACGCTTTGTATAGCCAGGTGCACAGGCAAATTGGAAGCACTGAATCGTCTCCCAGTTGTCGCCGTCTTACGAAAACTAATCACTGGAGCCAGGAGGCGATGCCCCAGTTTTTAGAACCACTTCCATGAAATTGACAGCACAACATATTAAAAAGAACTCGCTTTATCCTGGTGTTCTCCACATGCAAATTTAAACCGTACACATTTAGAATGATTGCTTCAATTCAGTCCCATCGAGGTTTAGCAACGACCTTTATGAACTTTGGCTGCTGACCCAAATCCTTCAGGACCCCAAGGTTCGGGCATTGCTTCCGGAAGCAATTGTGTAGAGATTGCAGCAGTAGCGGACGTGCGGGTTTGCGCATCACAAATTTAGCACGTAAGTCATTTTCGCATGTGATTAGAACTGCAGTGGCACACAGACATTTTATGCATGGCCTTGCTATGAAATTAATAACTTATGATGCTAGGCTCAGGCTCAAAGTCTCTGTAATCTTCAAACGATCAGTCAGATCATAAGGCTTTGATTTTACTACATATGAGGCACGGCCGAAAAAGTTTGCAATGAAGGAGTCAAGGCACGTACTTCGGTCCTTCCCAACTCTCCTTCACTGTTCCGATGCATTCATTGTAGAACTCCACCAGCTGAGTCCTCAACAATTGTTCGAAAAACGGCCTCCAGGAAGCGAATTCTCCGTGTTTGGAAACAGAAGTATTCACTTCATGCTGATTTCGATGAGCAGAGTGTCATGTCCATGCTTGCCAGTGACAATGAACGATTCTTTAAGCAGATGTACCCCACTGGTCAACAAACTGCATTTTTGCACTTAATTTCTTATCGCAACTTTTAGAGGCTTACGCGCCGGTTTGAAAGGATTGGTGCCTGCAATTTTACAACGATGATTCAACATCTGTTATGGGTGGCTTGCTGCTATTTGGTTCATTTTGAATGCTGCCGTGTTCAAACTTTCAGAGTGTCATACGAAAGCAGGTAAATGTGCTTCGCAGATTTGCCCTGCAGGTGCAGAAACTTGATAACGCAATGCATTTCCGTTAAATAGCAATGCACTACTGTTCTAGTTTCCACTAATATCTTTTCTGCCGAGTAGTGTACCCTGGGAGAATTTTAACCAAAATGTGGCTTTACAATACTAAACATCCGTCTGCATTCCTGATTTCTTTCTCGACACCAATTTTCACTATTCGTTAGCAAGACAAGTAACCAGTTGCTAAAACGTTTATTTTAGAGACGCCTGAAGTCTTTATACGCAACTCTTGATCCAAAGATAAAGTGAGAATGTGTAATGGTTACGAGGGAAGTAAAATGCATTCACCAACTTGTCCCGGGTGGCCGAGGTCGTTAAGGTGCGGACTCGTGAGCGGGAGGTCTAGGGTTCGAATCCCACCAGGTCCGGCCTCCCTGACTTAGGTTTTTTTCAGGTTTTCCTCAGTCCTCATAACTGGCAAATGCCCGGGAGGTATCCTAAAATTAGGTCTGGAACTGGAACGTTTCCTACCTTAAAAAATCCTTTCCAAACTTATCATTTCATTTCACGTATCACCAGTGTTCGCCGCCTGTGATGCCTCAGTAGCAAAAACGGGCGTTAAACACTATTCAAAAAAAAAAAAAAAAAAACGTCCAGTTGCACCCAAATGTAGTTTCTATTGCAAAAGTCGAGGTGAGTTTCCATGATGCCTTAGGTAACCAGTACATTTCCCTAGAACCCACATAATGAAAGCATTCTAATCCAAAGAGAGAGTTAAACCCTGTGTAATATTACCTTGGCACCATGTTGAAAACCCAAGATCGCGGGTTCGAACCCGGTCAGGACCGATGGATTTTTTCGGGCGTAAAAATCCGAAGTATGGCTTCCTTCGGAAGGGAAGTAAAGCCGTGGGTCCCGTGTCGTACATTTACGGCACGAAAAAGAACCTCAACCCTGAAAGAGAGGCCTCTGAGCAAAATTTGTCGGCCATTTCACGCCCTGAATAGAATGGGACGCCTTTTTTTTTTTTTTTTTTTTGAGTAGTGTTTAACGCCCGTTTTTACTACTGAGGTACCACAGGCGGTGGACACTGATGATACATGAGATGAAATGATAAATTGGGAAAGGATTTTTTTTTTTTTTTGAATGGGACGCTGATGACCTGAGATGTTAAAGAGCGTCCACAAATAAATCAATAAAAAAAAAACAAAAAAACAAAAAACATGTTGAACCGTCCCCACGGTAATACTCCAGCAAACGCTCCGACCTCGGACGGCCACTCGCTACATGGTGAATTCAGTGTCCAATAAATGTTGAAATGAACAAACTAATACAGTGCAAGGGAAATCTTCCCTCAACTCCGCATCTAAGGGAAGAAACGATTCCTGCCGTTAGTTTTATGAAACGTGCTTATTTTCAAGTGAGATAATTTCCAGCATTCCCAGAATAAAAGCGGGACATCAAAGTAATGGGAAATGCCTTAGTGGTACTCCATATTTTAAGCACACGGTACCTACTGCATATTTTGGAGTGGACAGAAATCGATTCAGCGAGCTGGTTCTCCCTTTGGAGTCGCTAATTTACAGCTACACCAAATTATATAAACTGCATTTGAAAAGCCACATTATTATTATTTTCAAACCAGCGGCTGAGCCTGTGAGTAAAGCTTTGAACAACATAATGCTAGTGTATACACAAATGTTAGGAAAATAGTGCGATAAACTTTATAAATATATTCTTTACACAGAAATTAAGAATGTATTCTGGGTTATGTTTCATATTTGCGAATCATTTTATGTAATATAACTCGTTTATAAAAATGTTCTTGAGTTTGCAAACAGAAATGCTAGTGTCAAAGAAAATTTCGAATTAAGTCCTAGAAAGACGTGACTCTGATGATATTGAACATGAATTAGGAAACGAGCGGATACTTCTGTGCGGGAACCTCACTTATTTTCCTGCCCAACTGCGTACCAAGATGAATAGATTGCATTTGAGGCACAAATACAATAATTTATCTAGATATACTTAACAAGTTTTTCTGTGCATTTTTAGTTAGAAATCATTTTCCAAATGTCATGGAGGTATTTGTCTCAACAGACATTTGTATTTGCAGAAAAGTCTATCAAGCACACGGCTATCGCATGCACAGTACATTTAATTCAATGGGTTTTATTTGTAGGGGTGCTAAAATTGTCCTGTGTATACAACTATACCGCAGGGGTGGCCGAAGTCGTTACGGCGCAGGCGTGGAGGGGAAGGTCTGGGGTTTCCCTAGGCTCCTCCTCCCTGATTGAGGTTTTATCCTCGATTCTCAAATGGAAAATGCCAGGCAGATACGCTAAACTTGCGCATAGAACGTCTACTTCCGTTACAAAATATCCTTTCCCAGTTTATCATGTCATCTTATGTATCATCAGTGTCCACCGCCTGTGATGCTTCAAAAGACAGAACGAGCGTTTAAAATTATTAAACAAGTGTGCAAGTACTGTACAAGATGTGGGATTTATGATGACAATATAAAGGGCACTAGGCAGATAGGATTAAAAAACCAATTTTTTGTTTTTGATATTAAAAAAGACACTTTGCTTTTAAAAATATGTGACACGTTGGGGTTTAAAGGCTTTTAATGTGGACGTTAGGTCACGCCCCCAGAGATTGTACCACGAACATGCTCACATGTACACGCTTCCCCCCCCCCAAAGTTTGTACAGAAGAGTTTAATGTGTGTATAAAGCAAAACCCTGTCTTTAGGCTTCACATTACTGGTACAGGGATCTGCTAACGGTGACCTCTTGAAAAGTATCTGCATAGTTGCGCTCTGAATCCCAGCTAAAGTTTTCACCATATACTTCGAGAGTGCATCCCCAGAAGTGTTTGTTTTGCATCCATCGATTACAACTGGGTGTGTTAGATGCATAGTGTTTTAATACCCCTGGGGCATAGTATGGAAATTGCACAGAAGGCGATAATATAAAACCATTGACACGGCAATGAACATGCAAAGTGTGTCTTAAGGAGGTCAGAGTTAAATCGAGACAACAGAAGATGCAAAAAAAAGTGAGAAAAGTTCAAAATATTTGCTTTATGAATGCTCACATTCCCTCATAGCTCCTTAAAATACATGAAATTATAACTGATGATTTTTTACTCTTAGAAACAATATGTTCTACCTAAATTTATTTTTATTTGTTCATTATATTTTATTTAAAAATATGTGTTTAAAAGGAAGGAATAATTTGGTATTCAGAAGTTAATTGTTTTGAGAGAAAAAATTTAAGTGGAATATGTTAAGTAGTTCTACTATTAAAATTTATAAATTGTTAATTGAATGAAAGGTGCACTTGAATATTTTCCCAGCAGTGATCATTTTATGTGTATATCAATAACTTGCAGGTCATAAAAATACTTTTATGCGAATAATCTTTAAAAGCAATTGTATTTATTTGTTTTATAATACGAGAAAAATAAGCATGTAACTGGCATCTGATTATCCACTGTTTTTAATTACTTCAGAATACATGAAAATATCCACGAGTCATTTGAAATAAGGGCTATGCTTGACATTACTTGCACATTACTTATTGCCTAGTTTTACAGTTCTTGAAGCCAAGATCATCAGAAATTGGGAACAACAAAATTCGATTATAATAAATGACCTCAAGTTGCTATGTATGAGGAATATTTTATACACTTTCTGATAAAAGCCTTAACTCGCCCATTTTAGGGACGAGAGAAGAGAATCTGAAACAAATCATTATCCCCACATTTTTGGCATCTGTATTTAACTCCTTCAAAGAGAGATTATTCACAGCTCACACAGACATGTTACTGAATGAAATAAAGTGTTGCAGCAGAGCAGTATGTGGTACGTCCCTCATTCAAATCTTGCGATTTTTTACCTCTGGGATAAATCAAAGACAGGACACCTAACATTATTTCTGAACTAGAAATAAACGAGTGAAGTTATAGGCTGAACTGCTCGCAGCATAAATTCTAATGGTAGTGTGCGACTGTACAGGATTTATAGCACAATACACAATCTCTTGAGGGTGCTAGAACCAAAATGAGCATCATGTCAGATAATCAAAAACATTTCTTTTTATTTTTTTCATTATCTACCATAGCTTCTTTACATTTTTTATAAAAATTATACGAGCGTATCAAAAAGTAACAACACGTGGAATAACTGGATTGTTTGGGGTGGATACTGCGGTGCTTCAGCCTTGCTTAAGACTGGCCGTCAAAAGGGACATCTCCGGGAGGAAGGAATTAGGTAAAGGAGACATTGAGCGCTCAGGATCCACGAATGACGACTGCGCAGACGTAGAGGGGTCTCTAACATGTTTCGAGACACCAGTGGAGCCCTCCCCCAAGTAGTTTGAGCCCCACAGAAAGTCCGCCCCGAACAGTAGCGGAAAGTTAAGATTCATTCCATCCTTCGCTTTAGCGACCAAGGCAAACCACGATGAAAGGTCAGTGTGACCGCCCAATGTAAGTCACCAAGCGTTACCGCTACCCCGCTTGATTGTTGATTACGTAGAACTATTAATTATTTTATACACAATTATCGCATTTCTAAGCACTTAATTTGACACATTATCACTTCCAGATCTTTCTCTCCCAAAGCGTTCTTCGAGAGAGCAAACACGTGAAAATCTGAGTGAGCAAAATCAGGATTTTATGGGAGCTGCTGTAAGAACGGAAATTTCACTCCGAATAGTGTCAAGAGTTTAAGCGGTCGTATGAGGGCATGCATTATCATGATGGAGAAGAAGTAGACTGAAGTCCCCTACGACGGCTCAGTATTGCTGGGCTTCACCTGCTCTTTCAACATTGTGCTTATCGAGCATTATTCACTCTTTTCCTCATTTCAAAATTGGTCTTTTCACAACCCTGAAGACCGCCACGGGTGGCCGAGGTCGTTAAGGCACGGACTCGTGAGCGGGAGGTCTGCGGTTCGAATCCCGCCAGGACCGTCCTCCCTGACTGGGGTTTTTTCCAGGTTTTCCTCAGTCTTCATAACTGGCAAATGCCGGGGAGGTACCTAAACTTAGGCCTGGAACGCTTCCTTCCTTAAAAAAAAAAAATATCCTTTCCCAATTTATCATTTCATTTCATGTATCATCAGTGTCCACCGCCTGTGGTGCCTCAGTAGTGAAAACGGGCGTTAAACACTACTCAAAAAAAAAAAAAAACCTGAAGAAAGCGTTTCTTGGCTTGAGGACGAGTGTGCCGACATTTTTGTCTCTGGCTTTCGAACTCGTGTTGATGCAACCAAATTTCCTCCCTTGTAACAAAACGTGCCCGGGAAATCTCATACAACGCCAAATATCAGTCAGAATTATAGACATAGACATTCACACTCTAAAGAAATTGACCATTTTTTCACAAACAAGAGACTTGAACATGCCACAACTGGATGTTTTTGAGCGCGGCTACCCCCTTGTACACTCTTCTTTTATAAATGCAGACATTTCCTTATCGTTGCTGGATGCTACGATTTTCACACCCTCATCACATAGACATGTAATAACGGCTCTACAGTACAACAGCTAAAGGCGATCATTTTGTACATGCCACAACATCTAAAAGTGTAGTCTTCCTTGCGCGGCAGTTTGAAAACTCTGGCATTTTCATTTCATGAAATACTCTCAATTAGCTGAACAGAATGTAAAATTTTTATTTTCTTTGTTGTGAAGCTAACGTCTTTGTGTATTCATTTCATAAAAACTTATCTTTGGAATTAAACATATGTTGAAGTATCTACTGCGCTTTATCAATTAAAAGAAAGTAAATAAATCATAGAATATTTTTAGTGTTTTATCTTAAGTCGTACAGAAGACAACCCTTCTATAAATCTGGATGCAACTCTACTTATTAACCTAAAATCCTGATCGTATGACAGACAAGCCTGAGTAACAGAAATCAATTAAGTGTTTTTAAAACACTTTTCTTTGCAAGCCATTAGAATAGTTCCAGTAAAAAAAATGCTTATTTCTGTTACATAAATTAATCTGGCTTGAAAAGTTGCCGAGAAATCATTAGGAACTTCACAACGTCTGCATGATTCTTTAAGTTTTGCAACAAACACTGAGAGTCATGTCAGGTGAGTTCGGAGTATTTCAAATATGTAACCCATGTTGAGACGCTTGGTATTCTATCTGCATTTGCATTGAAGTCAGGTGAAAGAAATGAAGAAAGGCTACCTACAAATTAGAAAGGAAGCTCCTTGTTGTTCGGTAATTAACATAGAGCTGAATCACATATGGAAGCTGATGAACACTAGTAGCGATAAGTTGTTATTAAATGCGAATTACTGTAGCATCGAGTCTGTCATTGTGTTTCATATGTTAAGAACACACTAGTCCCCAGTGTTTCTCTCCTGGAGAAAAAATAAATAAATAATACCCGGCAAGGTCGGATGCCATATGCCTCCGAATTCATTTCCATCGTCCTCTGGTACGGTCCTTAAAAGACTTAAATAACATTATCTGAACACAATTTCCAGTCGTATGTCATTCAGTAAGTTGACTATAATGCAGCTTATGCAAATCTGCCAAAATCACAGAGTAGATACATTCTCTGGGCGATCGCCAGACTTAACATGGCAGATACGTCTCGTATGTGCATTGCTTAGATGTGACAAGGTATATTATTACAGCAGTTACCAAAAATTATCAGTTGTACTTTGTGTTTCTGCTGAGAATCTCTTAAAAAGCGTGTTTTATACCGTTTGAAATGGTACATCAGTCGAAGTCATTTCGCTGTTATAGGGAAGACCCTTTGAGGTCATCCACGCTCTCGTGTGCTTGTCCTCTTCCCTTAGCTGCGGCGCAAATGATTAGAGGAAGCATACACGTTGAGGAGAACACAATCTTACGCAGCTATTGAACGAAAGCGGAATTGGAAACAGTCAAACCACCCGTTGGTTAACCTCAAACTGATGTGCTGAAGTACCTTAGCTACATGTTTTCGTTTTGCATGCTGCCACAGAATGACATGCAAATTGCAGGGTAATTTTGTGTTTCTGCAATAAGTATGCTAATGGTCATCCTTGAAAACTAATCAGCAAGTTGCCATTGCTCTGCGGACTGACCTATAAGAGAAAATTCCTATTAATGGACATTAAAAGTTCCAGAAACACCTCATGTACTTTATAAATGCATAAATGTAGTTAGTAGCTCTCTGGACGATACTTGTCACTGACGTTTAGAAAATAGTTGTATATACGAGGTGTCCGCAAAAGTTCCCGGACAGATTCTGCTACAAAGGAAATACTTGTAATAAGTGCCGAACATTCTGCAATTCACGCTGCGTATCTCGTCAAGGGTATTGAGACAGCGACCTTTGAGATCGTTCATCTTCTGGAAGAGGAAAAAGCTCGCAGGAGTTGATTTGTTCTCTTATGATCCTCATGAACAATTTCTCGGACCTGTTTAACTTCCAGAGAAGTTCTTTTGAAGCGCCCGTAACACTCAAAGCATTACATCATTGCCGTAAGCTGCCAAAGCTGTTTAACATATGTGGCCAATTCCCATGATTAACGCAAATTTCACGTTAGCACTTTGTTCCAACTTGTCCGTGACAAAATCTCAGGCTAGAACACGCACGTGATAAAAATACGAATAGTAATAATCCCTTTGTAAATTCAGCGATGTCGCTGCACGCTGCTAGTTCAAGGTTACAGCTTCCTAGCGTTGTACCTGCTGCCATTTGTGGGCAAGCTACAGAACCAGTCCGGGAATTTTTTGATGTCGCCTCGTATATCCCTCACATCTTATTAAGGGGCACTGGACCGCCACGGGTGACCGAGGTCGTTAAGGCGCGGACTCGTGAGTGGGAGGTCTGAGGTTCGATTCCTGACCTCCCTGACTGAGGTTTTTCCCAGTGGCAAATACCGGTGAGGTATCCTAATCTTAGGCCTGGAACGTTTCCTCCCCTAAAAAATAGCTTTCCCAATTTGTCATTTCATCTCATGCATCATCAGTGCCCACTGCCTGTGGTGCCTCCGTAGTAAAAGGGCGGGGGGTTAAAAACTATTCAAAAGGGGGGCACTGGGAATGAATTCCCAAAGTTCCACAATTTTGTGTGCATTTTTCTGAAACATTTACTGTGATAGCATTGCTGTTAAATTAATGTGTGGACCAAATGTATGCAACATGCTTAATGGACCGATGCGCCTTCGGTCTGTCTTCACCGTTCACTCTCATACTTATCTCCTATACCCAAGATCGCGGGCTGAAACCCGGCCAGGATCGATCGATTTTATCGGGCGTAAAAATAGTAAGTAATGGCTTCCTTTGGAAGGGAAGTAAGGCCGTGGGTCCCGTGTCGTACATTTACGGCACGAAAAAGAACTTCAAGCCTGAAAGAAGAGGCCTCTGAGCAAAATTTGTCGGCCGTTTCACGCCCTGAGTTGAATTGGACTCTGATGACCCGTGATGTTAAAGAGCGTCCATAAATAAACCAAATAAACAAACAAGCCATTCACTCTGCACCTCACACATATACGCTGACAGAAGACGGCTTGAAAACTCAGTGAATAAGCGGCTTAAGGAACAGAAGGTAATCACGCTTTAAATCCATTCCAAAAACATCTTTCTCTCACACTGAGAACTGCAACGGTTTCTTCACATTTTATTAAACTTTTATTCTACTGTAAACTTTCTCCCTTTGAACAAGCCACCTATCATATACATCAAATATCAAAACTATTTAAAAGAAAATAGCGGATCTATGCAAAGCAGAAAGTGATATGCTACAACCAATTTAAAACACACATACATAACGGATATTTCACAGTCATGTGGATGTTAAATAAGTTAATAATTCAACTCTTGCATAATCTACGACATATAATTTTTTGTATGGAAGACATAATAGCCTGCGTCAATTTAATATTAATGTTAAAATTCCAAAGGGAGCTTAAAACAACATTAAAGCTTTATAATATCCAAGTAAAGCTTCGAGGCGAGAGCAGAGTACCCGTTACTCAGCTAGCATTGGTATTTAATAGACCCTTGTTTCTAAGATTTGAGTGGTCGAGCTGTATTGTTACGTATTTTCCAATGCTGTGTTCTGAGAATTCGGGTCCGAATTTCTCGTAGCAGGTGGTTATTTTAATTTTTTCGATCAATGTTGTGATTTTGCAAAACAAAAATTATTATGTAAATATTATTAATAAATTACATGAAATGGATGAGAATGCTTCATGCTTTTTGCTAGCACATAGCATAATGAACACGGCAACAAATTCATAGTCCGAAATTACGTTTTTAATGTCGGCATTAAACTTCGCTCAGTGAACCTCATAAATCCTTCAAAATGCGAAGTGTCCAGGCAGTTGCGCCGAAGCCTGGCATGCTTTGCAGTAGATATGGGGTGTTACTCAGGTATACACAGGAATGTATTCAAACGCCGAATATGTGGACTTGCTGTTGCTCCATG
Source organism: Metallyticus violacea (assembly GCA_030762175.1). Lineage (NCBI taxonomy): Eukaryota > Metazoa > Arthropoda > Insecta > Mantodea > Metallyticidae > Metallyticus > Metallyticus violacea. The sequence continues at coordinate 350,986,712 of CM060846.1, read as the reverse complement.
GTGAAGCAAGATGTAACGCAGCAGAAATAAGACAGTTGTACGAGGAACGATTTCCAGGAAGAACACCACCAACTACAGATATGTTTCGAAGGGCTGAAAGCATCTCTGTGAAACAGAGTCAGTCAAAAGATCGCCTCTTGTTAGGGATGCTCCAGTGACTTCTAGAAGTAATGAAGAAACGGTGCGTAATGCGATTGTAAACAACCCGCATGCCAGCTCTAGGGCCATAGCACAGGATACGAACATTAGCCAGGCATCAGTTTGGAGAATATTGCTCAGCAACAAATTTCTTCACTACCTGTTCTACTACATCAGGCTCTCTACGAACTTGACTACCAAGCACGAGTAGTGTTTTCGCAATGGTTATTGCAACAGGTAGAAACTGATGCCGGGTTCTTAAGTAATGTGCCTTTTAGTGACAAGGCCACGTTCCACTACAAAGGAAATGGGAATCGACATGTTATGCACTACTGGAGTGTAAGTAATCCTCACTGGGTGAAAGAGTGCAATGGAGTGTCAACGTGCCATGTTGGATTTTAGATGATCCTAATAGGACTCAATTTTTTTTAATACAACCTCACGGGACCGCGATGTCTTCAGTTTCTCCAAGATCTGCCGCTCTTATTAGAAAATGTCCCGCTGATGAAGAATGTGGTTCCAGCAAGATGGAGCGCTACCACACTAGTTCCTAATCGTGTGGAATTACCCAAAACCAATTACGCTGCTGATTAGTGAAGCATGCAGGCATGTTGCAGCATACAATAACTTCTCTGCAAATGCGTGCTCAAAGCTGCATTAACCAAAGAGCACTTATTAATTAAGTGATTTTTCAGCTATTTGTTTTTCCATACTTTACCCCTAGTCAGACATTTACCTCTTCACAGTAATTACGTGTAATAAAAGACAAACGCCTAAAACTAATGATATAGACAAATGAACCACAAATAAAAATAAATAAAAAACAAAAGAAATAAGAGAATAAAAAAGGAGATGCCATACAGGATTTGAACGTGTGAAACTAAGAGATGTTTCGTGACAGCTCGAAGGACAGGCCGCTGAACCATAGGAAGCCCGAAACCTTTCAGTACAACACTTCAAGTGAAGGAAAAAGTTACGTTTTTAAGCTTTTGGCAGCTTCTTACCATTCCTTCAGCCTTTCATCATTGATACAAGATAGGCATAATGTTTAAGCGGATTATAAAAATACAAATACTGTGACAAAAGGGGTGAGGTTTTCAAGCAAGACTACAATCCGCGGGCTGCATAGATACGAAAAAATAGGGGCAGCTGATCCACCTGGTATACTATATATTGCAAGTTAAGCTTTTTGTCCTGTAGAATTATTACAATGGATACTGCTGCACTTTCTGGTAAATTTTAATTGAATTTAAACAAAAACTGTGACGCGTGGGGCATTTTGAACGCCCAAAGGTTCAAGAAACCATTTGCAGCAATATATATAAATTTTATTTTTGACCTATTATGGCCAAAAACTCACTCAGTGTCCCTTAATAATTTTAAGTCAGGTTTAAAAATATGCAAATAAACTTTTGCTGGCATAAGTTCCAATATCTGACAGTGGCACTGATTTTTGATTCGGTACAAATGAAGCGAATCTTTTCTCCTGGTTGTATACTTGAAAGTAATTTCACGGACACTCTACAGCATCTTCACTGCTCTTTGACGAAACCGAAGAAATGTAGAGACCTGCAACCTTAGTCCTCAATTTCATTTGTTGTGTACGCAGGTACGTATTCTGCAATACTTACGGAGGAAACGGGAGCTTTTTCCGCATGAGAAAGAGCTGAGTGGTGGTTTCACGAAATATCATTTGAGTTGTACTCCATTCCTCGGAGTAGGTAAGAGCTAACGGTAAAAGAAAAGCGTCGCCCTAAGAGATTTCAGCAACAGACTGCACAGAACGTTATGCATTGCACTGCAATCATTTCAGAAATTATAGAGGGATCTTAGACCAACAAGTTGAGATGCCTGTTCACATTTCAAAATTATGGCATTAAGTTTTTAAAGGACCTACATGCTAGTGACTAATGAACCTTCCGTTCCAAATGATACCACATAAATACGGATGAACTTTGGCGCAGTCGGTGTAAATACCGACGTTAAATAAAACCAGGTCATTGAAAATAAGTTGTAATTTAGTTGATTGTTTCTTTTACTTTTGCGTCCCATATGCGAACTTACTTTGTCATAAAATAAAAAGGTTCATATTCGAAAATAACCAGGATCCGAGTTTAGGACTTAAGTCGCATTTAGTCGTCTTAACTATAAGACATTCATCCCTCTTGACTTAACTACATAAGACGATACATTTCTTAACCGATGTTCGGTGTCATACCGTCATATGATTAGTTGGGTACAACTCAAAACGTCGATAACGGCAACTATTAAAAATCGGAATTTTCTCGCTTACGATGCACGTTTGAAGACATTCTAACGCAAATATTTACATTGTTTTGCTTTAAAATTGACTTATTATTTTCAAATTTCAACTTCTTAATCGTATTTTTTTTTTTTTTTTTTTTTTGAATAGTGTTTAACACTCGTTTTTACCACTGAAGCACCACAGGCGGTGGACACTGATGATACATGACATGAAATGATATATTGGGAAAGGATTTTTTAAGGTAGGAAGCGTTCCAGGCCTAAGTTTAGGGTACCTCTCCGGCATTTGCCATTAAGTCCACGCTTTAATCACCTCGGCCACCCGTTACGGTATTTTTCTTCGAGAGCCATGGAGAAAAAGTTCTTGAACAAGGTTGTTCTAAATCTGGTCATTGGGATCAAACCCACCACATATACACATGTACCTCAATGTAAAATATATAAATGAATGTAATATAACTAAACTTAATCAACGCTTAAAAATAATATTTGAATAAATGTGTATGTTGTGTTGTTTTAATTCATTGACAGGGAGATTAAAGGTGCCCTGTCAAAAGTACATTTGGGAGTTATGCAGAAAAGATATACAAAGAACTAAAGCTGGAATACATAGTTGCGCAATTTATGAATGTCTGCCTTCAAGGAAAGCTAACACTATACCCTCATAGCGTACAATAGAAAGAAATCCAAAAGCAGTAATTTATTTATCGGAAGTTTAGATGCATCACAAGTGTTTACGAAACTAAAAGTTTCAAAGTGCGCCATCTCTATCAATTAATTGAAAGAATATGGAGTAACACAGTCATAAACCTTATAACTTTGTAGACACCGCATGAGAGCAAGTGACGGAGCCATACTCAATTTTAAAACCACGTAATTTCATATCACTAACTTGCCAACTTCGAATGGTTCGTTGTTCATAATTTCACAGACAGATCTTCGTGCTTGTACAGCAGGGAGGATGAAGTGCTTCTTCACTTTAAATATTCAAGTAACCAAAGTTGGTTGTAAACAATTTCTTACATAGTAGCAAATCTATCAGCTGAACATGAACTTTACATAAGACCGAACGATTCCCACATTCGCATCCTACCGCGATCTAGGAATGGAGAACGTGTTATTTTTAAAAGTCGGTGAGATTCTTCAACTGTTGTAAAATTTTCTACTAGTTCTTTAACTGTATTACATCTAAGGGTACAATGTCTCATTCTGAGCATTCGTAGATCCAAGAGCGCGGGTTCAATCCCGACTAGGGTCGGTGGATTTTTGGGCCTAAAAATCGGAAGTATGGGTTCCTTCAGAAGGAAGGGCCGTTCCACGCCCTGAATATATTCTGAGAAGTTATCAAAAGAAATTTTAGTGAACAAATGTACAACGCAGTGTTTATAAAGGGGATTAATAATTGCTAGGGGATATATGTTCTTTTTCTAAAAATGTATATATCTCCTTCAGGGATGAGGAAATAAGAAACAACTTAATAAAGTCGTTGATGTAAAGGGAGTTTAGTGATGTCTCAAGTTGCTTTTCAAAAACCAGAAAAAAATGCATTCATTTATTTGGTTTATTTATGAACCTCTTTAACAACTCAGGTCATTAGCGTCCCATTCAATTCAAATGTATTTTTGCCCAGAGACCTCTTCTTCTTTTCTAGGTCGTAAATCTATGACAAAGCACCAAGGGCTTAACTTCCCTAAGGAAGCCATGCTTTTAGGATTTTTAAATTCTTAAAAAACAAACTGCGACCTTGACAGAGTTTAAAACGCGGCCTTGGGTCTACGAGGCAAGTAGGGTAATTACTAGAATACCGGAATCGACAAAAACCTGAAAATAATAAATGTCCAGGTAGTCACATCTTTTATCCCACATTGGTACCACTGCCAGTTTTAGGGTTTTGTGGACATACGCTGAGACATTTAATTTTATTTCTAGTTACAACCAGTTAGGAAATTAAAATTAAATGTCTCAGCGTATACATATGAATTAACATGGCTGCTCTGAAAATATTATGACGATGAATAAAGTTTTAAAGTTCTAAATAGCTCTTAAGACAGGTGGCAGAAAGTTGCCTGCCGCCGCTATCTTTTGCTTTTTTGTAATTAATACTGTCCATTTTTTCTGCAAACTAACTGCACTTTTTTCAGTAGCAATTAGAAGCATATCATAATTATGTGGAAAGAGTTTCTCATAAAAATTTAGCAACCCATATTAACAATTCTATTTCTACTAATTAATGACTTTTAGTAAAGAGCAAAATAGCACATTCAGTTTGGTCATTTTGTTCCTCTCAAAATCTTACGTACCGGATTGTCAAAATATTTAAGTGTGACTTTGATAAAGAAGTCAGAACAATATTTCAGTTATCGTAAAGAATTTCTAATTATTTTTCTCTTTTGCGCAAGACCGGAACTTAACACATTATCAAGTGCTCTTTTTCAAAATAGTTTTGAGACGCTGATAAACGAGACGGGAACTTGCCTCTTATTTATTTCACATGAACAAAAGATTATTATCTCATGGAGGAAACACAAGCCTGAAGTCATCAATTGAATTTCATAGCTGTGGAGTGCAAGTTTTATGACCGACATTGCTTGTGTTGTGTACGTTTCATAGTTGGAATATTCTAGTCTTGTACGGCCTAACATAAAATGCACGGCTCTCTCTCTGAGTAAGGAAATTATCATATAATCCTCCTGTTTATTGCTTAAGTTTCTGATATGCGTTCGTTGGCAGTAAATGCATGTCACTTTAACGAAGATCCTGGAGTTTTATTGGCATTTGTAATTCTTTTTCCGAGAGTGCTCGTAAATCCTAGAAATAAATTCCACTTGTGCGCATAAATGCAACACAACTTCGATTGTATTTACAGAATTTCGGTGACCGTCGCTATAAAGGGCAAGACTTAACATCATTCTCTGATCAAAGGAGCACAAACACAAGCGATGCTCCTTTTTTTCCCAAGCTTAAACGTTTTACACCGAGTGACAAAGGTCTTGGAAATGATGAATGAAACAGATTGATGGCAGTCCAGAATGCGTTGCCCTTAGCACACGATGACTGTCTAAAGAAAGATCTCACCAGCGAGAGCAAGACGAGCTCGTCGAAAGCGAGGGCTAAGGATATTTCTTCTCCCTTTGCTTGTACGCCATTTCTCTTATGATTTAATCAGCCTGTGTTCGATAGCCTATTTAGCATGATTTATTTTGGAGCTGTTACTTCAACCGTGCTTGTTAGGTACCGTTTGTGCAAGTTGCAGTTCTTGCCTCACTGCTAACTTAATGTAATTGCTTAGAGAAGGAAAAAAAACCTGAAATAATTTATTAAATAGTAATTTAATTACGTTTTGGTACTGATTTGCAACAGTAAATATGCAAACAAGAATAAAGTCATAGTCTCACATACCTATGTATTCTGGAAATCTTGCGGACCGTCTCTGATGACACTAGTGGCTGGAGCAGAAGCAGTTATTCCTACTTCTGGCCTTAGCTATTGCTGAACGTCAGAAGGTCCATACGTATCGTACCGAGATGAATGCAACATCCTAATGCATAATTGTGTTACTTTGTCCAACGGATAGAATTCTATTTGTTCAATTACAAACTTGAGGATCTTCAATGATACAAGAAGCGCGTATTACTTATATATTGTTATGTTTGCATTTTTGTTATATATTTTGCATGATTTATATCAGACTAAAAATATCGCAGTCTGTGAAATAGAACACAAAAAAACAGCTATTATCATTTAATCCAAGTTCATTCTCACTCGAGATGTTAATCACGGCTAGTAGTGTGAGGTAACTATTGGATTGGTAATTTGAATATCACCTTTGGGCTATAAAGGAACAATTAATCACCTACAGCTAGAGTCAGTAATCACTGCATATTCATAACCTGTCCCACCAGCCCAAATGTCCCATTGTCAGAACTGGATGGTCAAACCATATGCAATCGAAATGCCCGTAGTAGCGTAACCAGTTTAGTCCTCTAAGGTGTGATTCTGTTTCCTCCTCCTCCTCCTCCTCCTCCTCCTCCTCCTCCTCCTCCTTCTCCTCCTCCTCCTCCTCCTCCTCCTCCTCCTCCTCCTCCTTCTCCTCCTCCTCCTCCTCATCATCATCATCATCAGAGTCGCTAGGGGAAGAGGCTCGCTCTGTTACACTACAAGAAACTCCAATGAAGGTTGTAATACCGTTGATTGTAATGTACTAACGTTGAAGGCAACGAAATTTTAAATTAACCACGTAAACTGGACAAAGAAAACGTTACGAACATATCTCAGGATTTGTATACAGTATGCATGTGTTCCGGCATTTGGGCAGCAAAAATAATCAGAAATTTCATGTAAGCACTTCAGATTCGCTTGTTTCGGTTTCATATATTGTAATGTTGGCGTAGCTATTGTTTTAAATTAATTTCTGTAACTGCTTAAAACACACTGTCTGTTTGGGATTTAATTTTCTGAAGATGAAATATTATATTAAAGAGAGATCTTGTTTGCCATTTTACAGTATAACTAAAAATGTATTTCCGCCTCTTTGATCAAGCGTTAAATTATAGCTCCGGGCACAGAGTTCAGCATAGGGATCCGTTATTAAGTTAACGTTAAACATCGGCAGTGAGATATGATGATAAAATTTTTAAAGTGCTGTAATCAAGGCTGACAACCACAAATGCCTATTATTTGTTTTTTATCTGTTAGCTGCCGTGAGAACTTTTTGTTGTGAATGCAAATGGAAAATCAAGGTCTTAAACATCTCACCGAGTATTATTGCTGTTATTTAAAGAGTAGGTGACTGTAGCAAAGGAACTAGAGAAAACATAACATATTGAAAAATTTCGGTAAGGGCCTGGCCAGGTCGTTCTTTGCCTCTGCTTCGGAGCACTGGGGTTTGCTTGTTAGACGGATGTTTGCACATATAGAAGGTGTTCGATCTGTTTTTACCAGAGGCCAACCTGTCTGCAGGACATAGGAGCATTTATCCCAATGACAGACATTTAGGTTTATAGCTGAGATTCATTTTTATTGCGTCTTCTTTCCTCAGACGAGAGAATCCACCAGACCATAAATCAAACTTAAGTAATAGTGCTTCGGACTTCTTTGAAGTACTCGAGTGGTAAAGACGTGACAACCCGTATATCGCTCCTAATGCACGATACTAGTTCACTAAAATAGGAAAGTAATAATGAAGCCTCCTTTTTCATGTCGTGCTTACTGTTCGAGGTTTCCGAGACTTTTAGATACCAAAAATAGCAATCAACATCAGAAAACTTACCACAACCGGAATTAGGACCTCTATGATGAGGAGATTCTCAGACAAAAGACCGCTGACAAAAGCTGAGCGACTAAAAAATGTGCTGATTGTTGATTTGTGTAGTCAGGATTTCTGTAGCGCAACACTAGTGCTGTGTTTTTGTTGTTAGTCAAAAACCAGAGATTTACTACTTAAGAATTACATTCGCCTTTGAGCAAACTTCTTTTAAAACAAGTCACCAATGTATTTTTCCACTATTTTTGCCGTATACATCTCAGGTTGGACTTCCCAGGAATGAGCGACTTAATAATGACAAATAAGACTGCAGATTAGGCGCTAATTTGAGTTTGCCTATGGGGAAAACTTCCAGTCAACGTTTCACTCAGAGCTTGCTGAATAGAACTCGTTCTGGAATGTTCGTATCTTTGTCCCAAAATGGTCGCCTTTCCTTAACAGCTCTAAAACCGAAACTGAACAGAGATTGAACTAGAAGCGGTCTCGGAGCATATGAAACGTACTTGAAACTTTGGGTAAAGTTTTGGGAATTCTTTTATATTTGGGTATTCAGTTCAGAACATGCACTAAGCAAGTGCAGTGGTTATTGCATGAATCTTAAAGTTTGATGATTACATCGGAAAACTATTACGCAGTTTATGCGATCCGAGGAGTGTAGTATTCAAACAACGGGATTAATGAAGAATATCGGAAGTGTACAGTGCGGGACATTTCTGATCAATGCTTCGTGCCTTGCAAAGAGAGAGGTCTGATAAAGGAAAGTGTCAAAATCTCCAAAATCAACAATAGATGTACTTCTTACCTTCTTACCTTCGAAGATGTTTAGGTGGAAACATTGAATAATGTCCTAAACTTGCAGCAGGCCGTGATTTATGAAGGCTAATGGGATCATCAGTACTCTGTATTAATTGTCAATTGAAATGCGATTGTTGTTTTGGAACAGAGGAGTATTATTTCTAGTAATCGTGCAAGTTTCAAAGTCCATGTAAAATTGTTTTGATTGCACTTTTGTTTCAATGAGTAAAAGGGAATAAACTTAAAAGTGCTTCGAAGAGGAAAGGTATAAAACAAATTATTTTGCAAAGTTCTGAAATCACGGAGCTTCTATAGACTGAAGCCAGCAGGTGGAAAAGTCTAAAATGTAACACAATACCTATTGCAAGGTCCTGGCATTAACTAAAGATAACAGCATGTAGACCTCTTTTACGATTTTCGGAAGTATATCCATTTTACTGCTTCGGTTTGGAGGGAAATTGCATGGAAGCTAATAATTGCAAATTGTAAACCTTAAGTTAGTTTACAATCTCTGAAAGAGAAAACGAGGGCTATCTACGGATGAATCAAAGCATAGGCGTGGGTCGTTTCTTCAGAGCCAAAGGAAAAGAGCAGATTTTAACAAGATACCTACTACAACCGTAGCGGTGCTTGCGTGGCATTTATTTTGGGAGTGGTAGATAGATTCTTTCAACAAACATTGACGTGACGTAGCAAAATTACAGTTCAGAATGTTGGCTATTTCTGTTGCTCGACAAATAAACTCAACCTAACAGTAAACTTGTGCATTTTATGAGGAGAAACAGTTTCATTCTTACGTATAAAAAACAACCGAACAGTTCTGAAAAGGAATATCTCAATTCTCTACTGAGATGCATTTACTGTAACGAGAGAAATTCTGATGCGCAATTGTCTCTACGCGGCACTGTCATTAGAGCAACAGTACAGATGTCCTTACTTACCGGAAGCGGCCAAGTCATTGGTGTGAGCATGAGATGGTGCGGATTCCTGTAGTTATTACCAAACATCTTCTCGCAAAGTTCACTGAAGGTCGACGCACCGTACACGGCGTTCAAACAGCAGGATGTTTCCTGAAATAATGACGAGCAGGCTCCATTGAAAACTACGGGGGAGCTATCAGATTACAGCGTGATTTACTCGCCTATATCGCAATAGAAATATAAACCTGTATACTTCCGAGAAAACCTTCGGAACTTGCAGTTATCTAGGGTTAAACACTACTGAGAGTGGTCGATACCCTTTGTGTCGTTTGGTTCTAAGGAAACGACCTTCCTGTTGCCATTTTACTAAGAGCTCGGACGTTGACCGGCTCTTACGAGCTACATGGAGCAGAAGCTAGGCGAGCCAAGATGAACAAACCAGAAAGGAATGTGATTTCTACTACTAGGTGAGATGACCACTCCTGGGATTGGAGATGGCCTTCTACGGCTAGAATTGCACGCGAAACTGGAGACTTTGTTCGCAAATGTCCTGTCTCCGTCTATTGCAACTGCTCCAAAATGACTTTCAAACGTTATGTCGATGTCAACGTGTAAGACTTTTCTCACTTTAATTTAAAGCTCATTTAAACGTATTTAACTTTAATGAAAAAAAAAAAAATGCCAACCGTGTAGCGTTCTTGATAGACTATATTTAAGGAAGATTAATACCATCAACTGATAAGACTATATTGATAGAAAGTTGAGGCAAACTAGGCTACCTTATTATTTTTTTAACTATTTAGACTATCTGTATCAGTATTGAGTTTATTTTGCGTAATACTTCAATAATTTCGTTATAAAATTTTCGCTGTGATTGTTACATGAAGAAATACATTAAAGCACCTGCAAATTTATCCCTCTAACGAGGGATAACGCCGATTAAGAGCACGTTGAGAAACTTCTGAAAGCAGCCGCATCACTGAGTATTTGCACGTCAGTTTATATTGAGTACGTGGTATATTAACGTGTTTGCATTTGCATGAATGTTTGTATGTGTAGTGGCTTTTGTAGAATTGGGCTGAATATTTTCATTGAAAGTAAACTACCTCGCTGTATCCCCACAATGACCACAATGGCTGTGATGGTCGTACTGCAGCGGTGCTCTGGCCGTTACCATCAAGATGAAAATACACCATTTTACTCATAGCCGTGATAAGTTCCCGCAAATAGCTTGCCTTTCTGTAATCAGCGTCTCTTATTTATTTATTTTTTTTGTTTTTGGACAATAGCTAGTGTTGCCTCACATGGGCCCGTGTTTAGGATGGTTGGCGCAAAGTTCTTTAAAGCTTGTTTGCTGCTTTCCCTTGATTCACAATTCTTCCAACGTTCATTATGCTGTCACCATGGGATTCCATTGCTTTCGACAATTCTACGTACAGCAGATTGAGAAGAAAAATTATGTCATAACGCTTCTGCTCTCATTACATCACGGGATAGCAGCTTGTTATCGTGGCTCATAGTTCTGAGCCTAGAGTCCAAAGTTCCTCTTTCCAAGGCACAGCTCCTCGGGGGCAGTATCTAATGCAGCACTAACTTGGAATGTTTGGTGGCGGTATATCTAGATGTAGGAAGTAGTTTTTCCTTCTATTTCCATTCATAAAGATACCTGCTGTTGATCTGTAGTGCTTTTCACCATAGATTTGTGCTCCTTCTTTTACAGAACTCGACCATGAGGCCATCACCGCCGACGCATCCGTCTTCACAGCCGTCCCCCCACCCCCAGCCCCCGCCCCCGCATAGTCAAATGATGTCCAGCCAGGTGAGTGTGTGTGCATGACATCATTGGCAACTCAAGTTTGTTCCTTTTCTTCGTTTACTCCATTGTTTCCAACTCATTTGCTATATTTCACACCAATTAGCTTTTATTTTGTTCATATAATTATTTTACTCTTTAGTTATGGATTAACCATTTTAGTTAACCAAAGCTTTTCAGCGCTTTCGTAGAATTTTTCTACCACGCTCATGATCTTAGTTTGAAATCCTTTCTGATAAAAACCGTAGTGATCATCGGCGGCCACTTTCTACTTTTCTCTTCAGTTGCTGCTGCTGCTACTGTCCTCGCTGGCAGCACGGCTTTTCGTGACCTTTTCGTCATTCTCGAATGGTATGTGTTGGTCGAAGTCAAGGTTGGAACGTTTTCTTTCTTTTTCAGTCTTCGACCCGTTTACTTCTGTCATCGTTGTTCGCTACCTTTAGCCGAGAGTCGCGTAACGCTGCGCTTTTCAAAGTCCTTTTCGCCTGAAAAGCTTAGCTAGCTTAAAAGTTGTAACGGCAATCGCTATGGGATATGCATCGACATTCTCGAGGCTTAGTCCTCTTAATATTTTACGGTATATGCAAACTCAAGAGTTCCAAAAGCGACTGGAAATCAGACTTGAGTATCTTTAGTAGGCGATGGTACTCATCCTATAACCTAAAGAGCAACGGCATTGCTTTCTGTGCTGTTGAAAAGTCCTCGCGTTGGACAGCTGAGTGCCACTAGTGCTTGTCGTGTTTATTGAAAGCATCAGTGACGCGATAACCAGCAGGGAAACAGTGTAAAAGTCCTACGGGTAAGTTATTTGCTGTTTGTCCTTACAGATGAGCTAATTATACTCTCACGGGCGCATCATTTAGAGGACGAAAAGTAGATATTTGAACCTCAAGGAAACGTTAGCATTATAGAAATGCTGACTGCAGAAAAATCTTAACTACTATGAACATTTTTAAGCAAAATCCGTCGGTATAACCCAAAGCTCACAGATTATAACTTCTATTTTTGCAGAGCTGAACGGGGATAACGAATTCAATATAAATAATTTCGTTTAGCCTAGAAGTTCAATGCATAATTGCAAGAGATGTAATGCTTTCTGTGTATATCTTTCATGCTATAATATGTAAATAATAATAATAATAAATAAATAAATAAATAAATAAATAAAAAAACCAAAATCTGCGCAACAGATTCCTTTTATTCCAGAAGCAGCAACTTTTCTCGCTGTTTCCGGAAATTTTATTGCAGCATTAAAATTGTTGAACATGAGCATATTAACTTAATAACTAACCTTATTTTCTTTTGAAAGTAATTAGATTAATTATAACTCTGCTGAATAACATTCACCCGTGTTGCAGGTTTATGTATAGAGCACATATTGGAATGTGCCAGCATGCGCTTTTAAATAAGTATATTTAATTTACTTTCTATTAAGTCTAATGCAGAAATGAAGCTTGTAGATATTGTAGTTCATAAATAACATTACCGATTGCATGTTCATTAACCATTGCAACTATGACTAACATCAAAGACCTCATAGGTAATAAGACAGTCATGTTCCAGTGTTTTCAGTATGCACAACTGGCGTACCTAGCGGGCGGGAAATTCAACTTAGCATGTATAGAAGCACAAAGATTTCAGCGTTCATGTTTGAGAACAAATGGCGTGAATAAAAGGCAGTATTGAGCTTAAACATTTTTAAGTTTAAGTGTTTCCATGTTTTAGGAATGCAAACATGAAATCTCCTGCATTCGAGTACCCAGAGATCACATATGAAACATATAAAGTTGCTTGAACAGAAAACATGAAATATGTGCATGCATCTCTTATTTTTCCACAAACGTCAGTAGCAGTTTTCATTAAAAAACATTAAAAAAAAAGCAAGTTGCTATGAATTATAATGATCTAAAAAGATTCATAATATGCAAAACTCTTAGATAGATGGTCTGTTCAGCTTTGCCCACGGCTGGCTCTTTGTCGCTGGAGCACCTTCCGGAGGAAGGGATGAAGTTGGTAGATGAGGTCCCTAACATGACCCCTCCCTCCCGAGTTGTTCGAACCCCTCGGAATGTCCGCTTCCATCCCAGACGCCGGAGCATAAACCTTTCCAAAGAGCCAGCCCAGCTCGCCGGAACTTGTAGTAGAACCAATTGGGATGGGAGAATTCTGGAACATATATCCATCCCAGCATTCGTCTGGGTGACCAGGAGAACCCACAGTTCAGCATAGTCGGGTAAGCCACGCCGTTCAGTCAACAAGTCTTATTTGCAGTTATTTATTCGAAGCAAAATGGAACAAACTATTTGTCTTCATTTCTTAATTACTGCGTCGAAAAAGAGCTCACGCCCTCCAGGCTTAATTTAAAGCTTAAAGTCACTTCAAGAAGGAAGAAAGAAGAAAAACACCGGCATTTCTCTGCTTCTCTTCATGTGTGACAACGATCAGGTGAGTGACTGGGTACGGCCGCTAGAGGCGTTGACGATGCTAACTCTCGGTATATATCGCAAATACATTTAACTAATTACTATTACGGTCACTGCTAACACAGTGGCAGTGAAAAGCTCATTGCCACAGAAAACGATCGTCTGTCCTTAAAGCTTGGCGAGTGGTAGGTAACAAATACAGCGTTCTACATCTGCAATGTGGACTGACCGCTTATGAGATTTTATTAAAGACAGAAACGCTATCAATTGGCGCAAAGTCACGCGGGCAGTACTCCGTTTTCCTAACTCGGCTAAGTAGTTCTTTAGCAGCTGATTTTATTTTATTTTTTTGAAATAAAATATATTTCGGAAGTTTTCCTTCTTAAAAAAAAAAAAAAAAAAATGGCAAGTAGCTTCAGGTGCCTACAGATTTCAAAATTATTTGCTCTATCATTAATTCATTCTGGTCCCGTAAATCTTTATAGTTTATATCAAACAAGTACGCGCTTGTGACTTGAAATGTGCTCTTCAACAGAACTGTGTAACTTTCCCCAACAATCTTTAAACAACAAAATATAAACAATTATCTGTTGTTCAAGAAAAAATCTAGTTAAAGTATATTTCTGATTACTATAGTGATATCAAGTACTTAGCCTTCATGATTTCAATGACAAATGAAAAACTTTAACAATAAAGAATTTTTCCACGAAATAAATGCCCACAAAAGAGCGGACGCAAGGCAGTGGCAATGGAAACGGTCAAGAGGGCATGGTTCTCTCCTGACGCAACTAAAATTCCTCAAAATAAATTATTATCAATTACCATTTCAGTTTCAGCCTTGATTGTGGTGATTCAAGATTCGAAAGTAGCTACTTTAGTAAAAACAAGTGATGTGTTGCTAACATCAATTCAGATTTTGATAAAACTAATAAGTAGATGCAAACTATTTTTGTCATGCAACTGATTGGAAAAATTCTTGGATTAAAGGACCAACAAACATATAGCGCACTAAGACAAATAAAATTTATCCATAAACAGCTAAAATATTGAGCACTCAACGAAAAAATATAAATAAAACTTCCAAGAGAAAACATTTCAGTAGCAGCGAAATGTTTTCGCTCGTAAATTCATAAATGGCATCAACTATAGAATTCAGCCCTTCTGGACATATTCTCGATGTAAGGTCATTAGATCAAGACTGAAGAACAATATTCATAATTTGTTCCCCAAAAATGAATAGATATCGTCCTATTACTAAAACAATATTATAAGATGTGCTCCTTTGTGGTTCGACTTTATTTCATTATCGGCTCGAAGCTTTTTAGCATTTTGCACACCATTTTACAACAAATAAAAACAATTCGAAGGTTATTGTTATTTGAATTATGTTTTGTATGCTACAATTGCGCTTACACCCGCTGGCAGCGAAGAAATAATGAAATTACAGTATTTACAGTATATACTTACACTATGTACCATTACTTAATTACGTACTATTCATATTAATTTAACACATGCCAATCATCTTAACAAAATATATCATTCAATACATATCATTTAACGTAGCTTATCACATATCAAACGATTTTAATGCATGTCAAACCAATTAAATACATACCCAAATATTTCATTCATGTAAATCTAATTAAATATATTTAAACCCAAGTAATTTCATTTCAACGTAATTAAATATATCACAACGCAATTAAATACATTTCAACGTAGTTAAATACTTTCACCTTAATATATATATCAACCTAATTATATATACGTCACCGTAATTTAATACATTTCAACCTAATTAAATATATTTCAACCTAATAAAATGCATATCAAATTAATTAAAACGTTTTAATTTAATTTAATGCACGTCCCCTAGTTACATTTCAAACTAATTAATACATTTCAACTTAATGAATGAAATATGTGTCTACCTCAACAAATGCAGGACAACATACAGAATGCAATAATAAGGTATGGCCACTTTCAGGATACATTCCTCACACTTAGAAGAAGAAAATATGTTATATTGCCATGGGTCCGGAAACTCTTTATTTCTATGTTAGAACTCATTTTCTACAACTCTTCATAGTACATTAATCATGGGAAACACACAGGAACGATCTGTACTAGCATACCACATGAAACTCTTTCTTATATGAAATATTCAAAATGTCCTCCGCTAGCTAGAGCATTGATACATACATCAACCCGTCATCGCATTGAATGGAACACAAAACACTGGCGATGAACCTAAGCATTGCAGTTTAACCAGACTTTTTTTTAATAGTGTTTAACGCAACTTTTACTACTGAGGCACCACGGGCGGCGACACTGATGATACATGAGATGAAATGGTAAATTGGGAAATGATTTATTTTTAAGGAAGGAAACGTTCCAGGCCTAGGTTTACGGTACCTCCCCGGCATTTGCCATTTATGAGGACTGAGGAAAACCTGGAAAAAACCTCAGTCGAGGAGGACGGTCCTAGCGGGATTCGAAGCCCTGACCTCCCGCTCACGAGTCCGCGCCTGAACGACCTCGGCCACCCGTGACGGTTTAACCAGACGTAACCATGAGGACGTGTACATTGAACCTAACATCCTGTTTAAATACAATGCAACCTGATTAAACAAATAAAACCGCAAATTCCACAAGTCTCTAGAAATACACTCTTTTTCTAAATCTCTCCAGAAACTGTGGCTTGTGAGCGTCAAGAATTATGTACGTTACAAAAAGTTAAATAAATTAATAAATAGTAAATTTAAAAGATGTGTTAATATTAAAAACAACGAGTAGAAAAATTGAGTGCTAGTTGTGCTAATTTGGATATTTGTGTTGTTTGGAATTTAAAAGCATGTAAAGAATGAATTGGCAGCAGATCTTAATAATTAGAATGCGTCATTTTGTGCCAGCTGATTATGCGCCAGACCGATACGTGGGATGCATTTAAATAGGCGTTTCCCACCCAAGCAGCGAAGCTTTGCCAAGAGCAAAAGGTACAGATTTCGTTAGCAAATCTGCGGGAATTTTCGATGTGGGTGGTTTTATCGAACTACGCTTTTTCTATCAAGATAGTACTCAAAAAGTATCAAATACATACGTGAATTTCGCATCACCGGAAGAAACCCAGTAAGAGCAGAAACGCTGCCCCATTACAGCCGAAGAGCCCATTCAAACACCTTCGCGCGCATTTAAATTTCGTCTTATGGAAAGAAAGCACACAGAGGCACCTGTTGAGCGAGTTTACTTGAAGCTACACTTAGTAGTTCAAGATTTCGCCAAAAGATGGCAAGCTTCTCCAAGCACGTTGCTATCCCTTCTTAGTTCCCAGCGTCTCACAGGCCAAGCCCACTGGGAGGGGCTTGACCAATAAGAGTAGACATGCTCGCGCGGGGCAACAGCAATGCTTATGAATGTGTCAGCAACAGCGTGCCGCCTTGACTGAAATACAAAGACGTTGTCAAGCGCTTGATGCGAAAACCAAAACAGAAATAGGAAACAAATGGCCTAAAGTATTATGTTAATATTTCATTACAAAATAGAGGGAGGATGCGTTGGCAAGACAATCAACATAATGTGAAAATGTAAATAATGAAACATTTTTGTTTATTTATGTCTAGGGGATAAAAATCAATTTGATATGATAGTTAGAGAATGTAGTAACAATAAACGTGTATATATGATAACTTGCTCTGTTCGTTCTAGCCTGCACGCATTCATCAGTATTTCGGGGAGAAAATGATACAGTTTTCTGAGAACTTAACTGAATGCCGACAAATTAAATCACATTCTGCTGGGCGGCATTTTCAATGTGCGTGTGCACGGGTCACCTCACACGAGGTCAAACTAATTTTCTAAAATGAATAATTACATAACGTTTGTAAAGTTTACAATGCCTTCTATATGGATTTGTCTTTTGTTTCCCAAACGAACGACTTTGAATATTAATGAACGCACAGTAAACAGGGTAGCCGAGGTCGTTATAGCGCGGTTTCTTGAACGGGAGGTCTGGGGCTCGCTTCCCACCCTGACTGAGGTTGTTTCCAGGTTTTCACTAAGTGGCAAATGCCGGGGAGATACCCTAAAACTTAAGCCTGTTAAAAAAAATCCTTTCCCAATATATCACTTTACCTCATGTATCATCAGTGTTAACCGCCTGTGATGCCGCAGTAGTTGTAACGGGCGTTAAACACTGTTGAAAAAAATAAGGAATATTAAAAAAAAAAAAAAAACGCCCAGTAAACAGGGAGTCATTTGCCCCTCCTTCAAGTGACGGCTAAAATGTCTTATCCTTAAAAACGAGCAAGCAATACATCTGTAGGCAGAGTCAGACTTTAATTATAGACAGCTTATGACATCCTCCAGTTTCAAGGCAATTCATTTTCTAATCTAAAATTCCTTCTACAGGAATTGTGTAAGAATGTTTTAAAAATTTGAAAAATGTTATACATTATTTTGGTGTTTTTAGAACTGGGTAACCTATGAACGGAGGAAAAGAATTGTGGAATTCAGTGCGGAATATAGAGTACTTAATTATATCAAAACAAAAGAAGCCGGTAAGTTTGTGCGTAAGAAAAGCTTTAATTCGCCGAGAAAACACAGGTAATCCAGAAGGATGAAAAATCGGCCATATCTGCTTCTTTTTTAAACAAGGGATGTAGAAGGGACAGAAATATAGATATATGTCAATATATTAAAAAACAAATTAATATCCATCATGAAACAATGTTATTGATTACCACTAGATTCCAAATATTGAAACCGACTTAATTTTTCTCGCTGCTAATAATCGAATGGACAGCAGAAAATGAATAGGGTTTTATGCCCATTTTGGAAATTAATCGCTTAGTTGTTCAAACAACCGTTTACAAAAAGTGACGAACATACATGCACTAAGGATGTAAATTACATTAAGATCTGTCTAACGTATACTCATTAAAAATTATGCAATGATTGCTGCAGCCAAATCATTGTACGATTCTTAGCATAAGCAGATGTTTGCGTAAACTTTCACAACTAAAATTAATTCTGTAATTTATTTTTTACCACAGTAACGATAACTAAAATTAATGTTTTAACGTATTTTATATAAAATTACGAGGTATAAGTCAAAGTCATGGCAAATGTTATTTTTTCCTCGCGAATAAGGGATAACACGAAAAATCTAAGATGTACGATTGAAAGCATATGTAATTTACTGCCGAGTGGTGCCACCAACGGAAGACTGGATATAGGCGCCCCTCGTAGGAAAGAAGCAAAATACAGACAATTGTTTATTATGACACTAGCAAAATCACGTACAACAACTTACATAGGGTTGGAAATCCGTCACAGGACAGGTCTCCCAAGTAAACCATGGCGTTTAGCGGCATTCGAAGAACTCTCCAAGTTCATTGCCAGCGATAGGGAAGGCGCTGAATACCATGTGCTGCATGTGAGACATTTCGCGTGGAAACGCTTCAAAATGTCTGTTTTACCCTGCTTCACTTTGGGGGTGGTATCATAATCACAGAGACTGAGATCGGACGAATGTGGCAAGCATGGTAAGAACTTCCCATCCCCACCGCTGTAAAAGACTTGGCACTGTGGGCTGTGTGAACTGAAGCGTTATCGTGCACAATAATGATGATGTTTAAAAGTTCTGGCAGTTTGATGCGTTCCTCGCGGGCAGTTGTGACACCAAAAATGACTTGTAACACTGGGCAATCATAGTGGTCCCCTCACGCACACCTTAACACTTTGACTTTTGTTGGTGAAGCAGTTTGTCGAAACTTGTGTTTACGTGGTGATCCAGGGTGACGCCATTCACTGAACTGTCGCTTCAGTTCTGGTTCATAAGCCCTTACCCACGTTTCGTCAATAATGCGATTGAACGTGAAATCTCACCAGATTGATGCGGCATGTTTCGTAGCGAGTTTACTTCTGTACCTCACTTAATTGATGTGCCACTCACTTTGCACATATTCAAGTCCTCCCTTAAAATGCGGTTTTGCCGGAATTCCTGTTTACTCTTTAATTCCACAAGTGTCCAGCAATCCTGAACCATTGTCCCACTGCACAGCTGATCGTCTGTCGACTTTCTGCCCCGTTTGAAGGCCTCCGTTCGATAGGACACGGCCCGCGCACCTAGTGCTTCCCGTTCCTGTGTGTGATATTCTCGTGCATTCCTGCAGCGGAGAAATAATATTTTCACATACGATCTTGTTCACTTGACCACTGTCGCTCACCAACCTAACTTCGGGGAGTGCTGAGACACGCAGCTCTACTCAAATACACTATCCAAAGTAGTACATTCCATACACTTAAATCATATATTTATATTTTTCGTGTTGTCTCTTGTTCGCGAGAAATAATTGCCATAACTTATGACTTATGACTTATCCCTCTTATAAACAGGTTTTTCTTGTTCACCAATGTCAATAATAAAATGTCTAATTGCGTCAAAAAGTTATTTGATAATTTTATGGACAAATCTGATCAACTGAATATTATGCTACAGTAATATTAAAGAAACAAGAATTTTTACTGAAAAAAAAAATTAATCATTCCTTTATGAATGTGACAATTGAAAAGATTTGACATAGAAAGCAGGAAATTCAAATTTCGACAGATCTGCAACTACAATAGGGTTTTTCGATTCTCTCCCTAATGTTGCTATATAGTACAATTAAGTAAGTAAATAAATAAATTAATATTAGCCACCATATGAATTAGCAAATTTTGATGATGATGATGATGATGATAATAATAATAATAATAATAATTTCTGAAATATATGCCAACACTACAGTTTTGATGCCTCGGCAGTAAACACGGGTGTCATACTATTAAAATATTCTTAATAGTTTTACTGTTCATCCAATTAATGAATCTGTCACATTCCTTTTGATAAAATTACCGAGCGGAGTGACGCTTGAGATCCGTATTCCAGTTTAAATCTCTTGGGGCCGGACATCCTGACCTGGGTTTTTACGTTTCCCATAGTCACTTAAGCAGATGCTGGGATGGCATCCGCTCTCTCATTTCATTTCATCGCTTCTGTTACAGGATCGAAGTTATCAGAGCGAGTTGGGCTGGCGCTTTGAAAAGGTTTTTGCCCCGGCGCCTGGTACGGAAGCGGAACTTCTGAGGAACTCCATCTCCTTGCGGGATGGGCTTTACCGGCGTCGGGATGTTCTATCTAGAAACATGTTAAGAACCCCGCCTACGTCCGCGGAGTCCCGGTATTCCCTTTCCCGGAGGTCCCCCAATTGGGGCGTAGGCACAAACGGCCAGCCATGAGCAAGGATGAAGTAGCGAAGTAACCTCCTCCGTCCCAAAGAATCCTGTACAATACAAATTGACAAATTCTTGCGATAATGACAATAGACAAACGAATTACATAAGTTCCATCGATACTATGAAGTTATAAGTATAATATAAGAAGTCATTGACTTTAGAGTAATTAATATTACTTTTATTTCATTATTCTGGTAGGTATACAAGTAATAGCGTATGAAATAGTTTATAATGTAATGTAACTGCATTCGTAAGTGTAATGCAGAATACAACATTATAGAATATCATTCATGTACAGAGTGCTCCGAAAATCTCTCACCTCAACTGTTTTTTTGCAATTAAAATCATTTATCAGTAATTTGAAATATACGCCCTTTCATGCTTGTCTGTTGTTGTTATTAACGTTCTTAACACTTGTCAAGGCAGCAGACGGAACAGTTATCATTCGGAGTATTGCTGTATTGCGTTGAGAGCGTATGCTAAGTTGTCTTTGAAACTGAATCGCTTTTCTCGCTCTCCATTACTCTTTTTCATCATTAAAAGGGTAGACCATACTACAAAAAAGTTATTTCTTAATTACCAGGGTTTAATATTTCAAATACAGTACACGTAATTAGAACTTTATGAATTTAAAATGCTTTGACACAGGGTTAATTTAAACCAAATCCACATCACAACAGCATATTGTTTAATCATTACTTAGAGCAACGTTCAATATCTCTAAGACTTATTTATCGATTGTTGCGGATGTTACCCCCAAAACGAGAGCATGTAAGCTTAATATTCAATATCCTAATCAGTCCGGAATGTCAATAAAGGAGATCAGTCAAACTTTGAAAGTTGACAAAAGCCAGTCAGAAAATGGGCAAGGAAAGATGGTGGCTACGTTACATCTCAAGGAGATGGTCGACCAACAAAAATTACCCTTGAAACCAAGGACGGAGTTGGGCATTTGTATATGAATCAGGTGACAGGAATAGGAAGTGAAGTAAAGAAATTTCATTTTTCTGATGACTTTCAAAACCGAAATAAGAAAGTAGGCGTGACAACAGTCAGGCGATAAGTAAATCTATAGCTTGGGGAAGGGTTACTTACAAAGAACCAGAGAAGCATATTCTTACTGCAAAGAATGTTGCAGACCGAGTAACGTTTTGCAAAAGATTTGCAGAAGACACTCCAGAGGGATGCGTATATTTTATTCGCAGACGACAGTCCCGTGTTACTAAATGGTTAATATCTCATTACGGTAAGACAGAATTGCATATCTTCTCCCAAAACCAAACAGTGGATAGGGAGTACCACCGACAAAAGATTCTGCCTGTGTATCAGAAAGTCATGGATGTCCCAAGACAATTTCTAGTCGTTCACTTGGAATTCTAATGCAAGATGGTGCTGTTCGTTCACTTGGAATTCTGATGCAAGATGGTGCAACAGCACATACCGCTAAACGAACCATGGATGTCATTCGGAAGAACTTCAATGATGTCTGAACTGATTGGCCAGGAAACTCTCCAGGATTAAATGTCATTGAGAATGTGTGGGCTAGACTGCAGGACAGCATATTTACACAACCTAGACCACGCAACAGAGAACGAGTTATTGAAAATGTGAAGGAAGAATTGGCATATATTGACCAACAAACAATCAACTTTGGTAGTTTTCGAAAACGAATTTTGGACATTACATCAAATACTGAAAACCACAGATCAAAAGTTGCATCTTTAAAAGGCTATAACAATAAAATGAATATTTTTAGTATTGATTTTTGACTAGTTATTTCAAAATATTGGGAGTGAGAAACTTTAGAAATACCCCATACTATGTAGAAACAATCTTGAAATTCAAATAATTTTCTAAGCAGAATTAGGTAATTGAGCATGATATATAATGAAGGAACATAACTTTGGAACCATTCAGGGGTAGGGTGAATCAACATGGCATATACGAAAGGTGTTCTAAAAGTTCTCACCCTGAGCAAGGAAATATTTTTTTATTTCTCAACATAGTCACATTTTAAATCAATACATTTAATCCAATAACTTATAAACTTTTTAATACCGTCAGTAAAATAACATTTGTCCAACTGTAAAAAATAAACTTCTGTCTCATCATTTGATGTCAATCTTCGTCACTCAGCATTTCTTTGGGTTTGGGAACAAAAAAATAAAAGCTAGGAGCCAAATCCGGTGAATATGGCGGATGTGGAAGCACTTGGAAGCGAAGGTCGTGCAGTTTCGCAGCAACAATCCCAGACGTGTGTGAAGACACATTATTGTGATGAAAGAAAACTTTCTTTTTCGCAAGGTGTGGACGTTTAGCCTGAATAGCATCCTTCAATTGGTCCAATAGTGAAGCGTAATATCCCTGGATATGTCTGCCCTTCAGGAGCACCACACCATGAGAATCCCAGAAAACCGTACACATGGAGATGAAACCGTTTTTTGTTCTCTTTGGTGTTCTTTCGCCTTTCTGTTATTCACTGTTTGGACTGTTCTTTCGTATCTGGCGTATAGGATGAATCCATGTTTCATCTACTGTTATGAAACGTCGAAGAAACTCACTGGAATTGCCTTTAAACAAGTCTGAACACCTTTACGAAATGTTCATTTGAATGCATTTTTAGTTCATTATTAGCAAATGCAACACCCACCGAGCGGAAAACTTTCTCATACCCAAAACTTGGTATAAAATATAGAGGTCTTTGGAATGTCAGCCATCTCGCGTATCTTCAATCGGCGGTCATTGAGTGCATTGTGAACTTTGGTCACAATCTCGTCGGTCGTAGCAGTTTTGGGTTGCCCTGAGCGCTTCAAATGTTTGTACGACCATGCTTAAATTAAGCAGCCCACTTTTTAACCGTCGAAAACGAAAGGGAAGAACCCTTTAATTTGAAATCTAACTCCTTTTGTATTTCTGGTGCTAAACCCTTCAAAACGAAACACTTTATAACAACTCGCATTTCCGTGTTATCCATTTTATAGAAAATGTTAACACTAGTTTGTATACCCGATCTCCACAAACAAATGACTACTTTTACGCATTTGAAACTTAACAGCGCTTCATCTAAAGGATGATATTTAACAACTGTCATTGTAATTTGGTAATCTTTACGACTTCTCTGAACCAGGCCGAGAACTTTCAGAACACCCTAGTACCGTGCAAAGTGAAAAGATGACTAACGAAGCGAAATGATCGATAAACAATGATACTATCAACCAGGTGAAGAAACAGCATATCGAATCAGTTCCGCATTTTAATTAACTATATGAATGTTGAATATGAAAGGATTTCTGAGCAAAGAGTTAACTATTTACACTTTACGTATGAAAAGACTTAAAGATGACCATATATTTTGAGACAGTACAAGTAACTAATATTATAAGGATGAAATATTGCTCTTAACCCAATTTTATTGCTGATTTTAGGGAAGGTTTTTCCTTCAAGCCTGACTAGAAGCATTCTCTCGCTGTATACAAGTGCGCGGAGTCAAAGTTTGTTAACTGAAATTAAGAAGGTGGAGCAATTTCGAATAATAAAAAACACCTCGTCAGAGATGTAAGATACAAAACTACTAATATACAAAATTTAAAATCATGTTAAGTATTTAAAATGTAATGCAAACTCGATAAATAGAATGCAGCATTAAAAATACTCAATTTAATCACAAAAAGTAAATATTTTTTCGGAAATATCCCAACTGTCAGCAATCCTTCATTCTTTTATCACCAGGACATACGCTGGCGAGAAATCCTTGCTTTCCACAGGGTAACAAAATGGTAGGTAAATCCTTTGCTGCGGCATTGTTTAATGAAGTAAACTTTTAAAAATTCTAGCTGGTCTTTTGGTTTTTATTAGTGTTTAACGCCTGTTTTTACTACTGAGGCATCACAGACGGTGGACATTGATGATATATTAGATGAAATGATAAATTGGGATGGAATTTTTTTTTAAGAAAGGAAACGTTCCAGGCTTAAGTTTAGGGTACCTCCCTGGCATTTGCCATTTATGAGGACTGAGGAAAAACTGTAAAAATAACCTCAGTCAGGAAGAACGATCCTGGTTGGAATCGAACCCCAGACCTCCAGCTTACGAGTCCGCGCCTTAACGGCCTCGGCCATCCCTGGCGATTAAACGGGATATCGGTTAACAGATGTGTCACTGTATATGCTTGCAGTAAGTCATAAAAAATCCAATTTCGGTACCTTTATGTTAACCGGGGTGCCCAGGTCGCATAAAAGAGAACGGTTGTTATTTGCAGCATAAGTTGTACATATTTTATAGAAATTAAATAGGTTGTTAAACCATGGAAAAGTTTCATACGTGTTCGTCTATATTTCGCATTGTCATACCTGCAAAGAAACAGCACTTAAATTTGCATATTTAGCGCTGACCAAAGTTTTTGGAATGATGTGAACATTACTCAATAAACCATGAGATTACACCATAGTGTTCCACATATCTCTATGATCGTCTTAGGCGGCGGTGTTTCTGGCGCTGGTTTCGAAAGTGTATGTGTGTACAATTTAGATCACATTTTAACACATTGTAATTGAGCTTAGTAATTGCTGCAAAGGATTGCTCCGTTAACGAATCAACCAGTGACCCACACTACAAAGTTGCTGGAAGTGTTGCCTTCTATTCAGGCGCTAAACGTCACTAAGGTTTTGTCTTTAACTTCATAAGAGCGGCATCTTCTGCCTTGAGATGCATGCCGGGCAAAGTATTAACAGGAGAGGGTTATAGCCTTGGATTTTCTTGGGCTTCCCCACAATGGCACTAACAAAGTAAGTACCTTATATCTGAGTGATTTGTCTAATGGGCCTCAGTTTCAGATATAAATCTCTGCTTAGACATATAAAAGTGGGTGAACTTTTGTTTCTGAAGAATAAGGTGCATTTCTATCATTTAGCGGCCCGGTTCGAATCTCAGTTGGTACAGCTCAAGAAAAGAAGAAGAAGAGCAGACTCTGAATGCGTTAATGCGAATGAGTTATGTTCGGCATGTCTTTGCACGGGAGTGTTACGGCCTTTAGCCTCATTGTCATCACCAATCACTTTGCAGGCGTACATTTATAATCGGGCAGTTAAAATCAGGTGTCTACCAACGCTTGAATCCTGCCATTTGTAAAAGGTTCAATTTGTTATTTTTTTAAAATAAAAATATATAATATAACAGTTTCCAAGTTTAAAAACTTATTTGAATTTTAATGCATTTATACCGCCACGGGAGGCCGAGGTCATTAAGGCGCGGACTCGTGAGCGGCAGGTCTGGGATTCGAATCCTATCAGGAACGCTCCCCCTGACTGAGGTTTTTTCCAGGTTTTTCTCAGTCCTCATAAATGGCAAATGCCCGGGAGGTACCTAAACTTAGTCTCGAACGTTTCCTTCCTTAAAAAAAATCCTTTCCCAATATATAATTTCATCTCATGTATCATCAGTGTTCACCGCCTGTGGTGCCTCAGTAGTAAAAACGGGCGTAAAACACTGTTAAAAATGCATTTTTATGTTCACACACATCGCCTGTGGTGCCTCAGTAGTTAAAACGGGCATTAAAAATATTAAAAAAGAAAACACACACACAGTAAAGTAATTTTTTTTTCAAAATAACTAGGGAATTAATAATTTTTAATGAAATAATGAAGTGAAAGCAGCATTAAAACTTGTGTTAACGATTGCTTTCAGTGCTTTCAATCGTTTATGGCTTCTGGCCATGTCCATTTTTTTTAAGGTAAACAGTTTTTTTCAAAGCATTCTCTTGCCTAAGAGTGAATGCCAGACAACATGACTCGCCAATGGAATGAGGTAAGTACACTTCCATCTTTCTATGTGATAAATGTCATAAAAGCTGAACACTTGTATAAAAACGGAAGAAAAGTTTGCAACAGGTAATACAGAATGGTTAGCAACTAAAAAGATTTAAACACTCTTATAGAAACATCGCTTATAAATTACCTATGCTCATAAAATACAGTGTTATTTCAGATAGTACAGATAACACGTTGTTAGGCATGCTTAGAATGAATTCGTGCATTTTGTATATTTATTATAAACTAAGCTTTGGAATATAAAAGGCATTCTGTGGCGATTCATTTGAGATATGGTTCAACTTTTGCATACTTTTTTTCTTTTATAAAATGTAATATACAAGTTAATTTCAAAATTCTTCTTCTATGCGAGTTAAATATTTCAGGTTTTTGCATGGAAATAAATTTTCAGTGGGAAATTTTCCAACTTTTAAAATGGTATTTCTATTTTTAAAATAGTTTCTGAGAACAGGCTGTTCATTTTTACTGCGGAAAACTACTCCTAAAAATTGCTAACACAGCCCTCGAGTTTTATAGGCATAATGTTTCATTAATTAGAGATGTGACAGAACTGCCAGATTTCTAGAAAATGTGGTTTACTAAAAGCGTCAAAAACTTTTTCGCTGCAAAGTGACATATCATCTAGCGCGTTTGTGAAAAATTTCAGCATGTTAATAAACTTGCTGGAACAATTTGCTTCCGCGGTGCTCATAATAACTTTCAGAGCGTCTGAGGAAAGACGGGAAAAATTTTGTGGCATTAGTAGAACAATAAGAAATTGTGTGTGTTGAATATTTTAAGATACGCGGGCCATTCAAATTGAAACCTGGCTTTTATTCTCTGGGCAAAGAAAGAGTGGCGAGATATGCGGGATCATAGCGTAGTTAGATAAGAATGTAGGATGGGGAGTGATCCAACAGGTACTCCTTCATTGGTCATTCTATAACGAGTAGCGTTATGTCTGAGCAAGAGGTTGCACAAACTAACCGCGATTTTGTCCAGACTTTGAGTACAGTTTGGAGCTGTCACGAACCCAAGAGTTTGACTGGCACAAGAAGTTCCTCAGGTGGGCATAAGACACCTTTTTTTTTCTCAAGAAATAGGATTTGGGAAAGTGTCGACGAGGTGTCAATAATTAACACAAATGTTCAGTCAGAGACTTCTGGATCGGTTTGGGGAAGGAGGTGAGCACTTTTGACCGACATTGTGATGTGTGGTGAGACGTGAGCACACCACTACACCCTCGAAAACAAGAGAACGAGTATGGAGAGGAGTAGAGGGAAGGGGACTCCGTTCCAGATCAAAAATCGCCTGTCAGCCGGAAAAGTTCTTGCGACAGTGTTTTGGGACTCC
Source organism: Metallyticus violacea (assembly GCA_030762175.1). NCBI lineage: Eukaryota > Metazoa > Arthropoda > Insecta > Mantodea > Metallyticidae > Metallyticus > Metallyticus violacea. The sequence continues at coordinate 350,958,657 of CM060846.1, read as the reverse complement.
ATGTTGCTTTAGCGTACAGCAAACCGTTGGAGTGCGTGCGAACCGCTTATTGCAACAAAAGACGCCGGCAACTCATCCATGATGTCCTGCACATTCAACAGCCACTGGGCGACCCCCCCCCCCAGAACATCCTTTATGCAGGTGGGGGAGATTTGGTGACGACGCAGAAATTGAACACTTTGTGCGCAATTGGCTGTTAACGCGTCCATCGCCGCCACGGATTTGTGAGTGGGAGTTCTGGGGTTCGATTCTCGGTCAAAGGTTTTCTCCAGGATGCCCTTAGTCCACATAAATGACAAATGCCCGGGGGGATAAACTAAACTTATGCCCGTAACTTTTCTTTCCTTTCCCAATTTATCATTTCACCTCGTGTATCGCCTGTGATGCCTCAGCAGTGAAATCGGGCGTTAACAACACTATTTATTGTAGCTATGGACTACTGCAGTGTCTTTTGACTTTGGCCGTTATATATGTATGTACGTATGTATATATAATCCCCATACATCGTGTCCTTCCGCTCAAATACAAGTTCCGTATTGCGAGAATATTTTTAGTTCATCATCTGAAATTTTACTTAATTCCCGTTCAACATTAGCCCGGAGCTCTTTGAATGTGTACGCATTCGTGCGAAACACCTTGTCTTTCAAACTACCCCATAAATAAAGATCACTATTGGTTAAGTCGTGAGCTAGTGAGGACAACAAAGCAACATAATTACTCTTATCATCGAACAACTCACTTGTATTTAATTAGGCTTGGTTTGTGTGTGCGGTTGCACATCCCTGTTGCAAGCAATCGTACAAATTTTCCTATTTTGTCTGCAGAAATTGCTTTTAGATTAGAGTTTGATATCCAACCGCGTTTCTTCTCTTTTTAAAAATATCTTACCTATTATTTTCCTTGTACTTCTCTGAAGTCCATTTTAAATACATGTGCCACCATCAGAACAATTCTATTACAACTAGTGTGTTCTATGCAGGCATCCCCGTCTCATTGGTATAAGCCAAGTGTTTTTAAAAAATACTAAGATTACGAATAACTCCAGCTTCAATGAGAGCAGGGGAAGAAAGCTTACGGAATACCTGCCAATGCAGTGTTGTTCCTCCAGGAGGCATATGCCATATATGCGGTAGCCATATATTCTAATGACCCTATGTTTGTGTATTATTCGACTGATAAGTACGAAACTTGCAGAATTAAGCACTTTTTGCAGCTCAACACTCGGATAAAATACAAATATGTTCTTTGTCAACCCATTGCTGTTTGTCAATCTTGCGATCGTGGTTACCAAAAGAGGCCTTTTGTTTTTATTTTGACCTACCATTTCTTTTCTTAGGTTGGTGTAATAAAATACTGATAGAGTATACGTGGGTGTACAATCAAGTAGTCTGAGCTGAATACATAATTAACCACGTGCGTTTCCAATGGACTCTCTCTACCTTTCGGAGACAAAGAGCTGGCAGCAAGCAGCAGAATTCCTTCACTAGGGAGAGCTTTTTAATCGTATTACTGCAGCCCATTTGATGTAAAGTTAAAGCAGAAAAGCAAACCACTGCATGCTTCAGATACTGTGTGACTCAGAAGTTGATCCACGTTGAGGTCCGCTCAGGAGTAAATAGGGTCTCTTATCTCTAGGAGAGCATTTTCACAGATTTTACCGTCCCCTAAGTACTATATAGGAAGAGCCCGCACTTTTTACACCGACTATTGAGACAGTTAAATGGCTGGCACGATGATTCCTTAAACAAACATTTACTGCCTTGAAACATAACTACAAAATGTTCTTTAAATTTACCTTTTCTTCCCATTCTACTGAAATATTAAGAAGGTTAAGACATTTCAGATCGTAAAGAATATAAGGGTATTTTGCGTAGCATTCACTATCTTCCCTCGAGTGTTCAGTCTCAAAGTTAGATTGAAATGACAATCGCAATTCTCGCCATATAAGGCACATCTGATATTTGTCAAAAATTACAATGCCTTTCATGTACAAATGGTCCGGTCGGCGCTGCACGGCAGAGTGGTGGTCCGGTTTGCAACGCCCTCACCTTGTCTTACTTTTGTCCGTTCCTCAGTCTTACCGAAGCCTGTAACAAATTCGGAAGTGATTTGATTGTTCACGTGTTTTTGGATTTTGTTAATACTGCCACGAGATCAGTACATATTACAGCAACGGATTTTTGTGTGCAATGTGTATGTGACAACATCATCTTGCAGGGTAGTTGGAAGGCGATTTTTAACAGAATTCCCAGGTGTGCTTCCTCCAAGAATAGAAGCCGTACGAAAACTTGCAAACTAAACGGGTTCGATTCTCGATAAGAAGCGAAGGGTAAAACTGTGCGAGCTTACTGAGGAGAAATTAGACGAAGTTGGAGAACGATTAGGACGTTATCTTCCAAAAGCTCTACGACAGCTTGCACAAGAGGGCGCAATTTCAATAAAGTTCAGGGTGGCGAGCTACCAAACTCTTAAAATTAAAACCATACAAGGACACTGTTGTCCACAAATTGCTACCACGTGATAACGAGTGTCGGATAAATATGTAACTGGATGTTGAGAAATGTTATGATCCAAAATTAGCATTCTCCTCTGACGAACCATAGTTTCATTTATACGACCTTATTTCGACGCAGAATAACCGGTATAGGAACTAAGATAAACCGATTTAGTGCAGCAAACGCCATTATATGACGAGAAAATCGAGATATGATATTCGGTTAACATACTTACCCCATTCTTTGAACAACTGATGTCGATCTGGATATTTTCAGGAAGATTCTGCACCTGCGCATACAGCTACAGAGTCGTTAAATTTCTTTGAGAACAAGTTTGAAGATAGGGTAATTAGTAGAGGAATTATGGCCCACACGGTACCGGGGATCTCACATGGGATTTTATTTATAGATCAAACCAAGACAATATCAGGACAATGCGGAAGCTGAACTGATGCGCGTGAAAGTCCCCCCCCCCCCATAAAAAGGTGCCAGAGTTGATTGGATGCAGGGGGAGCACGTTTCAAACATTCCCTGCGATGAGGTACGTATTTATTTTCATTGTAACAATGAAAACGTTAATCACTACAAAGTTAATGGTTTCAGTTGCCTCCGATTGCTCGGGAGTAAGAGCTCTGTTTGCCTCCGCCCGATCCGCCACGCAACTCGTGCTTGAGAGACCCCGTATTACGAAAAAGCTAAAAATCCACCCACTTTCTGTTCAACTTCGGAATGTTCTGTCTGTAATGTATCAGCATTCTACAGTCGTTTAGCAAACTAAACTGTTTATGTTGAAGAGATCTTTAGCAATCGCCAAGTTATCACTTCATAGTGGTTGTTGCACGGCAGCTGGTACTGATAAACTATAAGGTAATTATAAATAAAACTTTTTTCCAGACATGGAAGCCGTAGTCTGTTGGAGCTAAGGTGTCCAAACGTTTCGTCCCCACCTGGGGAGGACATCTTCAGGGGCGCGGTATGAGTCTTCTAGGAGAAGGTTCAGGCACGACTGAACTTTGCTAACGCACTGAGTGCATGATAAATCTAGAAGAAATCGAAAAGTACTTAAAAGAACAGGCAGCACTAACCCAACAAAGCCGGGATACCTGGGACATTAAGACGACCATTGAGCTCACCTCCACCAGTCAGCTGGACATCAACCTCAACACGACCATAACCGCGTTAGCAGACCTACCGCCACGGGTGGCCGAGGTCGTTAAGGCGCAGTTTCGTGAGCGGGAGGTCTGGGGTTCGAATCCCGCCAGAACCGTCCTCCTTGACTGAGGTTTTTTCCAGATTTTCCTCAATCCTCATAAATGGCAAATGCCGGGGAGGTACCCTAAACTTAGGCCTGGAACATTTACTTCCTAAAATAAAAAAATCGTTTCGCAATTTATAATTTCAAGTCAGTGTTCACCACCTGTGGTGCCTCAGTAGTAAAACCGGCCGTTAAACACTACCACCTCCAAGAACATTTACTTACCTCCGTAGCCTGCACTCAAAACAGACATCTAAACATCCGCCAAATAATGCATACTTTCGGGACCTGAGGGGACGCCCTGAATGAGAGGACCCCTGCAAGATCTCAGTGGGCTTTTTCCAAGCCTGGAACAATTACAATTTACATTTGACTGCCCCATCGCCTTCCCCTTTGATCCTCCGGCTACTCAGAGCTTTGGTCATGGTTGTACCCGCAACTACCTTTATGTGCTTCCGGCAATTGACCGGCACACTTCAAAAGCTCCGCCCGAATAACGAAGGGGCCTATGCATGACCTCGCTACCTTTCCATTTATTCCTCCTAAAGCCATGCCATTATTTGCTTTTTCTTCCCATTTCCCTGCCTCCCCCCCCCCAAAATAAAAAACTTGGAAAAAGAAATAACAGCAGGAGCAGAACAAAGCGTTGGCCAGTCCGGTCATAATATACAAACTATAAACCCACGTTACCTACAAAAATGGCAAAACTAAAATTCCAAATACTCATTTACTTATTGGTCCGACCTTAGGTGAATTATGTCACATGGCGTGAACCACTGCACAATTCGCGAAAAACACAACCCCAGCAAAGGTTACATTCCACGGTAAGGCAGCAAAGATATAAGGAACTGGAAGTAATTATCCTGTAATACCTGTGGCCATTTCGTCCAACTTGCCTCCCGTACAGATTTTATGTTTGCTAAAACGTTGCCATCAAACTATACAAAGATACATTTATGTACAACATAATCAAAGGTGTAAAACAGGCTCCGTGTGTTGATCCAGTACTGTAGCCTCTACCGTAGGACATATTCAAAGCAAACTCTCAAGAAATAAGACGCAGAGATGGTTTCTAGGTGCTGCTGAAGCTTGATTTTACGGTGGAAAGCAGCAGTTTCAGGTAACGCTTCTACCTTGTGAGCATTTACATCTTATCCAAGTATGATTGGGTTATTAGCATTTCATTTGACCCTTCTCCCAATGGGGGCGCATTATTCATTCCAGCAGCTGTGTGCATCATTGTTTGAATCGAATAACAAGCGCTAGTTCTGGTAAAAGAAACTGTTGTCTGTCCCTCGCTGCTGCAAATCTATTTTTCCTATTTACACAGCGTTTCAAACACATGACACACGTATTGCATAAACACATGGTTGTATCTAGGCTAGAGATAGAGACAGTTCCTGGTGAATGCACTAAATATTTTCCGCGTTTTCATATGCATTTCAGAAATCCATGTCTTGTATCCAGATGATCTCCTGGAAATATTTTATACCAAAAACCGAGTGCAGTGCTACAGTTTCCAGTTCTATTCCCTTCCTGAGCACATTACGTTTTTCATAACACTCGTGAAAGGTAAAGGATGATTTTTCCTTCGCGGGACCGCTCCACGCCCAACGATCGGTCGGTCGGTTCAAGGTGATACCGCGGTGAACGGGAGTCAGAAAGAAATCAAGTATGATTATCGTGTAAGTTATCACTAACACTTAAAATGCACATTTATTCTCCATTATCATGCAAGAAGATACTGTAACTCCTTTTATTTTAAATACATTTCTGAAATCGGCTTATAAAATCAACCATTACCATGTGCAGTTTCATCCGAGAAATGGAAAAATAACGAATGCTATTTTGCAGTTCATCTAATGTGTGTGCATTTATCATGTACACTTTTTCCTTTAATGTCCTCACGAGATAAAAACCGCAAGGCGTTAAATCGGTAGACCAATGGTTTAATACTTCATAAATCGCCTTCAAGTAACATGGGCTATATGTACCGTTGTAGGTTCAGTTGGAAAGTTGCAAAACTACGCTTTCTTGCAGTAAATTCGCGGGAAAAGCGTGACAAAATATTCTGTACATACTTATTATTATTGCTTCTTAAAAAATAGGGCCTATTACTCTTTCTCAGCTATGGTGCACCACACTTCTATCTTTTGGAGTTGCTAATGAAGCAGGTTAGGTTTTTCTGAACTGCAGTATCGCTTGTTTTGTGAATTAACATACCCACGTGAAACGAGGATTCCTTCATAAAGAAAATTAGATTATGGTCAATTTCTCCGTCATGCACAGTATTCAAAATCCATTCACAATATCTACTCATGGATGCAGGGTCACCCGGTTGAGGTTCTTGCACTACAGTAATTTTACAGGGGTTTAACTTCAGTAGCTTTATAGCGGTTCGAACAGAGTAATAGGAAAGTGCCGTTTGCTGAGAAAAAGGTCGAAGTGATTTTTATGGGGCGTTCTAGAGCATGTCCAATGTGGTCTAATGTTTCTTCTGTGAGTACTGTACATGGCTGTGTACACTTTTTATCAAGAATGCTTCCCGTTTCATTAAATGTATTTATAAATCTGCTAATCGAACTTCGACTTTGGAAGTTGAATCTCTTGAAATAATCTCCGTACATCACGAGCCGATTCTGAACGCAAGTACGAATCATAAATAATACTCTGTGGGGAATAGAAAGCCTGAATTGACCCATGTTAACGTAATTAACACACTATTACGCTGCCTAATGAATACTTAACACACTGTCACACACCACGTAAGAATACGTCCATACGTTCCTAGGGTTAAGCTCATACTGGCCTCCTCTCCGACTCACCGAGCATGGGAACGAAACGAGAACTGCAAAGGTTGGTCAACTGCGGCTAACTGCACGTGGATCGGTCCCGCGAAAGGAAAAAAAAACACGCATTATTTATATTTATATATACACACATTTAATGACTCAGGTTCAGGATTATCTTGAAACTTCAGACATTAACGGTATTCATTATTTTAATAGAATTAATTAGAAACCTTTTTAGCAGTGTGTAGGGGACAGTAAGGGTATCAATTTCGATTTTATGTACATCAATGGCCTAGTACAAAAGCATCAATTCTGTATTTTTATTCTCGCGTACCTGAAAACATTTTTTTTTTTTTTTTTTTTTTTTTTTGCGTAGTGTTTAACGCCCGTTTTTACTACTGAGGCACCACAGGCGATGGACACTGAGATGAAATTATATTGGGAAAGGATATTTTTTTAAGGAAGGAAGCATTCCAGGTCGACGTTTAGGGAACCTCCCCGGCATTTGCCAGTTATGAGGACTGAGGGGGAAAAAACCAGTCAGGAAGAACGGTCCTGGTGGGATTCGAACCCCAGACCTCCCGCTTACGAGTCCGCGCCTTAACGACTTCAGCCACCCGTAGCAGTAAACATTATTCTGATAGGCTTATTGCGAATATTACACATGGCAACGAATCTTGAAAAATCTCGGGTCAATAATTTTAACCCTGCTTTTTATGACCCACAGCTTTCAAGAAACTGTCATTATTTTACATATTTTACAACATATATAATTTAAATTTTTCTATGCCAAATGAAAGCAACATAGATGTGTTTTATGTGTGGGCTTATATACTACAAGTGCTTTACTGCGTGGAACATACGCCGTAAGAACGGATCGACTAAGTTTTCAGCGCTTCAAAATGCTATGAAACGAATAGAGCTTCATGTTTTGGCAAATAAAGAAATCTTTGCAGAGGAATCGTGCGTCTTCTCCTACCCGAATGCACACCGCGTTGACATTTCCTCGGGAAATGTGAAAGCAGGCAGTGTGCACGTCCATGCGGATACTGCAGCAATAAACGCAAGTGAAGCAATGATTGGCAAGTTGAGTCTTGATTTGCAGTTCACGTATTAGTGATCAATTTCGCCCCAAATTCTAAATTTTGTGTTCTGTTATTTCTCTTATTAACTTTTCAGAACGTACTAACGGTTTCTGAAAATTTATTTGGAGATATTTGATTTTTACAGTTTTTCAAAATTTTTACAGTTTTTTTAATGTATAATTAGCACATTATAAGGAATAAAGTGTGATGGGATTTAAACATTAAGTTTGGCAAAACGTTGGAAAGTAGCGTTCAAAGAACAGGTCAAGAAGTTTCCTGCTTAAATAAAATCTTCACATTTCGCTTTATTTCGCACTCCATGGGCAAATTATAATATAGTAAAACGCTCTCTATATCCTTGACACCTGCGTATGTTGAACACATGACGATGGAACCAGCCACATTATTATATTTTAACAAGTCCAAACTGCTCTGTATGTTGGACGTCCTTTATGGTATGTAACTTGGACATTACCTACAGCTCCCCTGTTTAGGACAGAATGCTATTGAATTTGGTGTTTAAGTAATGGATCATTAGTACATCCAAGATTGGAATGGGATCTACCCTTTTATCAGTTTGTATGGTGGTCATTAGTTGTCGAAGAATAAAGTACAAATGTATGCCATTTATTTGCGAGATCAATAAGTGTTACTTAGTGGAATTAACTACTGAAAAGAAGAAAGAACTTACTGATTGTCTGTCTAACACTATTAGCCGCAAGAAAATTGCATTAGAGTTTGCTATTTCTAACTCCTCAGTTTCCAACATAAATGCCAACAAAACTTCAATTATACATGCATGGAAGAAAGAGATTGTGTGTAAAATATCTAATGAACTAAACATTTCATTTTTAAAAATATTTTTAATTTTTGTGTAAGCAAAGTCAATGAACTTTCCGCAAAAAAAAAAAAAAAAAAAAAAAAATGAAATTGAACATAGCCAGTTTTCCAGATAGCATGGCTACACCGTCTCCGAAAGCAATAGCTTCCCTCTACCTCTTCAATGAAACACGGTCGCCTGATTTAGAGGTGAAAGTAATAACATATTAATTGGTTGGTTTGCACTCAAGATATGTCTTACTGGAGACTTAAATGTTATAAGTCGAGGTGTGTTAATCATGTTACATTTTGTCGATGATGACGATTAAAAATATACGCTCAGAAAATTAAATGAAGAGTAAAAATTAGGATTACAAATTAATGAAGGCGAAACTGAATGATTTATTTTTGGAAATAAATCCTAATTTTGGATAATAATATAGTTGAAGGGTCACTTGTAACTTTTTACAAATAATTTACAAGTGATACACTTCTTTAGTGGAACAGAAAGTTAAACGGACTTACTAATACACTTGTGGAATATGACACGGGGGATTCAAGCTGGAATTAGAACTGTTAATCTTTAAAGGTAACAAGAAGAGTTACTTAACACCCACTTCGCCATAAGCCTCCTCTGAACTCTGATAGTAGTTCACAGATATTTATTATCGTCAAGTCTTACCAGAGTAATGCTATCTCGGAAATCAACAAAATGATGGATTGATGATACATGTACGTTGATAGCTGCGCAATCTTATCGTGAACCCAACGCTGAAAGATGTGGTAGCACACACGTCACTTCTTTCTGTACTACTTGTGTGGGGGGAATCTTGTATCTCGCGAACTAAAAATGGTGCGGCTTTTTATACGTCGAAACGGACGAAAAAAATATTTTTAGATATAACTTTGATAGTGCTTTATCTGAGATTGAGATGAAATAAATAAAGTATTATTATTATTACTATTATTATCATCATCATATCCATGTGTACCAACCTCGGTCTTCAATGTAACGCGTAAAGTTATAATTGCACTTTCATTTACTACTTCAAGCCTTTTTCTTATATTTGACTTCGGTAAAGTCATGTTTTTGATGCACCAAGCTTGATTCTCGACTTTTACCGACCGCGGTAAAATGTTAACCGCTCGTCAATGAGCGATAAAATGAAAATGGAGCTTGACGATTATACGGTTATATTACATCTTCAATTTCTATGAATAATTGAGCATAATGAGAGAGTAACACGCGACAACCGGTTCCATTATGACGAATATTTCACAGAAGTTTGTAATTGGTAAGTGGTACGTTCTGTTTTACAGTTGATTGTGTTGGCTGCCCTGGATGCATATGTGAGAATCCAGTCACCTGGAGGGGAAAATGCGAGGTCTTCAGTAACAGAAAATGTTATTTTTCATTTGACTTACAGACAGTAAATGCATTCATTTCTCGGAGAATATATTCCCAGAGTTTTTGCATTTCCTTCTGATTCCGCCAGTCTTTTTATTTTCTGTATTTGCTTTGTGAGTTTCAGCCATATCTTAAGCATGAAATTCTACAGCCCACTACAATTTGGCGTTGTTGGGTTTCTAATTATTTTATTTTACGTATTACCGTTCAAATGCAAACACACAACAAAAGTAATCAAGAGACCTCAAAAGAGCATTAATATCGTTCAGGATTGTGGCGATAGCATGATATCGTGTAGGCAGTGATAGTGATGAATTGCTTCAAGTCGAGAAAATATCGATATATATTCTAACGTAAGGACGTTATTATGGGGAAGCGAAATCAATGCATTGGTTTTCCCAGAATACCGCGGTATTGCCTTTACGGCAGTTTCGAAAAGGTTAATAAAAACAGAGGATAGCGCACACGGCATTATTATTATTATTATTATTATTATTATTATTATTATTATTATTATTGTTGTTATTATTCAGTCATACTCTCTGACACTGCTTTTTAAATGATGACGTTTAGATTGGACGAAAAAATTTTACGAACGCAAAGGACAACATAAATCTTGCAGCAGAATATAAAACAAAGGTACGGACCGCTACAACGAAGAAAGTTGGTAGATTGTGGTTCACAAACAGAAAAAAAATTAATGTATTTTTAAGCGATTACAAAGCACGGCCCAATTACTGAGTTGGCACTTTATTATATTTTGACAGATCGTTGCGTCATCCATCCTATATGTAATTTTCAAATTCCGACAACAAAACTACCTTTTTGTCCAATTTCATTTCATTCAATACTTCTAGCATATATATAAGATTCGTTAAAAAGTTGTGAAGTACACGTAAAAACATTTACATAATCGTGTGAATTGTATCCTATTTTCATTGTTACTGTATATGCGTGTATTTCACATCTTTTAACTAACCCCACAGGCACACGCATGCACACACATATACACACCGTCGACCCTGGTGGTCTAGTGGTAACCATACTTGCCTCATAGACCGAAGGTCGGTAGTACAATCCCGGATGTAAAAATCGTAAGTGTGGGTCCCGCGTCGTAGATTTACGACACCTAAAAGAATATCAAACCTGAAAGAAGAGGTCTCTGAGCAAAATTGATTGGCGGTTTCAAGCCCTGAATTGAATGGGACGATGATGACCTGAGATGTTAAAGAGCGTCCATACATAAATAATAATAATAATAATAATAATAATAATAATAATAATAATAATAATAATAATAATAATAATAATAATTGCAGAAGATGCACCTAGAGTTTTCGCATCCATTAAATAAACGTTATTCTTTAGATGCGTCATAAAAATTTAGTGCGTTTGCACCCGACCAGAAAAATAACAGTTATGTTATTTTTCTGGTCGTTCGTTTAACTACCCTTCGGCATAATCTGAAAACAAAGATATTGCACTATTTTGTTCTATAGGCTTTGCATGTTTAATAATCTCTACTTTTATATAGTACTCGTTTAAGATATATAAAGGAAATATTATTCGAATCATAGGCAGCATTGAAAATGAGTTTTTATGTGAAGAAAGCTAATTAAAAGAGTGTTAACGCTTTCATTTACAAAATATAAACACAGAAGATAATGGGCTCAACTTTCGTTTCAAAACTGGGGCCTAAGTTAGAGAAGTTTGTATTGCTATTGTTAAATTCGTTTTTTACATATTTGTGCCCGTGTTTTAAGCGCCCAAAATCTCATTCTTATTTGTAGTCTGCAGCTAATATTTTAGGTATAAATCTGTTAACAGTCTTTGTATGATATACAGCGTTCAGATGCCCAAGCAGTGTTGGCCGCTATGGTCCGAAAAAAATATAGCACTGGATCTTAATATTTAGGCTATTAAGATACTAAAAAACAAATCTGAAAATGTTCATTCACTTTTCCTACATATCTAAAACTATGGAACGTGACAAATGTTCACTGTGCTGGTACAATAATTGTCCTGTGTTTATAAAAAAAGTAATTCTGCACAAAGTAAGATTTTTTTTAATCGTGTTTAACGCCCGTTTTTACTACTGAGGCACCACAGGCGGTGGACATTGAGGATACATGAGATGAAATTATATATTAGCTAAGGATTTTTTAAGGTAGGAAACATTCCAGGCCTAAGTTTAGGGTACCTCCCCGGCATTGGCCATTTATGAGGACTGAGGAAAACCTGGATTAAAAAAAAACCAGTCAGAGAGGACGGTCCTGGTGGGATTCGAACCCCAGACCTTCCGCCCACGAGTCCGCGCCTTAACGACCTCAGCCACCCTTGGCGGTAAAGTAAGAAAGTGTTCACCTTTAAAAAGGGGGAGGGATATAATAATCCTATTTGGTGTTGCTTGCGGCTGTCATGTAGAAGGAATTCAATATTCCTGGCCTTACTGGAGAAAACATTACATTCCCTCATAAGATTTGTTGTTGAAAACAAACTTTATAAGAAAAAATTAATGCTCACGCTTTACATAATATTGACATTTTTAATGCAGCGCATCACAATTAATGTATCATGTTATTAGACTATGACAGTATTTCGTAAATATGGTGGAGTGCCTTTTATTAAATAATAAATAATTGTTATACAGCTGTAGGACAAAATCCTTAATATTCAGTATTATAAATAATAACAATTTTGTGTATTCTTATGTGATGTGTTTGAATGTTTTATAAGTTGTGTGACGTGTTCAGTAACCTGAGTTCGCTCAACACAGTAGTTATTTATTATGTAACACAGGTACTGTTGAGCCTTTAGAGTACTCAATCTACCGCTTTTCCCTAAGCCCAAAGAGATGAATGTCAGGTAAAAAAAATGCTATTGACACCGGACTCAAAATCTGGAGAAGTTGACGTTAAAAAGTATCACGTAAAAAAATCAGGAGCAATAAAAAAATCTATCTCATGCTTCAAGTGTAACAGACTAAATATGAGTTTGAATTTATGACCTTTTAGTCCTTTCTTATCTCTTTCAAGGCTTCTCTATAACCACTTCACTTCAAGGCAAATCCTTGGTAATTTATGAGGGAAGTTTTTCTTTAATTGTACACGTCAAAATTCTAGGCTTTGTTTCAAATCCCTCGATACACATTGTCTGTGCAAACTCCGGAGTATGCTTTCAAGAGTGTAGCTGGCTCAAGGAAACGTTAAAAGCATAAGTGCGCTTTAATTTAATTACAATACGATGAAACTTCCCTTTGAAATAGCTTTTTATGATTTAATGAAGATGTGTCTTAATGCAGTGTTTATATTTGCAGTTTCAAAATGCATACAATTTCCAAAATTTCTAATCGTGTCCTCACGCTGTTTCAATGCACACGGTAATTTTAATAGCGGCATTTTACTTGAAAGTTTAGCACTTTGCATAAAATGTAAAACTTTTACATGTCGGCTGAAAATCAGTTTTAAAATAAGCAATAATATTAATAGTTTTAAGAAAATGCTGCAATTACTCACCGTTTTCCTCTTTTGTTGCTGATTTTCGCTATCTTGTTTTAGTTGCTAGTGCACCAATAGCATATTTGCAGACTTCCATCTTTATTAGGTGTTTTCGTCGGGGTTGAATGAACCCGCACATTAAAATTACTAAACACTGCACTCAAATCGACACTTTAAAGTTGCACTAAAATGTCGCAAATTCTCTTAATGTACACGCATCCGCAGCACCACAATAACTACAAACGAATGCCAATGCACTCAACGTTGAGCACGAACACGCCTCTTTTAAGTTTCTTGACTCGGCCAGTTGATCCCAACACTATCGCTGTGTTGTTTTAGTTGAAATGAGTCTAATACTGGCGTTGGTAGAAGACGTGTGTCTGCTCGGAACGTGAGACAAGCCAACTGCGCTTATCTCCAGCAAATGACAGGCACGGCAATTCTGCAACACAAAAGACACAAACGGTAAAAGGACTACCTGAATCAGAAACTTGCTGAGGAAGTCAAAATAGCATGCGACTTTTGCCTTACTTTTAATTGCAGCGCTGTATTTAAAATAAATTTTCAAATGTGCTGATATGCTCAAAATAAAGGTGCTTTATATTTAATAAAAATTAAGGGATAAGGGAAGAAGGAGAAAGAGAAAGCGAGTTCATAGCTAACCCAATTATATTAAGCTGCTTAAGTAAAATACTTGCAAATACAAAAAAAAAAAAAAAAAAAAAAAAAAAGCAGCGTTAATAGGTCCGCTATATTCCGTTACGTTTATTGAATGCTAATATTTCGAATAAAACAAAATTAAAGCGCTGGTGTATATTTTAACATTAACTGGTATAATTTTAAATAGCATGGCCGCCTCTTTGGTCTAGTAGTAACGTTTGCTGCTAATCCGGAGGTCCTCGGTTCGATTCCGCACCAGATCAAGCTGTCTGGGTAAGTTTTATGACTTGCCCTTAGAGATTGACAGTTGCTGGTGCACCAACCCCCCCCTTTTTAAAGAACGGCAGCGGGGAAAACCGAGCGCAATTAAAAGGAACAGTCGTAACGCACGGAAACAAACAATAAACTTTTTAGGATGCACGTTAATAGTTAATCACATTCAATATAAAGCGAAATCAAATGGGAAAACTATAATGTAGCAATATAACACGTAAAGATTGCTACAGGAAAAGGTATATTTAACAATGTAACTTTATATATATATATTAAACCAAACCTAAACTAACCTAAATTAAATATGCAACTTATGCGTTGTTTAAACGCTACAAGATTTTATTTCAGCATGCAGAATCAGTATACTAAATGAAAAGTTATTTTTAACCTAAGCTAACCTAATTTAACTTATTGTAACCTAACCTAAATTTGCCATTTATGCGATGTTTAAAGTTTTTATTTCAGCTTTTAGAATGAGTACATGAAATAAAAGTAATATTGCAAACTATGCGTTGTCCTCCATAAAAAAGTAGCATTAAAAAGATAGTATTTATTGTATTATGAAAAGAAAGATGACGCTTTTTATAAGAAAAGTATAGACAAATTATGCTAATTAAAAAAAATTAGCACCTGGCGGAATTGAACCCACTAACTCAGCAATGGTATCACCACACTAACCAACAGGCCGACATGGACAATGTGGTAATTATCCGCGTACATTTGATTGGAATTTGGCTCGACTTTCTCCGCTTTCGTTCGTAAAAGGAGGTATGACTGCTGCACCAGATCGGTCACTCTGTAAGGGTAAGTGTTTTATGGAACTTTTCCTTGCCCTCAGAAGGTGAATGTCACTAGATTTAAGGTTTCAAGGACTCCGAGCTCATTTACGTTATTCCATATCATTTCATTCATGCACACAAAGTTTAGGTGTCCATAGGTTTAAGGACCTACCATAACTGGAGTTCGGGTTCTTAGATAAATATATGTTTTATTTGCATTGCAAAAGGAACTTTCGATGCAGTAAACTCAACTTATATATTAAATTTTATACCACATAAAAATATCCAGTTCTTTAAAAAGAAACGTAAACAAATATTTTTTTAAATATTTCCGTTAACGTATTTTATTCAGTTTTAATTAATAGTATAAAAAACATTTTCAATCTTATTGCAGGCACAACCTCCAAACGAATGTGCTAGCGTTCAGTTTGATATATCTGGGTTTTTTTTTTTTTTTTTTTTTTTTTTTTCCCCATAGATTTAATGCGAATCCAAAACTGAATCTCGGACCTCGGATTCACTTTTGTTACTCTATATATGTCTATGAACCTCGTGCTAGTCTTATATTAAAGCAGTATTTGCTGCTTGACACCGTCGACGCATATCATCAAAGAAGCGGTGAATGAGAAACAGGCTACCATCAGTTTTTGGTCACTGAGTTGATATACCCTTGTAGTTTTTTTTTTTTCTTTCTTTCTTTTGATGTGGTAGTTTTCAGTTATCTTTCTGTAATGTGTTTAACAATACTGAAAGCAAAAGCAACCACAAGTTATCGTTTGCAGTAATATGTTGCAGAATTGAAGTGTATTTTTATTTCTTCGGGTTATGTTAAAAAACGACTTGGCGTATATCTGCAGTACAATTGAAAATTTTGAAACGGGAAAAATCTTATCAGAAGCATTGAAACATGTGCGTGGTGTGGAGCAAAAAAAAAAAAAAAAGAGTATATTCTTAGTGAATATACAGCACAATTGTTATAAAAAATACAAGAAAGTGTTTTTTTTTTTTTTTTAAAAACAGGAATTTCACACAATGTGTAACATTTCAAATATGTAGGACGGCCAGCAAAAAAAGTTTATTGCTGTAAGTGTGAGTGACATGTCCGGGTATTAATTTGCCAAACTGACCCAAATAATGACAATGTTCTGCGATAAATGTCAGTCATTTCAGATGTATAGCTTGTACATGAGTATCATTGTACACTGCAATTGCTCATGTGCATTTGCAAGCAAAACCAGTTATTTCAGGCTGGACATAAAGCTCACAATCGCTTGCGACGTTAAAAGACAACAGTTAGTGTAGGGCCTTTTAAGGTCGCAAGAAATTGTGAACTTGATATCGAACTGGTTTTACACGCCAAGTCAAGATTGCGGGTTCAAACCCGGCCACGGTCGATGGATTTTGGGAGTAAAAATCCTAAGTATGGTTCCTTCGGAAGGAAGTAAATTCGTGGGTCCCGTATCGTACATTTACGGCACGTAAAAACCTCAAACCTGATAGAAGAGACCTCTGAGTAAAATTTATCGGCCGTTTCACGCTCTGAATAAATAAACATGCCAAAACTTCATATAATTATTCAAACGTAATAAAATATGTTTTGCGTTTTTGTCACATATTTAAAGTCTTTGTAGCATATAACTATAAATCTGTTTCAGGTTTTAGCACCTAAAACTTGCAGCTCTAATCACCTCCACTGGGGCAACATACCTTGGAAGTTCACTACAATACCGCCATACTAGGGGAAATGCCCACAACCTCATGAGGTATTGAACCAAAAAAGCGAGCGTCTCAAGATCAAAACAAACTTCACGCTTTTTCTAGGCCCCCATCTACTATCTTGTGATAAATGAAGGAGGCAACTAATTCTTTAAAAAGAACTAAACAAATTAAGGTTTTCTTAAAAAAGTTATTAATAAATAGGTAAATTGAAAAAGAGATTACAGTAATGTTTTTATAATAAATACCGCACCACGCCGCCTATTTGAAACCCCATTGCAGAGCTTGACTGGTGATACTTTTTCCATTTTTTAGAGTAACAAGAATGTGTATGAACTTTTTTAATTCATAGCTCTTCATTCGAGTATCGCAGTAACCTTTCCTTTGCATCTTACATGCTCATTTTAAGGGCCCCTGGATTTCCCTTACAACTTTCAAACTTATGCAAGTAATTCAGTGGTTTTTTTTTTTTTTTTTTTTTGATTGATTTATTTACGGACGCTCTTTAACATCACAGGTCATCAGCGTCCCATTCAACTCAGGGCGTGAAAGGGCCGACAAATTTTGCTCAGAGGCCTCTCTTTCAGGCTTGAGGTTCTTTTACGTGCCGTAAATGTACGACACGGGACCCACGGCTTTACTTCCCTTCCGAAGGAAGACATACTTAGGATTTTTACGCCCGAAAAAATCCATCGGTCCTGGCCGGGTTCGAACCCGCGATCTTGAGTTTAGAAGGCAAGTATGGTAACCACTACACCACCAGGACCGACAGCAGTGGCATTTAAACTGGCATTTCTTGGTGTATGACAAACATGATTATTTCATAGTAAAATTTTACAATTGTTACCTATTATATCAAGGCATGTTTGTACATGGTTCTCCATGCTAAGGAAAGTATGCATTAACATATCGAGAGTCATGTGTCGACGAATATTTCTTGCAGATTCTGTGGCTTTTTGCGGTACCCTATAGGAAGAAACCTGATGAATAATCTTGGTGGCCAAAGCTCTTTAAATATATGATATTATATACAAAGAAGGAAATAACATTTCAGTCATGCTGACAGATAGCACCAACCTGCTGAAAAAACCAATTCGGAGATACTTGTCTTCATACTGATTCATGCAAGATATATGTCCCTTGTGTGCAAGAGATGCTCACCACTCCAGTATTTTCATAATGAAGAATAAGTGCACAGTATGAGAATTCTGAGCATTGGCATACTCATTTAGATAGAACCACATGCAGTCTAGATATGAATTGATAAGCTGATGGTACCAATGACAATAAGCATCATGATGATGATGACGATTGATTTATTTATGGACGCAACATCTCAGGTCATCAGCGTTCCATTCAATACAAAGCGTGAAACGACCGACAAATTTTGCTCAGAGGTCCCTTCTTTCGGACTTGAGGCTCTTTATCGTGCTGTAAATGTACAACACGGGACCCACTACTTTACTTCCCTTCCGAAGGAAGCTATACTTAGGATTTTTACGCCTGGAAAATCCATCGATCCTGGCCGGGATTGCCGGCGGTCTTGGGTTTAGGAGGCAAGTATAGTTACCACTGCACCACCAGGACCGACACGATAAGCATGGCATATGTTTGTGGCCCCATCTTCTGCGAAAGTTGACGCAAGGACTACTATGGGGCTTCGCTTCTGGCAGCTTCGGATGTCATCAATATTGCTTACGTAGTTTACAATTTCTTCACCAGCTACTGAATTGATGAATTTGCCGGTAGTTTCAGAACTGCAAATTGCGTAATAAATTTTCTTTTGACGCCTCTATATCGAAGCAGTATTCCAGTGCCTGCGGTCAATAAACATGCCTTGTCCCAATGTGCCTTTCATTCTGTAGTACTTATTGCATTGTTTGTAACACAAAAGCGCGATAGCTGTTGACGATTCCATAACAGCACAGTCGCATGCGTCACACTACTGCCGAGGACATTGAATACGCAATCAGCCTTCACAGGCTAGAAAGTAGCTCTCTCTCTCTCTCTCTCTCTCTCTCTCTCCATGTCCATGCTTTACACATAAATGTTTTATTAGTTAGAAAGCTGTAAGGGAAAACCAGGGGCCGAGAGCGAATGAAACACTCATAGAATTCTAGTAAATCAAGGTATGTACTGCTACTCAAAAAGTCCTGTTTCCCTTAGGAATCTCGCGAAAGCTCCGTTGCAAGGTCTCCCTTAAATTTACAGGGTACGAAATGAAATAAAGTTGGCTACAGTTGCATTCAACTAGGTTGCTTCGTTAACAGTTTAAAAGATCATTAATTTGTAATTTATTATAATCTATCGCTATTTAACTTTGTTATGAATTGGGTATGCTACAAAAAGTATGATAATGTTCGGTGCAAGCTAGTTTGGGATGGATGGGAACACTTCTTTTAAACATACTATCATCAAACCGAAGAGACATCTTGCAACGGTTCTGCCGAGTCTCGCCCAGAGCATGTTCCTATTACAGAACCGCCGAGAATCTGCTCCTTTGGGGGACTTCTGACGTTCTGGCTTCTGGTCTGTTGATCTGTAATGGTAAATGACATTTTTAGTCTTTTTATAGTTTTTAACTTCAGCTTACCACCACCACGACACCAAGTGGTGTCTTTCTTTAGCTTAAGGAAACCTGTCGTCATTCTCTTTGCTACATGACTGACACATTCTTCCTTCACCATTTTCACATCAGCATCATACACCGTCACTTCAATGAGGAGCTGGTGAGTAAGTCTCGTGTCTCCATAGGACAGTACAATTTTGTATCTCATTCTATACTTCTGTACTGAGAGGGTGTGGCAGGCTGAAATAGGACACGCGGAGCTCTTTAATTTTTTTTTTTTTTTTATTTTATTTATGGACGTTCTTTAACATCGCAGGTTATCAGCGTCCCATTCAACTCAGGGCGTGAAACGGCCGACAAATTTTGCTCAGAGGCCTCTCTTTCAGGCTTGAGGTTCTTTTTCGTGCCGCAAATGTACGGCACGGGACCCACGGCTTTACTTCCCTTCCGAAGGAAGCCATACTTAGGGATTTTACGCACGAAAAAAATCCATCGGTCCTGGCCGGGTTCGAACCCACGATCTTGGGTGTAGGAGGCAAGTATGGTAACCACTACACCACCAGGACCGACGAGCTCTTTAAATGACTGTAGAGCCGAAAGGAAGCGGGGAGGCACGCATATGTTGACTGGCAATGATTAAAGGAATCGTTTGCAGTAAACAAAGTTTTTTCGATTTTTTGACCGATTTTGGCCATAAACTCACTCCCAGTGTCCCTTAAGACATGCACCGTAGTGCCCATCGAGTGCACCAACATTAGGCTTTTAACGTTGAGATACATAAAATTAACCAAGACGAGCTTATGTTCACTACTCAGGCACGAATAAACGTTTAGGCAGGATTTATGTTGATATTGATGAAAAAACAAATCAAGGCAAAAATGCGAGAGGTAGTGTAGGGGTTTCGCTGACGAAGAGAGGTGTAAGTATTCGAAAAGTGTTTCCATTACTTTATTTTATTTCTTTATTTATTAATTTATTTGGAGCAGACGGTGAGGGTAGGAATTGTTGGAAAGGATTTACTATGTCCCGCTTAGCACCCTCTTGTAAGGCAAATAGCCGGGAGCTGTACATGACCCAGCCCCTGCATAGTTCCCCTATGGAAGGAACTTTGACGACATTATTTTGAGTTAGGCAATTGTGCTAGAGGTGGAAAACACCCTCAACTCCGTGGGGGCCGTATAGGTTGTGGTGAGACTTTTGAGCCATGTTGCAGATGTCAATGGAATTCTTCTACTCTTGTAATTTTCGCTTAAGGGTCTGTCGATTTGTGTGAGGTGGTGTGGTGTTCAGTAAAAGCTTCTTCCAATAGGATGAGTCGTTTGGATCCCTCTTAAAGCTGGCTAGTCAGATGGTTGATGGCCTCGGCATTAGTCTCCTGAATGTCGAAGCCATTGTGCCAGGCACTTGCCTATATTGATCACAATTGCTTACCTTCAAGTCACAATCTCGCCCCTCTAAACCTGTACCTTACTGGTTTTAAGCACAATGGGTTATTTAGAATGGAATTAGTTAACATCTACATTGTAAGCAGTGTTAAGTGACTGTTGACTACAGATCATCTGCAACAGAGGGCTAAGATCTTCGCAATATACAATTCCAAAGTATTTCTTTGTAATGTAACTACAAGTTTACCATGATGTGGTGAGGTTTGGTCTTGTTATTGTACGAACTAACAAGCACACGCTTGGCCATTATGTCGCACATATCATGCTTGTGTTTTGATTAGAGGCTTAGGTTAAGTGGTACTTGTAATTATTGCCCCTGAAAATGTAAATGCCAAGTAACTTTGTATTTCAGTTCCTTCACCTTCTCGAAGACCAAGTCTTGTCTTATTGTTCGCTTTTTACTTTTTCCTTTCTGGATGCAGTTTTCCTTGACAAACGTTTATGAATTCTGTGTAGTTCATCTTCTGATGCTATAATTGCAATGCTTTTCTGGTAAATGCTGGTGTATTTTGCCATTATGTTTAAAGGCAGACAGGATCTACTGCCATCACCACTCACCCGAGGACCCTATAACGCCTGGGAGACGAGCATTAACATGCACTTCATGCTACAACATATATTGTCAAACATCTTCAGCATGAATTCGTACAGGGATTTGTAGCTACTTTAAATTCCCTTTACTCGAATTGAAGAAAATCTAGGCTACTTGTTCATGCTATGATCCGTTAAATGGGAACAAGCACTTTGCCCCTTAAGCTACTTAAACTAATGTATTTAACGTTAAATGCATTACAGTTGAGGTTACAGTGTCTCTTCAAGACGTCAATGATCGTCACATGACCTTGAAAATGCGCTTCACTCCTAGCATCCTGACAGCAAAGTTTGGTGCTTAATGGAAAAGTCTAATTACTTACATTGGCGATAAGCTTCTAGAAATCATATGATAAACATTGAGTGTTAGCTACCTGCACTTCACAATAATTAAATGTTTGATAATGCATATCGCATGCTCAAAAATGCGAACTTTTATAGTCACGGTCGTGTATCAAGCTAAATATGAGTGTCGCATTTTATCTTTACTTCTAGAATAAGTACATTGAACATGTCTTTTAGGGATTTTACTACAGTTTCACACAGTCATAAAACGCAAACCACGGCATGTCACCATTGGCTGAACCAAAATCTTATCACTCTTGCCATACTAGACTATGTGAGGACCTATCAAAGCGGTTTTAAGGGCAAACTTGATCAAAACCGTTCACTATTAAATAGCTCTTTATTCTACTCTGAAAATGTATAAAGCGTTAAGTTAATCCTGGTTACGCATTTACTTTCTTTTCGAGGCAGTTGTATTTTTATGTAGAGCTTTCTATGTCTTTATGCATTCTGTTGGATACCCTCATCGTTTTGTCGGTCCTGGTGGTGTAGCGGTAACCATATTTGCCTCGTAGACTCAAGGTAGGGATCAATGGATTTTTAGGGCGTAAAAATCCTAAATATGGCTTCCCTTGGAAGAGAAGTAATGTCATGGGCTTCGCAGCGTAGATTAACGGCATGTAAAGAACCTCAAGCCTGAAAGAAGAAGACTCTGAGCAAAATTTATCGGCCGTTTCACGCTCGTATTAGAATGATCAAATCTGTTAAAGATCGTCCTTAAATAAAATGAACTTAACCAAACTAATTGGTTTGGTATTTCTTTAAAAAAAACTGTTTATGCAATAATAAAGATCGGTTAGATATTTTAAAAATGCATTATAACATAGATTATGTATTATATTGTACATAGAATACAACTCAATTAGGAAAAGCTTTCATAATTGCGTTATTGTACGGTTGAACCAGTTAAAGCCATCTCAGTTCTAATACAGAGCATTAGTTCTTTTTCATAACATTAAGCAACCAAAATATCCAATTGAATTTGTATTTTTGTTTGAAATGATAAATATTCATTCAATGTTTCTGTAACATTTTCAAATTTTACACACATCAGCTAACCTCTGTGTATAGAAGAAGAGTCAAGAATTGGGAAGGAATATATATATCTGGATCCACGAAATAAAATAGTCTCTCCTATCTCGTTATAGTAATCGCCTTTTGAGTAGCTACAAAAAAAAACAAATGGCGGAATTAACGTTTCAACAGTAAATGATGCCAGACTTTCATTATTATTTCAACATGATATTGCATATGAATATAGACCCTTATGGTATCTTACGACAATCTGTTTCTTTTCAAGAGTTAGTTTTTTGGCGTTAAAGGCATACGCGGTGGGTCACCTTAGCGTAAATAATGTAGAAAAAAAGTGAAAATAGCTATTCAAGTCGATTAGAAACAACAACTACAGTCAATATTAATTTAAATAACTCCTTTGGTTTCATCAGTTGACACAAAAGGAATGGATCAGGCGGTGTAAACATAGGTCGAAAGTAGATGTAACATGGATAAGTTGGAGCATATGAAGAGTTAAGAATCTCTCTAGGGAAAAAATATTATGAAAAGTAGGGTTAATTTGCAAAGAGACGCCTAACTAGGAAGAAGACTGGGCTGATTTTAGAAACAGCAAGAAACTTTAAGAGCAATTATAAAAAGAGCTATAGACTACGTAAGGGCAAGGAGAACGTTGAACATGGCCCAGAAATTAGGGAAAAAACTTGTTTTAACGTTCAAAGAATAAATTTTTATTTTATTTATTAATGCATTTTATCTACACTTTGTGAAGTGAAACATAAAAATCACAAATTTCAAATATATCTGTAAATAATAATAAAAAAAAATGTTATTACAATTTTTAAAAACACTGAAAATAAAATTGTAACCCAATTAGCAATAAATCTGTCAGTTTGTTTGGAAAAAAATTATCCCTATAATAGTTTATAGCCATGAGAATTTTTTTTTCCCCAAATTAAAAATGGTCAATATAAAGTCTGTTTTAACTAAATTTGGCTGTTTCATATTTTATAATTTGAAGAAATAAAAGCGATCATTTTTGCTAATGCTCCTCACTTTGCTGCTTATTGTGAATTTGCTGACAAGGGAAGTAAACATTGACTCTAATAGACATGCTACCAAAACTAACATTAGTTGTACAACTAATAAAACCACAGAACTTCCCTTTAACAACAATTGCTATTCAAAGGGTAGGGCAGATTAATGCAAGTTGTTACTGATTTACAAATATGTGCAAGGGAATTATTGTCATAATTTTATGTGCTGATTCTATTACATTAAATGGAACATCATCTACCATTTTCTTCAATGATGTGTTGTTTGGCCGAAAAAAAGCATTCTGAGTACCGTACCGTAATATGTTAATGCTTCGGAATTCACACATTCCAATTATAACAATGGATATATCAATCAACACAGAACAAATCATATATTTCGCTATTTTTTATAACGCGAGGCGTTTTAGTGTAAATCACCTGAAAATGTGAATTATTTGGGTTCGCAGAATTAAGATTTGGCATCACTGAGCTTAATATTGTGTTAACAACTATTTTAAAAAGTTAGCAACGCTAGTTATGAATTTGTTTGTTTTGGAAAATTTTGTTGATATTCCACATTTTTGTCAGCGATAAACTGAATCGCTGTTGTTAGATATCGAATTAACTCCAGTCTCACATGTTTTCCAATTCGTAAATATACAATGTAATTATTTAAATAGTTGTTCCCGTTTTACGTTATGTTTCTCCCCCATTATTCTTTTCACAGAATTAGAGTTATTATTATTATTATTATTATTATTATTATTATTATTATTCTTACACAATGTATTTCCTTTACTTTGGAAGATTAACAGCAGAACTGCAAATCAAAAAATAAAAGTACCCACCAGGGTTGGCCCGTCAATAAAAGTCAGATAGCCTCCCCCTTCCAAAGAAAATGGCACAACTATTTACCATTTTCCCTTCTCCTGGTCAACTTTTAAAACAAAAAACAAAAAATGCATGAAAACAACGATGTATAACCGATTAGTTCTTAACTTATGGAGTAAGCGCATTTCTTCTCTGCTGTAGTAGCGGTAGCATGCGGGTCCTGCGTTAGCGAGGGAGGCTCATGAACCAACCCCCAAAAAATTTTGCGATTTAAACTTATACCTTCAAGTGCCAGCAAAGAATTACAAGGACTTATATTGTCCTTGTAAATCTTTGATGAGTTATCATTTATCCTGCTAATTTCTACGTTCTCTTGGGCCAGCACGTAGATGGCCCATGGCCAGAGCTCGGTAATCACTTTTCTTAGGTACCAGATGTTGAGGGGCTACTGACACCACGTTTAAGTGACTAGGGGTTGATTTCGTACTTTGTTTGAAACTAGGTGGCTTTCTCATCGTTAAGTTCACTTTCACAGCATTAACTGTTAAGTTACAAAATAACGTATCTCTTTTGTGGCAAATGAATAAAGTGGACGTTTTTGATGCCTCAATTTTTGCGTTTATGTTTAATTGTTAAGTTGGAAATGAAACGATTTAGACCTCATCAACCGAAAGCTATAGGGGTTTACTCAGCAAGACGGTACAATTTTTTTCTTTGGTTTGAATAAACATCTTGTCTGACAATGTTGAAATTAGAAACGTATCTTGACCATAGGAATGAGATTAGAAAGGGCAAATTTCGTTTCTGTACAGGCCGACGAAACGACAAATACTACTTGCCTGTCACAATTTGTTTGATATTACGATACATCAGTGGTTGAAAGACTCTTAAAAGTCATTGCTATTTTTTAATTGACTATAGAAGGCTTAAGGCATACTTTAACTGAATTAGAAGATATCTATATAAACCAGAAATTTATACCACAAACGTACGATGGCGCTGCGGTTATTAGAGAATGTCGGAGGAATAAGTCTTGATCCAAGAGACCTTCCCGGACGCCATTTAGGTGTCATGTAGTTATGCCCCTGGCACACATTTCTTAAGGGGCCACAAGCCGCCGCTAGATCCACCATATTTCATAGGCACTGTCATCTAGGTCGATTCGAACACGTTTTGAACTAAAACTTTTTGGTACTATAGTACTTATGCAATTCTAATTCTTAATTTGTTAAGGAACATACCCATAACTCGGGACTAGTGGTGTGTTATTCGCACACAGAAAAGTTGCGCCTGTGGCTAGTATTTTTATGACTTCCTGTATGTATGTCTCTATGACAACGCGCGAGGCACTCTATGACGTTTAGGTAGTTCGTAACTTTTAAACCAGACTTTTTCCTTCCACTTTTTTGCTGATCACCTCAGACACCTGTTACAATTTAAGTTGCCAAAGCAAAACCGAAGTATGAACTAAACTCCCAAGAATGAGTGTCAGAAATTTAACGAATTGGCAGAGGATATCTAATGCAGTAAAATATCTGCTTTAACATATAATAATAATAATAATAATAATAATAATAATAATAATAACAATAAAAGCATTTAGCGTAAAGTATGTTTCAATTCCCCTATGAAACATTTGAACCAGACAGATCCAATGACTACACATAGGCGTCGCCTGTTCAGAACCTACAGGTAACCACTTATCGCCGCAAGGAAGGACAGTAATACATTTTAAATACAACAAAGATTATAACTGACCGCTATTTTTAATACCACTTAGAGTAACAGGAAAATAATACAGAAGGCGTGAAAGAGGGAGAGTAGCGATTCATTCAAGTCATCCCAGTGCATAGAAAATACTTAACTTACCTTACACATCTTATACACGCTTTCTGCCTCACTATTAGCTACATAGGGTACTTCAGTTACATATATATCAAAAAAGCAAAACAGCACGGCGTATTTTTTTTTTTTTTTTTTTTTTTTTAAATTTCATTTGCACTGCACTGCGGATTAAATACAGAATACAAATTATTTGAACTTCCCCCCCCCCCTATAATTTAATTTGCGTACTTAGGCAAAGCAACTGAACGCTTCATGGCGCGCTTTGAATACAACCCATGTGACTTATGTCTCAGCATTAATCATATTGTGAAATATTTTACAAGGCATGCCCTCACTACATACACTATTAGTGTGCGATCTTCCGCTGAACTGCAAGCCACTACGACGTCCTCTTGAGGATAGCGTAGGTCATGTAATTTAATACGCTGATATATATTTTATGATTTTCTCCCCTTCCCCTCCCACTTTACCTTGTGTTTATAATCCAAAGCCGTAAACAACTATCGCGGCAGCGCCACTGTTTCGTAGTGGAAAGAAACCAAAACAGTGTAATGACGCACGCAACTTCATTCATGGTAGCCAACATGTTTGAGAGCATTTTCATACGTATAAACATTTATGTATATCCCATGTTATTCGCATAGTCCCTTTCAAATACAATACGGAATAACTCCCATTTATATATGAATGTCACAAAATCATTAAAATTTAATCCAATAATGCTTTGAAATATATAGGTACAAAGAAATTCATTAAAATGTTTTCAGTTGAAAATTTTAAGAATTCCTTTTCAAAATTGAAGGAGATGAAGATATGTGCCTAAAGTGAAAACAGCAAGTGATGTGAATCTGAATTTTAGTTCAACATAATATTGGCAAGATACGGTCCAAGTTAGGCCAATCTGAAAGTCCCGAAAAATGCTTCGTACTGTAAAAGTGCCGTTGGCAATGCAAACGTAACATAAAATAGCATTTGCAGGTTAGAAGAGAACGTAGTGTAATATATGCATCCTGTGTAAGTGATGTGGATGCAGAGAACGTTATTTCACACAATTTTTTTAGTAAACAGATGAGAAAATGTAATGACTTTTGTATACGTAACCTCTAAATTCCAAACCATTTAAATTGATGACAACAGTCAGTTTTCACTTTGCTTATAAAACTATTAACACATAAAATATAAATTTATGCGGTAGAAAAATTCAATCCATTACCTGTCAATGTCCAACATTTCCTGTGCTTTAACTGTCCATAAAAGCCCAGTGTGGTAGTTAAGCTGAGCTTATCGTGATGTTTAGAACACTGCTGCACCTGTGAGAGGCAAAGAAAAATTATTTAACTACTGCTGTAACCAATAGGTTAAACATAACGTCAAGTTATAACTTTTCTCTTTCTTACAGTAGCAGAAAGTTCCAGTAAATTTCTACGTATTTCATATAAATAATGGCAGAAAATATACAATGGATTAGCCAGGTTTTGTCATTAGGGTGTGTTCAACTTTAATCAAGAAGAACTGGAAAAGCATGTTACATACACGGCAAATGACAAGTGTAATAAGCAGTAATGAGTAATTTCCACTGCACAACAGATTTTTATAACATATACTAGTTAAGCAGTTCATTGGTTAATTTAGTGTTTGATTAAATTGTGCACATTGTTTTAAAGCTTTAAGCCTAGTGCATACCCCAGAGTTATGCATTTGATATGTACATTGTAAAACCACCTGAGTAAGCAAATTGATATTTACAATTAATATTTATTAAACTCTCATTCAGAAACTAGAAATAGATGAACAATTTCACTATGTGCATCCCACAAGTAAAACTTTATAAACTTACCCAGAATAACGGTTTTCCTACTCTTTGTAAGTACAAATCGAATAAATACAAGTCAGCAAAAATGGAATTCTTAATCAACGTTTATAGATATATATTTTTTATGCTTAACCTAGTGCTAACCTCAAGTGAATTCTTGAAACCAGAGGACCCAGTGGTTTATTATATTTGTAAGTCCACATACTCTCCTGTTATATTTTGTAAGTTTAAAACTGCCTTGCATACAAGGAACAGAAGTTTAAAGCTATATTAAATATATATTGAAATTTCAAGTAATACTATTACACATTAATTAAATAAACTAAAGCATCAAAGTGTCTAATTTTATTCAAAAATCTACTCAAGTGTAATCTACTTAACTCTGGCTTTTTTACCATCATGGATATAAAACTTGAATCCAAAACTCATTTCATTTTTTAATTGCTACAGATATAGAACATTTAGATTTGTTTAATAAATACGCTCATTACATCTGATGTCATATGACCACTGAAATCAGTTTTAAAATGGTTGTGATTATTGAAAAAATAAAACAGTAATTTCTGTGTCAAAATTTTTTAAGTTTTTAAAATGTTGAATTATATAAAAATAAATTTTGTTGGATAGTCCAAAGGTTAATGTAAACAGATTTTAATACACAATTTTGTAATATAAACATTGGATTTAAATTAGTCTTTATAATGCCACACCATGCATTTTTTTTTTTTTTTTTTCGTTTTGTTTTAATAGTGTTTAATGCCCATTTTTACTGCTGAGGCAACACAGGCGCTGGACACTGGTGATACATGGAATGAAGTGAGGGTACCTCCCTGGCATTTGCCATTTTGAGAATTGAGGACCTCAGTCAGGAACGACGGTCCTGGGAATTCGAACTCCAGGCCTCCCGCTCACGAGTTTGCACCTTAACAACCTCGTCCACCCATGGCAGTACCCCATACAATGATTCCATGTTCAATATCTGACTGATTCAGAGCTAACTAGATAAGCATAATGAAACTAATTAAACTTAAGATAGTGAATTTTAATAAAATATTGCATAAACAAAACAACGACTGTTACAGTCACTTCAAATTATTAAGTAACCAGCATTAATAGGAATTTCGTTATGCTCTTATTAGCTCCTGCTGACTGCCAAAGAGTTTGATGATGAATGAAATTAATTAATAATGCCTCAAATGCATTTGGGGTCTATTGGTACTAAGTTTCATCATGGTACATTTTCCCATTTGGGATCAAACTAACAGCTATACATCCCATTTGCTAATACTACATTTTTTATGGCTTTAAAGGTGAAAGATCAACCTGTTATGTTCATCTGACTTTTGCAGTACGGTGCATGTTGTGTAGGAATAACTGCAAACTTGTGGATCTCTGTCAGAAAACATTCCCTTTGGTGACACAAAGATAAAATCCCCTAAAGCTCATTAAAAATAAAATAATTAGTTTATGTATTAGTTAAGTAGCGTATTTAGCCAGGGCATTAACCCACATACAACTGTAATAAGACAGTAGGTTTGATTTCTGCATTAGTCCACGAGTATTAAGTTTTATTCAGAATTTTCATAAGCTTCTAGAGTACTTCAGTGCTAAATATAGTGCTCATGTATAGACTCAAGATTAGAGAGTTATGTTCAGATTAATGTTGACAGAATATGGTGATTTTTACATGAGATGTTTTATAATAACTACCGCATAGGTCATACTGATGCTTTGTGCTCTTACAACCACCAAGTTATTTTCTTGAAGTTCAAGATAAGTGTCATAGGATATTGATGGTTAAATGTTTTATTATAACTGGTATTTATAACTCACAGGTTTATTTGTAAATTTGATTCAATAATCTTCTCCTTGTAAGATGATAAATCAGCCCTGGTTTGGCAAGATTATCATTTTCAACTTGAAGTGCAGAAGATAGCTTTTAATTTCATTCTTATCGTGCTGTCAGTATTTTATAATAAGATGCTGATCCTTACTAAATTTGAATTTTTATTCCTTTATTTATAGCCATTCATGGGTCCAAGATACCCAGCTGGACCTCGTCCTGGTGTAAGGATGCCACAAATTGGCAATGAATTTAATGGGGTAAGTAAAAATACCTTAATGAATAATTAATAAAATAATAAGTAGAAAAGAATTATTTTTCTATATTGATGTTCACTATCTAAATACTCCACTGAACAGAAGAATGAGTTTTTTTTCCTCCAAATAAAAATGTGTATTAAAAATTTGGTTTCCTTTTATTAGATATATCAAAAGCAAGGAATATTAACATTTCAGTAACAACTTTTCCCTCTTAAATATGAGAATATTTTTAAAAATGTGGATTTGAATTGCAAGAAAGACATTTCAATATTAATAGAACGTTTGCCAATGTTTAACTGATTGTCATCCTTTAAGTGAATTTTTTTAATAGTGTTTAATGCTAAGTTAGGGTAACTCCCTAACATACATTTGCCATTTATGAGGACTCAGGAAAAATTAACACTTGTATTTATTTGATTTGAAAGCTTTGGCCAGATATAATAAATTCTACCTTATTTTTCAATGTAGTATGTTGAATATGCGTTAAGAGTTCATAGTTCTGATGAATGGTGACTGAGAATGCTCCCTTGGAACTTTGTTCATAAATTGAGGCATTTTGGTGTAAATTCACCTTAAAAGTATGTAAATCTATTTTTTTATATATATATAATTAGACAATTTATTACTGGGTTAATAAAGGGATGAGTTTGTTTTCACCACATAGATGAAAACTGAAATAGTCAAGCTATCAAGAGTGATATTAAATTTTATACAAAGATTGGTTTTATTTCATTTTGTGCTATATGCTTATTAGTGTGCATTTTTTTAGCTCTTGTCTTCCAAATGCAGATCAGTAGAACTCAATGACATTTGTAAAAAATGATATTTTATGCTAATGCATGAATGTTTGAATGTTGTCATTGTTGTAAAATTGTTCTGGAAACATTTAGTATGTAATTGTGGATGTTTCATCACTTATTTTATTTGTTTTATAAACTTATATCTCAAAATGAATAAAGAACAGGCCAGTCAAAGGGATAACATATAACTTTTAAAAAGTCCTTGGAAAATATTATATTAGCATGGCACTTTGGCCAATTGGCTGACCACCTTCCTTCTAACATCTGGAGGTGCTAAGTGCAATAAATTTGATTGGTTAATAGTCTTTCAGGACCTGAGACAGGCTCTAAGGTCTAATCGTTATAAGTTAATGATGTTATAAATTAATTATATTTATTAACCTATATATCCTCGTAAACCCATGGTCGCAGGTTCAAATCCATCTAGGGTTAATTGATTTTTTAAGGCATAAAATATTAACCATGACTTCCTTCAGAAGGGAAGTAAAGCTGTTGGATCTCATGTTGTACATTTCTGGATGTAAAGAAACTTCATTCTAACAGCAGACATATTATGACACCTGAGAAGTTCTCCCTTCAGCTAAGCACATGTGGAAGAGTTTCTTTCTCATTGTATACACGTCGTTTTTTTTTTTTTTTTTAATTAATGGATGCTCTATCTCAGGTCATAAGCGTCATACATGGCAGTAATTTACTTAAATCCTACCTGAGATGCCTGTGGTGCCTCAGTAGTAAAAATGTGCATTAAATGCTATTAAAAAAAATACTTCTGGCTTTTATGTAGCTGGGCTAGAATTAATATTGATTGCATTAACCCACTGAGTTAACTAAGTTCTCTTTTGGTTGAGATCCTTGAGTTCGACCATTCAGAGAAAAGTGACACTCCAGGCCATTTGAGGAAGTTTCTTCCCTTTTGCATATTGTTGTTTCCCGAGTTGTTTGTAAATTTTGAACATTGGTTGTATTTTCAGTGATAAGTTCTAGCTAAAGATAAAATGCACAAAAACTAACAGTGTTCTTCAATCCTGTTAAATTAGAATAAAAGAAGATGATAAAATGTAATTTTAATAGTCCTCTAGTTTTTAGAATACATGAATGAAATTTTTTTAGAATTTAAACTGACTGTGGTATGTTTTTCAAAACTATACCTAAAGTTTATGGTGTTGCTGGCAGACAATTCTCCAAATATCACTAATATAGCTTTTATAATTTAGAAGGCATGGCCATTCTTACATTTTGTAGTCTCATTACTAAGGGGATTCTTGAGAGATGGAATAATTTTTTTTAAATCTCATATTTTATTTAACAAAATCATCATAAATATACTTCTTTAATTATCTTGGGCACTTCTATGTATGCCACTAAGACTTGTAGACTTTTTAAATCCAATTATGCCTTTTTTGCCTAAAGCGTTAGAAAGTCATATAATTAACAACAGCAAAAAATATATTTAAATACACAGTTATATTCAGAGCAATTTATAGTTACTGTACATCTGAACTTTTGCATATGATGTCATTAGTCTGAAAAATAAAATTCTCTGCAAAGAGCATTTTGTATGAAGAAAAATTATACAACATTAAAGAGTGGGAAAAAAAGAAAGGGGAAAAAAAAGGAAGATTTGCATGTAAATTCATGCTAGCAGTATATAGTAAACATGCCATGGGTACTTTAAAAATGGTATCTAAAAGTCAATACAGGAATGTTTAAACCATTTTCATAGTGTTCAAAACAAAAATAAAGTTTTTTTCAACAAATTTATGAAAAATTCATCTCTGGATATCCTTGAAAATAACAGATTATAACATTGTAAAGTATCCATATAAACTGCTGAAAAATAAATTATTTACATTGCTTTGGTAGTAATTTTATTTTCAGGACCCTTCTCATTATCTTATTTTACAATAATTACAGGAAATGTATAAGGAAATAATGTATTTCTATAATGTCTAAATGTCTAAAATGTTCTAATTTCTGAAATTAGTAGAGCATAACTTAAGAAAGTTGCTGATTCACTTTTGTTTCCTCTTGATAAAATTTGTATGCTGTTGTCATGAGTTGTTCTGTTAGAAAGATGGAAAGAAAAAGGAAAACTAAACCTGTTAATTGACCTTCTCCTTTGTCTAGTGGTTAACGTTGATGACTGGTGGCTACTGCCACAGGTGGCCAACATCGTTAAGGTGCAGACTCGTGAGCAGGAGGCCTGGGGCTCAATTCCCACCAGGACCGTCCCTCCTGACTGAGGTTTTTTCCAGATTTTCCTCAGTCCTCATGAATGGCAAATGCCGGGGAGGTACCCTAAATTTAGGCCTGGAACACTTCCCTCCTTTAAAAAAAATTCCTTTCTCAATTTACCATTTCATTTCATGTATCATCAGTGTCCACTGCCTGTGGTACCTCAGTAGTAAAAATGAGCGTTAAACACTATTAAAAAAATGACTGCTGGGTGGGAGGCCTGGATACATACTTTCTAAGTTAGAAAGGTCTGGATTGGCATCCACCCAGTCTCCTGAGGACAATTGGGTAGCTGCCTAAAGGAGAGGTTGCATTCTTCCATCGTGAAAGTCACATGATAGGCGACCGGTGGGGTGCCAGCATGCTGATCACAAGCCCTCCTGCAATACTGCCCTCTATCAATGAAGTCATAAGATATAGGTAGAGGAAGCTGAGGTCACCATGGCAGACCAAGGCTTAACCTGGTCTGTAGTGCCAAATAAGAAGAACAAGAACAAGAAGAAGAAGAAGAAGAAGAAGAAGAAGAAGAAATCTGTTTATTTACCAACTCTCTTTTAGATTCTTGCAGTTCATTCAGATACAGCTTGTGAATGCTAATTATTAAATCTGTACTTTGAGAAAATAATTGAAATATTAATTATTTCAGCCTCCGGGACAGCCCATGATGCCAAACAGTATGGACCCCACAAGGCAAGGTAAGCTTTATATTTTTTTTATTTTTTATTTATTTTCCAACCTATAGCATGAGAAAATCCAAGATGGGGAAGAAGTATTTAGTACTAAATTTGAAAATGTAGGAAAGACTAGTTTTTCTTAAGAAGGTTGAAAACTATTTATAAAATCATAAAATTGTAATAATATTAACACCAAAACCATTGTCATCATCTGTTCAAAAGTAATATAAGATAGTTTCTTACCAGCTGAGTTAAACCTGTAGAAAGGTAAGCATATCAGTGGAAAAGTTGTACCTCGGCTTTCATAATATTTAAAACAATGAAAAATAAAACATTAACAACAGCATCACTCATCTATATTACTTATAGCATGTATTTCAGGATTAATTGGAACTTTATTACTGCATTTTGATCTATTTTTGTTATTAAGGCATTGTTGTAGCATGTAAGGAAAAAAATGAACACTCATTTGCTTGTTCTGTAACTTCCACCTAGTCAGTAGCTGAATGTCATTCGTAATACTTAACAATTTTCTCTGGAACTTGTATATTTTTTAATAGTGTTTAATGCCTGTTTTTTGTACTGTGATCACAGGTGAAGAATACTGATGGGATATAAAATGATACGAGAAGTGGCAAACAACTGAAGTGCAGTGGATTTTATTATTTTATTTTAAGGACGCTCTTTAACATTAGCATCCCACCCTATTCAGAGTGTAAAATGACCAAAGTAATTTTGCACAGGAGCAAAACCTTCAGGCTTGAGGTTTTTAACATGCCATAAATGTACAATATGGGACCAACGGCTTTACTTCTCTTCTGAAGCAACCATACTTAAGATTTTTACACCCTAAAAATCTCCCCAAAACTTCCATCAACCCTGGGTATACCGCCACGGGTGGCCGAGGTTATTAAGGTGCAGACTCATGAGCAGGAGTTCTGGGGTTCCAATTCCGCCTGGAAAGTTCTCCCTGACTGAGGTTTTTTCCAGGTTTTCCTCAGTCCTCATAAATGGCAAATGCCAGGAGATACCCTAAACTTATACCTGGGACATTTCCTTCCTTTAAAAAAAACCCTTTCTCAATATATCATTTCCTTTCATGTATCATCAGTGTCCACCACATGTGGTGCCTCAGTAGTAAAAATAGGCATTGAACACCATTCCAAAAAAAAAAAAAAAAAAAAAAAAACAGCCATTTTCAACCCATGATCTTGTGTCTAACACACAAGTATGGCGTCCTGTATACCACCAGAGATTTTTTTTTTTTTGATTGATTTATTTATGGACACTCTTTAACATCTCAGTTCATCAGCGTCCCATTCAACTCAGGGCGTGAAACGGCCGACAAATTTTGCTCCGTGCCGTAAATGTATGACACGGGACCCATGGCTTTACTTCCCTCCCTTCCAAAGGAAGCCATACTTAGGATTTTTACGCCCGAAAAAATCCATCGGTCCTGGCTAGGTACCACCAGAGCTGACAGGTGAAATGGAAGAATGTAGGTTATAAGACCATAAATGTTCCTGATAATGGCAACATTCTATTAAATTTCAGTATGAAAATGTGTGTGTGTCAGTGTGTGATGTTGAATACAGTATTTCGATCAGAATGAAGAGAGAAATTACCCAAATAAAGAATAATTGCAATAAGAGCTGAAGAATGGGCTGCTGGAGTTTAAAATCCTAGATGTATTGAAACTCATTGTATTGCATTATTAAAAATAGGCTGATAGCATTAAAAATAAAAAAAGTTATATTTCTTAGTAGATCGCGGTTTCACATATATTGAATTAAAATTATTATAATCAATATCCTTGTGGTTTTCCATTTTAGTTACTTTATATTTGTAATGAACACAAATGAATAAAGGTGTATGTCAATGGCAACTGATTCTGAAGCATTTTTTCTAATGGTCTCCCATTTTCAATGGTCTAATTGGTTTCCCGACAGGATAATTTTTTAAATGCTTAAATCAATTAATAGGAACTACTAATATTTCGTAAATGAATAAATTTATTTTTCCTGGCTTAGATGCATTAATAGCTTGTTACTGGTTGCCAGGTACAAAAATTTTGCCAATTGTTTATTTTGTACAGCAAACGTTGTGTTCATGGATCCTAAATAAGAGAAACAGGTGATGCAAATTTGTGAATAAATAAGTTTATTCATTATAAAGATTGAGAAAATAGAGGAATCATTTTTGAAGTGCAAAAATCTTAAATCCAAATGGTGTACAGCTTGTACAGTTCCGCATGTAACATAAGACATTAATGAATCTTCAAATTCTCATAAACCAAGCATTACTGCCGAGCCATCCCACTGTATACAACTGCCAACATACTCACTGACACTAACATAAGCAAGGTCATGAAACATCATACTAGCCGATTGTGCTGTGCCACCTACCTACTTTTCTAAAATTATCCGTAAAGTTATTGATTTTACAGCAAAATCATTACAGGGGTGTTAAATTTAGGATATCTTAATTGATCATACCAATAGTTTTCATTGAAACCAGTTTGGTTTAACCAAAACATTTCCCTTGTCAGGTAATTTTAGGCATCATTGAACTGGTACAAAGTTATTTAGCTAGAAAATTTTATTACCATGTGTTTCAATTATTGCAAGCAGTTGACCCTTTTTCTATGGGCACTTAGGAACTCTTGCCTAGATGTCTAAGTATACAGAATTTTTGAAATAGACTTCCCTTTGATAGTCCCATATAAAAACCTGGATAAAGGAAATTTTATTTTTTGAGTATTGAGATCAAACAGCTCTTCTGTTATGTCAGTCCAGTAAACAAAATATTTATCATTTTAGATGCACATTTTTTACATTTTTACTTAAAATTTTTCCATTCTTCAACCACAAACCTGTTAATTAGCTTGTTCAAAGTCAACTAAATTTGAAATAGAAAAAGATGCTAAATAATTTCAAGAATTATTAATATAACCATCAAAATAACATTTTTTTTTTTTTTTTTTAATATAAGGGAGAAAATTTATCTAAGAAAATTCTGAGAGAGAGATGGAGATATCAAAGGATTCGAATTTTAAAAATAATCAAAATATCAAGAATCGCTCATGAGAATCATTTCAGGCCAGTGTAATTTTGCTAGAAACAAGGAACTACTTTCACTATTTACCAAATTTTTTACTGATATATTTACTTTATACTCACTCAAATAAACCCATACAATGAGCGAAATAGTAAATTCTGGGAAGTATGTATTGTGCTGATTTAAACACTTTAATTCTCTGCATGGCATGTAGTTTAACTGTATTCAATTGGTTTGTTTTTATGATTTGTTAAATTATAGTATTTTCACAAAGCTGTGATCATAGTAGAATGCAGTAAAATGGCTGGTCAGGAGTATATCTGCAAGATTATAGATTGTGTGGTGTTTCATGATTTCTACTGGATTTTCCCCTATGCAGATAAATAAATCAACTGGATAATTTTTAATTATTCCAGTGTTACATGTGCTTCTGTATTGCAGATAAAACTGATGTGTCTTGTGTAAATATTTTCACAGTGTAAATTATGATATTTCATTGAAGTAGATTTCTAAAATGGATCATGTAGTTGAAAATGGCAATATCTCTATGTGGATTTAAAATGTGAACTTTTCTTTAGAGGCTATTTGTTGAATATGTTTCCATAACCTTTGAAATGAAAGCTTTAGATGGTAAAAGAGTATTAGTTAAGAGGAAGCCGTTTCTAGTGTGCAAATATAAATATATATACAGTGGTGACAATGGTGATTATTATTTTAAACAAAACTTTTAATAAGAACTGTATAATGCATAAGCAATAAATATTTAGAAAGGAAATTTAAATTCATAAACTGATTACCTCTTGTTTTTTCTATCTTCCCCAGGTGAAGGCGGAGAGTTTGTAGGTTGGCAAGGTAGGCAAAGCCCAACTATTTCTACATCTCTCTCCTTGCCATGGGGCTTGGACTTTTAGTCAGTCTGTCCATCTGCATCTGCCATTTACGTATCTTTGATATTACTGTGTTTAGATATCTGTATTAGTATTCATAAGATAAGCTTTTTATGGGCAATATCCTTGCATGTAACCCTTTTCAGTGAAAGAGAAATGGAAATTTTCCCTGAAATCTGATAATTTATTTGCAAAGGTACCCGCTTTCTCGTGGATGAAACAATTGAGGAGCACATGTTGGCAAATAATGTGATAACCTGTAAAAGGGTTAACAAGAGATTACAATTTTTCTCCCTTTTTCAATGAAAGAGTTACTATATAAGAATAAAACATTAAAAAATCAGAGCTATTAAATACTGGTGCATGTTGCCTGATAGTTTTTTTAATTTTTGGTCAAGTTGTTTCAACAACTTTTATTTAAAACTTGCATTCATTTATAATTCAAATTCTGACGTGCTTTATGGCATCCTATTGTGCTGTACATTGTTTTATATGTTTATTTGCAATTTGAATATGCAAGAGAAAGTCATGATACTAATAGTGAAGATATTTCTATGATGTTAATATGTAGCATTAGTTAACTCTTTTTAATCAAATTAATACACTACCACAAAGCCTAGAGTAAGAATTTTTGTAGTTGTACGCAAACTTCATTCTCTAGGCTTAATCAATTCAATTAATAAAGCAACAAAAGCAATTATTTTTATGTATTCAGCAACAAAAATAGATATTAAAATGTAACACCACTATTTGAACAGTGTTGCAGAGTATTTAAATAATCCACAAGTTCACTGGGAAGTCTAAAATGTACAACATTCTGCATTAATACAGGCACTTTTCTAGAAAGATTCTGAAAATAATTTAAAGGATTTGTTTCACCAGAAATTTCTTGCTATTATGTTTTCTTTTTTTAGTTGTGTTTCTCTTTCTTTTCTTTCTTTCCTTCCTCTTTTTCTTTCCTCCTCTTCTTCTTTAATTGATGATGGACTATAATTTTGAGTGGACAAATAACGAAAGAATATACAATGTCAGAAAATGTAACAGGTCCATTGACAATAGATGCTATTTATCTGTCTATCCATCCATCCATCTATCTATCTATCTATCTATCTATCTATCTATCTATCTATCTATCTATCTATCTATCTATCTATCTATCTATCTATCTATCTATCTATCTATCTATCTATCATTCCGATAACATGTTCTGGAGAAAGAATTCTAGATATCATTACATGATCACTCTTTTTCTTCTTTGCTGTATTAATAATGCAAAAAGCAAAATCCACTTAATGGATAAGATGTATATATAATTGTTCCTTTTATCCCAAATATATTTATTTCCCTTAAAATGTTAACTGTCTTCTGTCATTGCTTTTTTTTAATTGCTTGGGCATTGATAGTTATAGACTTACAAAAAATAATTTCACCAGAAAAAATTAAGTAAACTAAAACAAGAATTAAAGTGGTTTGTTTCCAAAAGTTTCCCTTGTTCTAAAGAGATGAATGTCATAACTTAACTGAACTTCATTTGTTTGTGCCTTTTAAGCCATTTTTTTATTATTACAAAAAACATCATGTGGCACAAAAGGTTTTTAAAAATCCTTTCTTTCTTAATATGATATTAAAAGTGTCCTTTTTTAAAACTTTTTTTATAAAATCTTTTGTTTGTAACTAATGCTTGCCTATAGTGGGTTCCTGTTGTTGTTTCCATACATGGGGTATTATAAAATTAATTGCAACGCTTTTGTTTCATTAATTGCATGGGATTCATCTTGTAATTAAGTCTAGGAATCTCTTGTTTTCTATCTTTTCTTTCTCTTTATGGGTCTTGCAACAACAACTTTAGAATTTCTAACTTGATTTACATCTCAGTTTTAGGCCTGTTTATTCCAGGCTGTGCTGATATGTATAAGAATCAGATTTGCTTAAATTTAGGTATATTTCACCCTGTTCAAATTTGAAATCCTACAAGGGCAATTGGTGCAAGTTAACAAACCTGTGGGAGTATTTTAAAAATAATGCCTGTGGCAGTTACACATGAAAATTACATTTTTCAAGGAAAAGACATATTCAGATTTTTTTTTTTTTTTTTTTTTTTTGGCTTGCTTGCTTGCTTGCTTGCTTGTACATGTAATATAACTAATAAAACTTATATTTATTGCTTACATACATACATTAATTAATATGGATAGAGTTATGCAACCCAGCTAGTTAATAACATCAGATATATATTTCAGCTCAGAGAGATCCACCAAGTATGCTTGCAATTGTGTCTTAAATGTCCTTTATTTATTACTACATGTTATACAATATTACACACTTGCACCTAAACTATGTCTAGTAAATGTTGTGCTTTTTTCCCCTCTTATCAAAATGCTACTGTTTAAGGACAGCCACTTTTAACATTTTAAAATATAGCATAATATATACATCAATCATTAAAGCTGACAGAAGAAAGAACAAGAATTTTCATTTATTAAGCTCATATTTTTATAAGTTCTTTTTCCCTTCCATTAATTGTGAGAGACCGCCTCTTTGGTCTAGTGGTTAATGTCACTAACTGCTGGCCAGGAGGCCCAGCTCTGATCCGTGATACCTACTTAGAAATGATCTAACTTAGGGATTCTGTTTTGGGGTCCATCCGGCCTCATGAGAACAACTGGAAAGCTGCCTGATAGAGTGTAGTGACCTCTGATCAAATAGCCACATGATAGTGACCAGGGGCATGCAAATAGCATATTGTCAATAAATCAATAATAAAGTTTATTACGTAAACATAAACAATTTCTTATACTCCAGAACATATGATTTAGCAAAACATTATTGAAGTTCCAAAAATTAAAGGTAGTAGATGTAATCCCAGATCTCTTATAGATCCCTGTGATTTCTATTTCTATTATTTAGCACTTACAAAAGCAATAACAATAAAATATTTCCATGATACATTCATACACTTAATACAGTTTTTCATCTCTAGATGTCCCAGTCATTGCCTACCCAAAAAAAAGGAATCTGATTAGGTGATCTCATAGAGAGTTTGGTTTAACTGATACAAATTTGCATAAATATTAAGTGTTAATTTAAAATGTAGCTGTTTTTAAATTATTTATCTATTTTGTTTTCCTTATTTCCCATATTCATTTTCTGTTGTTATGAATCTCAATCCCTCAGCTGCCAAACAAGGCAACTATTATGAAAGTCTCATTACCAGAATTACTTCTAAATTATCATTTTTTTTTGTTATAAAATAAAATTAAGGCAAAAATAATTTCTTGGTGTTCAGATACAATGTATTTTTTAAATCATAAAGTTGTAGTAATTGTTAATTTAATTAATTCAAATAATTGTGAATAGACAAATAAAATATAATCAAAGACAATAATGTTGCATACCAATTCAATACATTCAGCTTTCATTAAATATAAACAGTATCCTAGAATTTGTAGTACTCTGAAATGAAACCAGTTACATTTCATTTCAGACAGTGAAATAAATTGTCTTTGACAGAAGAATTATTCACATTCTAAGTCTATGTCTCTTTAGTGGTTTTGTATTGCTAAGCCTGAGGTTTGTGTCTATGCATGTATGTGTTGCATGTTCTGCTAATGAAGTTTTTGTCTTCCATTCATAATTTGGAAAAAGAAATTGCTTTTCTTCATTCTAATGTTTTAAGAATTTTCAAGTAAATTTCCTACAAAAACAAAATTTAATATTATACTACATAATGAAAAGTAAATTTATCATGCTATTAAATTGCAGCTTGGTTTCCAATTTCCATCTGAGTTATGTACATACACCAACTACTTGAAAGCAAGTCAGCATATGAGAATTAACTATCCAAGTGCTGCTTTGATTTAATCCTTACATCATACAGTTTGGCTTCCTTCTTTATAAAGTGTCACATAGCTCATACATTGCGTATAATTCAACTCAGAACAAGACACCAAGCTTCAAAATTGCTGCTTTATTGAAAGTCATAAGCCATTATTGTCACTTGTAAGAATAGAGATTGAGCACATATCACATACCTCCACTTTAACTGTTTACATTTGATTCTCAGGACCACCAGGAATGAGTCCAATGAATCCTCGCATGAACCCACCAAGAGGACCTACCATGGGACCAATGGGACCAGGCTCATATGGACCTGGGATGCGAGGACCACCACCTAATAGTACTCTAGGTCCAGGAGGACCAGGAGGGCCAGGAGGACCTGGTGGACCAGGTGGACCAGGAATGCCACCAATGTCAATGGCAGGTCCTGGAGGCAGACCCCAATGGCAACCCAACACATCCACAGTGAGTCCCAAATTGTTGCATTCTGCTCTTAGTTAATTGAGCTAGAGGAAAATATTTAAATCAACCTCCTGATGTAAATTTGCAACAGAGAGATGTTTTACATTAAACACCAATACCATTGAAATCAACACCAGCTTGTAATGGAAGTGTCTTGTTACTTTGATTGTTTATTTGTTATATGAAGCAGGGGGAAATGATTTACAGATGCAGTTTTTGTACTTTATTTTATATGCAACATGGTTTAATATACGTGAGGTTTCACAATACACTCCTCTCAAATGTTAATACACTGTTGCCATCTTTTTGGTATCTTCATAATGACATTCGGGAAACAATTTTTGAGGGTTCTATACCACTACTCATGGATAGCTACCTGCAGTTCTTCTTGCCATTTGCAAATTTGTGACCACACACCTGATATATTCATGTTGAATAAAGCATAATCAGACATGGACCTTTGCCAGCAACATAACAACTATAAAGTTGGCATTGCTGGGGTTCACTGTTGTACTGCATCTGCTATATTTTCTATGAAATTTCTTCCCTGATATGTAGTAGTGACAACAACCCACCACCAGTCATCAGCTTCTCAAGGAAATCTGAATCTACATTGTGCATTTTCAGTAGTGGATGACAGATTTCCTTCCTTTTATCCTTCTGTGCCTGCATCAAGTCTTATGAAATCCAATGTGTGTACACTTTTTTCATGCTCAAATCATCATGGATAATGGTGTGCAGGGTTGCCCAAGGCCTATGTGATACTCCAACTCACCAAAAATTACATGCCTATCAATTATAATTAAGTCAGACATGATTCAATGTTGATTCAATATTTCTGAGAGTTTGTGATGTTGACAGACATCTGACATTCCTCTGTTTTCATGTTGCTGGCAAACTCTTTGATTCAGTCATAAATGATCTTCTGTGCAGTAGTTTTCTGACCTCATTCCACAGTTACACAACTATAAGTTTCTGCAATTTTCATATATTATTTGCACAAAAACTCTGCAGTCCATCTTTGTTCATGAACCATCTTCTTCCTTGTCCACCTGTTTTCATACTTGACAACAGATAAGCACTGTGCTCTAACGACACACTCTGGTTACACTTTCCATCTAGCATATGCATGGCATATTAGTTCATCACCCTACAAGGTGTTGGTCCTGGTGTTCTAGTGGTAACCATAATTGTCTTCTAAACCCAAGATTGCAGGTTCAGTTCCAGCTAGGATCAATGGATTTTTTCATGCATAAAAATCCTAAGTATGGCTTCCTTCTGAAGGGAAGTAAAATCATGGGTTTTATGTCATAGATTTACAGGATGTAAAAGAACCTCAAGACTAAAAGAAAAATTTATTGGCTGTTTCAAACCCTGAATTGAATGGGACACTGATGGCCTGACATGTTAAAGAGCATCTGTAAATAAACCAAATCAATGACAACCCTACAAGCAGACATGCCCACATATTATGTGGCATTCGTATAATGCACTGTTGTAAATAATATCTATATACTACTCATAATTTCTCTGAAAGTGAACTAATATTTCATCCCTTAGGAATGTTTAGGAAAGCAAACTCAAGTTGCAGTCTGGACACTATATTCTGGTGTAGATTTTTTTTTTATCAATTTCAATTTTTCTTCGTATATGGAATGAGAGCAATTGTTTGAAAATTGTAAATAAACCATGCATATGTTAAAACTACTTACCTATAATACTTCTACTTAATATCAGAAATAAAAATCTTAAGAAAGTGATGATACCGAGTCTTAATTTAAAATGGAGTGGCTTGTCAGACATGTGACATACCCACTCTCAAGGAACCTATGGTGCTGAAAGCATTCAAAGCCCTACCTGAAATTTACCGTACATGTGTAATATTGGTTGCTAATGGCAAGAGGGAGCGGAGCAAAAGGTATCCAAATGTAAGAAGAATGTGTGACTATGAGTCACAGTCAAACAAAAAAGTCACTGTATGCTGCATGATAGTCTGTGAATGTTGATATGTCTATTTTACAAAGTGTAACCATATAAATTCACGTTCCATCTTTCTCCTGACTACATGGCAAGTCATTAGCAGCTAATATTTTGTTGTGACCAGTCAGCACCACATGTTCACTATTCAAGAATGTTCAAAATAAACTTTTAACATGC
Organism: Metallyticus violacea; assembly: GCA_030762175.1. Classification (NCBI taxonomy): domain Eukaryota; kingdom Metazoa; phylum Arthropoda; class Insecta; order Mantodea; family Metallyticidae; genus Metallyticus; species Metallyticus violacea. The sequence goes on along the minus strand of CM060846.1, from coordinate 350,914,179 downwards.
ATCATGAGTAATAAATGAAAAATGAGCACTACAGTAATCACAAAAGTTCACACCAACAAGATCAAAAGTGAACTCCTTAGGAATAGTAAAGCATTTGGGATGATCAAATAGGTATCCACTCTTAAAGAATGCATAGACATTCATATTGGTATAACATGGGGACGATAACATAATGGCATGCAATCAAATGCATTTCAGTTTGTTGTGCAGTTTGTCCTGAAACTGGCTATCCTTTATGGTATAGCTGTAAATGGTGCAATAATGTTTTGTAAGCACACAAAAGACGGACATCTAGAGGCTGAATTTGTGCAGAGGTTCCAGGCATATGAACTTCAATGTTACAAGTTTCCAGAAGAGATTGTTTGCTTTAAAATGGTATGATTTTTATACACAACCTGGGAGTAAAGCAACAGCAAGATATTGTCACCATTTATACATGAAAAGCAGTGTTCATACCATAGCTGTAATTGTGCTAAACCCACCATTTTTCCATTCATGTTTGCTCTGAACATACACATTCTCAAATGTCCTTGTTCTTTGATATGAGACAGAATTGAAGGAGGCAAATAACCTACAACTTAATGCAGCACAATGAACTACTTCTCACGAGGGAAGTATCAAAGGTTTTCATGCTGAGGCTTGCCTCTAATTTTGATGGTTCGTTCCATGTGTTATATGGGGCCCCATGCAAAAAATGAGCTGCTCCTTTCTACTGCAATATCCCAAAATCAAATTTGAAATTCTGTATATCACACAAACAATTTAGCATGGCTGGACATTCCTGCAGGAGAGTTGCCCGAAGAAGGGATATACTGTAATCAGTTAAATCGATGAGGAGGAGTCTTTTGCCATATTTGTCTTGAAGCCTGTAGTTGGAGATTGTTAAATGATTCAAATCAGACTGCTATAATATTTTAAAACTTATTTAAAAAATGCTAAAGGTGTTGGAATTTGGTCCTCCCATGCTGTATCAATGATCTAATAAAAGTCATCAATATTAGAATTGTTGTTAGCTCAAATTTTTTATGTTTTTGTGTGTTTCCTTGTACTATTTATGGAAAAACATTAATTCTAAGTATCAAGGAGGTATTTAAAATGATATACTCTGGGTAACTTATTAACACACTTCACTTACTATATTTTCCTACGTTGGAACAATGTTTCTGGAACCAGCGTTCTCATCCTCAGCCATTGACCCAGTGGCTTCTGATGTTCGTGTTGGTTCCTTGCAAGTTGTTGTGTGAACTGTGAACAACTTTAATAAGTTACCCAGAGTATATCATTTTAAATATGATGACTTCACTGTAAATAGCTTCGAAAATTATACATATAAAATCAAGGAGGTAAGTGATTCAAATTCATCCATATATAAAGGAAACACCTCTTTTTAATGAATTATTAATAGTAAATATTAACATAAAATAAATAAATGTTTACTGCTACAAGTTTTAAAGCTGCTAGTGTCTTCATATTTTCTTCTGACCAGCTTTTCCTTTTCTTGCCAGGCACCTGTGAAAAAAACATACCTATATCAGATTCCAAAAGACTTCCCATTTTAGGATTGTCAAAATTGGGAAATCCAGTAGCATTCAAAATTAGGCACTTTCTTTTACTGCCAAACAGATTACAAAACCTTCATTACGTTAATATTATTAATTTGTTAATTGTTAATTATTAATTTGTTTAAAAGAGGCATTTCCCTTATAATATGCATGACTTTGAATCATTTATCTCCTTGATGTTTAGAATTAATGTTTTTATCTCTAAATAGTATAAGGAAACATGCAAAAACAACAAAAATTCAATAGCACACTAACAACAATTCTAGAATTATTCCTAATGAAATATTCTTATACTGCAGTAAAATTATATTATTCATTATTACATTAACAAATATTGATGGCCTTTACTAGACCAATGATACAGCATGGGAGGCCAAATTACAACACCTTTAACTTTTTGTAAGTTTTGAAGTATTATAGTACTTTATTTTGAATCATTTAACAATCTGCAACTACAGGCTTCAAATCACAAGTAGCGAAAGACTCTGATTGCAGTATATCTCCTCTTCACGCAACTGTCCTACAGGGATGTTCAGCCGTGCTACATTGCATGATATACAGAATTCCAACTTTGATTTTGGGATGTTGCAGTAGAAAGGAGCATCTCATTTTTTGCATGGGGTTCCCCCATAACACACGGAACGAAGCTTCAAAATCAGAGGTATACCTAAGAATGAAAACCTTTGATACTTCACTTGTCAGCCAATTTACCATCCAAAGTAACCACTGGGTACTAAGCACAGTGGCACACACAGCAACACTTCGAGACTTGCATTCAGGAAGTGCCTTCAATTCCTGTTGGGCTGGCCATCCTGACCTTTGTTTTTTTTTTTTTTTAGAGTTTCCCTGGTCACTTAGATAAACTTTGGAATAGATATTTACAAGTCACAATTTTCCACTCTCCTATTTCATATCATTTCATTCAGTTGGTTCTCTTACAAGAGATTGAAAGTGCCAGGGAAAGTGAAGGCTGGCATGGTGTGATGGTGACTTGCAATTTGAAAAGATTTCTACCCTGGCATTTAGTATGGAAGCAAACCTTCTTAAGAGCTTGCACAATTCAGAGGAGAACTCCATCAGCATGGATTGTTCTATATGAATACATGTTAGAGACTGTATGAATCCATGCAGTCCCCACCCATAGATCCTGGCTGTTCAGTGTCTCTTAAATCTCATCAGAGTGGAGGTTATACAATTCTGCACATTTCATAGAGGACTCATCTTACGAGAATGATAATATTTCATCAACCATTTCTTTCTCATGAATTAAAATTGTAGTAGAAAGTGTGAAACAATGGCCAAATTGTAAGTTATGTAGGTGGCCAAGCTATGAAAGTTTGTGTATATACAAAAATAAAGAAATAATTGGTTGCATAAAAAATAGTAAAAGTTGAATATTTAGTAGTTTTAGACAGAAAGGTTGAAATTGTATTGCAAGTGCGAAATGGATAGGTTAGAAAAAAAGCATCCAAGTTTGCAGTAAGTAGTAGAGAGAAGAATTTATTTGGGCTGCAACAGGATTTTAAAGTTGAGGTTTAAAATATAAAAGTAGTATAGAAATATGTCCTTTATGTGGAGAGGTAGAGTATGGCAACATTGGACTCATCAGAATGTGAGAAACTAAAGTCAGTAAGAGACATGATTAGGGTTATTAATATAAAAAAGTATTATTTCTCAATGTAATCCCTTTATAAATTTATGCACTTGCCCCATCAGCCCCTTATAACCATCTATGCAGAATTCTTTTTGCTGCCATCAAAACCAAGTGGTGATTTTCTGTTAGTTCAAAGTGTTAAAAATCAATCCAATTGCAAAGTAAGCTTTTGCTCTGTTTAGATTTTGTTAGAATTCAATAAGAAATATGCTGTAGTTCTTTATTGTTCCTGTGCCAAGTGTTAAAACATTTAAAATATATATATATATATATATATATATATATATATATATATATATATATATAATATTAATGAAAAATAAAAATAAAGAAACACTATTAACAATGTAACAAATTAACACTAATAATAAAAGTAGATAAAGATAAAACACTGAGAAAGAGTAACACTTGAAATTGCTATATTTCAAACTACTGCGAGTTCTTCAATGGCAAGAAGCTAGACTACTTTTATTATTAGTGTTAATTTATTTATATATATAAATGAATGTAAGCTTAATTAGTCAGTGATGTACTGGTCCTTCAAAAATTAATGCCATAATTTTTAAAATTGAACTGGTAGGCCATTGACCATAGATTCACTATCCAAAATTGTTTCCTAATACCCCCCTATAATCTCTGAAATTACCGTGGTATAGTTTATTGACATTCTGTATTGTAAGTGACATTTGAGTACTTTGCCCATTGGTAGTGAAACAACAGGTTTCATACCATTGTACATTCTAACTCATACCATGTTATAGACCATAGTTATTAGAAACACAATCATAAAGCATTTAAGTAGTTGTAACTTTAAGGGAATTGTTGTTAATATAATATAAACAGCTTCTATTTATTCCTATGTGTGAAAAAGTGAGCTTAAACAATTTAATTATCATAATAATATTATTTTTGTTTCAGCCTATGAACTACTCTTCATCATCACCTGGCAATTATGGGGTAAGTCTTGAAATACTTTTCAATATTATATAGTATCCACTTTAGGTTATTATTTGAGCAAAGAAATATTGGTACATAAGACAAATTAGATAACTCCAAACCATTATGTGATATTTTAGAAGTCATCTCTGCGAAACAATGAAAACCAGTAGTATAGATTGTTAACACGCAACTGGAGACATTGTTGCAAAATACATGTATGTCCATAAGATAATTAGACTGCAAAGTCATTTACAAAAAGAGCAGAGGAAATTGCAGTTGATGAACAAATTAATGGCCACAGCAAAAAGTGTGACACTTAAATTCTGAGCCTTAAGGTACTTCATTCTCCTGAATAAAAAAATTGGAAAAAATGCTCACTCAAACCTAAGCTACAATCTTTCATAAATTCCTGAACAAATAATACAAAGTGTCCTCAAAAACCCCAGTCATTTAGTTATCACAGTACACCGGTCCTCCAAAAAATATCACATCAAGACCAAAAATACAGTGAAAGTCTGACTGGCATTTTAATAAAAAAACTATTCCCTTTAACCATTGAAAGGGATACATTATGGTTGACCATGGATCTAAAATGGCAAAAGGCATATTGATCCAGGGCTAAAAATTTGTTGGATTGCAAATATAACATCAGTGTTGATTAATTATTCATTTTAGCATTTTGCATATGCAGCTGGTGAGAAAAAACAGCTGATAATTAGAAGGAAAATGGCTAGCTATTATCGTAAAATTGAGATGTATGTGTGCATGGTAATCTCCTGATTGAAAACCTTGGTGGTTACTGTATAACTATAGCTACCAGAATTCAAGAGCATTGACTGGTGAGATTGAAACAACTTCAGGGCCTCCATGAAGGATACATGTTCCTTAATCCAGAACTCCTGAATGGACTTCTCATCCTGAAAGGGGTGCACTACAGAGATGGGCATCATGACAGGTACAGTCAAGTTTCCCTTGTGATCTTGCTGTCCACATGATGCACAGATGCTAATAGCACTGTTGCAAGTCAACTGGTATGGACAAAATGCTGACACTTAAAGCAATGCATGGAACTAGGAACATATTTTAATACTTCGTGCCAGGCCATAATTTTCTGTGGAAGGCCCATGCAGTCCAAAGTAAGGAAGAGGGTGTGAACTTGACACACCGTTATGCTTTCTTAAGACTCTATATATGGAAGTAACCCCTTGTTCTTATAAACAGCCTTGAATTTCTGGATCGGACGTACTATCAAGGCAGCGGGTAACAATCATGCCCCTAAAGGAATTCAGAGATTTGTGTTTCTCTACACGGATAGAATAACCATGTAGAAGTGTAGCCATAAGTTTGTCCGTCTTGCCAGCTGAGAGAGTCTCTACAAGAAGATAGTCATTTTGCAGATAACTATATACATGATTTGACTTTGCCAGTAATACTATCAAAATCCTTTAGAACAATAAAAGAGTTGACAGACAAAATGATCTGATTTTCATCTGTGCACCATACACCAAGGAAATCAGCATATACAGATGTAGCCAGTATTCGTGGTTATAGACTCTTTTATCTTTTACCTTTTACCTTTCAGTGGAGGTAAAGTCTCCATGGTGTAAATAAATACTGCACCATTGCAAATGTCTCCAATGGCATGCTTCTTCCATAGGTTTACCCAGGCTTGGGTGAGGCACTTCAAAAGGCCAATCTCATCCCAGGCTCATACCTTCCAGTGAAACGACAGGGGGACCCATTTGCCATCAAGGAAGGCTTCATTCACTGCAATGGGTCCTCCCCAGGCCTGGCCTTTACCAGGGTATACAAACATGGTCCTACATGGCAACCCCCTGCCTGGGAATGATGCCACTACCCAGATGCCTTTTTAACTGAAAGTCATGTAAGTGCCCTTAGGCCATGCCAAAACAAAAGGAAGAAAAAACTAAAACTCAAAACACGTGGGAGCATCAAGCAACTCTTAACTCTTAGGCATCTAACACAGAAGTATGACGAGTGAAAATAAAGAAAACAGAAGAGGGTGAACAGCAGCATGGGGACAAAATGATGATAAAGAGAAATACATAAGAGACGGTCAACAGCTGATGATGGGAGTGAGTGTTCCAGAAACTTGTCCTAGTTTTATGTAATAGGAGTTAGTGAGAACATGTTGAATACATTAATGTAGGATGTATTACCACTCCATTATCTACAGCCTCATAAGTACAATTTAATATAAAAGAGCCTACCCAGTGGTGATAATCCTCTCTTCCCTGCCACAAAGAAATGACAATATAGGAGGCACAATGGCTTAGGACTCCGGAGATGCCAACACCCATACCTATACCTATAAATATGGGGTATATGTAAGGCATTTTCTGTTATATGATGTTATCTAAAATTACTACCTAAGATTAGCATAGGCACTCTCAAAATGTAATTATTTAAGTAAAAGTCTTGAAACATTCATATTGCAATGCATATTGCACACATATGGTATCTTGTAAAGGTGCAAAACTTTTTTTTTCTAGAAAATATTTTTATTGATGGGAAGCTCACAAATGTTTACTAGGAGAAAAGAAAGCAAATTAATGTGCTTTTGTATCTAGTATGAGTATTATAGGACTAATCACCTACAATAAAAGCAACATTGCATTTGTGGAGATTTTGACAAGCATTTTGTGTTTTTAAACAGAGGATGTGTGCTTTTCTAATGAACAATTAAACAATTACAAATGTTTATGATGGTCAGAACTAATTTTAAAAGTTTCATTAGGAAACATGAATTTTGATTTCTAAAGAATAATTTCCAGTTCATTCCCTAAGGGAGTACATATGTAAGCATGGATATATAGGAGTACATATGTAAGCATGGATATGTATTGACAAAGTTATGGTAATTCTTCTTTCATACTGTTAAAATGCTTGAGTGAATCTGTGAATATTTACAAAATAGTAACAGTCAGAAAGGAACATACCAACCAATTATTACTGTGCTGTTAGAATAAAAAATTTGAGTGATTCAAGAAACATGTATATATGGGGATTACACTTAATGTCTCTAAAAATTATATGTATAGCAACAAATTATTTCTGCTTTCAGCTTTATTGCTTCTAAACATTCCCTTGTAAATCCTAAGCACTTGTCCATTTAATGGAACCATCAAAGCACTGCACCCACTTTTCTAGAGGCACTTCAGGCACCAGATTGTTGAAAGGTTCAATCACAGCTTCAACACATATAAAAAACAATCTGCACATTTTCTTCTTGAGGTTGGGAACAAGAAGTTGTAAGATACGATATCAGGACTGTAAATGGATGAGTTCTTTATTTTCACGTCTGAAGTTACCAAAAAACTCTTTCTGTATTGTGGGATAATGCATTGTCATAGCAAAGGATAATAATGATTAAAGATTGTTACATATGCACACTTTCCAAGATTGTCAGTAAACAAACGGTGGTGTTTAATGTGTGTTTAGAAGCTATTGACTGTAGAGCAATAATATCTCCAAAATTTAGTTTTTTCAAAATGTTGACATTAACTTCAATTATAAGTTTTTAAATTAGGACAATTTTCAGGAATTCTCATCCCCATCCTCAGCTGTTTACTGACTGTGGATCCCAAAACATGTCCTAATTTGAAATGTGTAAGTGGCATTTGTGTCTGCATTCGAAAACATTCAATTTTGAAGAAATGTTCGTGTACCACTCAGCATTAACCATATGATGACCCTGCAGTGATGGAAGAATGAGACAAATGTCACCATCTGAATGCTTCAGTTTTGTCTGACTTTTATAGGCATCTTTTTGCTAGGAAGGTTCATAATGCCAATAGCGACTTATTTTTTAGCTTACAAGAATAAATTTGTGTTCTGTCATCGGCTATGATGTCAAAAACAGAATTTGACTAGCTTTAATTGAAATTTTTAAAGATTTCCTTGCACCAGTTGACACATATTTGTTTCCCAATCTCTGTAAAATTATGTGGAATCCGCAAGCACTCGGTTTCCTCATGGCAAGATAAATATCGAGGATCTTTTATATTGCACTCATATCTGTTCCCAAAAATGCCTGAATTTTGACTTAGATGATTTGATCTTCCGGTCCCTGTAGCAGTTCAACTCTTGTGAAAAACATCACTGATGCAAATATGTCCATGTTTGAATTCAACAAACCAATCGTATGCTATGCTTGCTAATGGTGCTTTATCTCCGAAAGCATTTTAAATAGACATAAGCCAAAATAATGAATAAGAAAGTAAAACAAATTACAATAGAACATGCAACTCAATCTTGATTATAAGCTTGTAATTGAAGAGAGAAAGAGATGTAAATATTTTATTCACATAATTCCAAGTAATTTTAAGTGTTTGTGTAATATTTTTTTTGATTGTCTTAAATGCTTATAAAGCAGTCAAATTTTAAGTGTCATTTCAGATAAAAAAGAGATCAGCATGACCACACCATCATGCAAAAAATATTTCCCGTTAATGAAAGAAGTCATCTCCTAAGTTTTCTTGTTTTGCAGTTCAAGGGTATAGAATGATTGCAAATCATGAAGGTTATGCAAATGTAACATGTTCAAATATTTTGTTAAGTTCTGGACCATCTACATCTTGTAATGAACTCAATTATATTTAGAGCATCTTAATGTAAGTTTTGAATGTGTGCAGAATTGAAAATCTCAAAATATTTTTTCCTCCATAAAATTGCACCTTTTAGGAACTGATTTTGTTCTAGTGTTGAATGAACAGTAAACTGCAGTTATATTAAAATGTGTCTTCTTTTGCAGGGCCCTCCAGGCTCAAGTGGACCTCCAGGCCCTGGTACGCCAATCATGCCTAGCCCACAAGGTAACTTATTATTGTTGACTCACTCACTATAGCATAGCATGAAAACATTTTATATACTTAAAAGGAAACATCTTAAAAATACTCTTGTGATTATTAAATGAAACATAAGTTTAATAGATGTTTTTTTTGTATCTATGAATATATAGTCCTGCAACCATGCATATTGAAATTTTGGCACCAGCTATCCACCTGCATGCATTATTTGCTCTTGATGTTTGACAACATATGGTATAGGAGGCATGTAAATCATATGTTACTTTTCACTGTGTGGCACCGAGACTGAAGATGTTACAAAAGCAGAGAGACCTTCTTTAACCTAATGCTTATATTTTATTCAGATCAGAGCTTGGGTTCAGGATTGAAACTACATAACAAGATTGTCACAGGCAACAATAATGTTCTCCACAGTAGAAATGTGATCAATGTTTGTCTTATAATAGGAGTAACAAAATACAAATACCTGCATTAAGTTAGGACTCCCAGTGTCCTCAAGTCCATAGATTTGGGGGTCAACAATGCTACCCTTCATAATTTAGTGGCAATTCCTCCTCTAAAGGATGAATGCATAGGGGTATGACAAGTATTCAAAGAAGGTGTGGAATCAGGGTGGATGGGTCACAGTAGGTATAGAATACAGAAAAAAGAATATATAATTTAAAAGCTTTCAGTTGAATGCAGCATAAAAAATAAGTGCTTTGAGACATTGTTCCTGTTACTTGGACATTTTGCTAGCATAACATATCATATTAATGAAAAGAACCTAAACCATCATTTAGGGTATTAAGTCATATTATCTCACTTTATTTTTTCCGAACGTCTTGTAGTAGGAGCCAGAATTACAAGGGCCATGTTATAATTATTTATCAATAATTTACTACTTCACATTTTGCGTTTGAAATTTGATGTTGCTACAGTTAGGTATACTGCCATTCTTGTTCAACCAACATGAAAAGTTTCTATTATCTTTCTGAATGTTGGCACTGGCAGCAGCACAACAAAGATGAGCTGTGCACAGGAAATGGAGTTTACACATTCAGAGAAACCTTTTTTCTGAAAGTCATAGTACAAATGCAGTTATATCATTAAACATTACAAGTATATTGTATTTCCTATTCAACAGTATGAAATGGATGTTCAATTTTCAAAATGGACATGGAGATGTCAGTCACAACCTGTGCACACTACAAATAAAGGGCATATTGCTCAAATGCAGAATTTATTAACTCCTTCCCTGATATGGATGTGTATACACATCTAGAGTAAAATGGGCCTGAGCGATATGGACATATATAAAAATCTGGCAAGCACTGCAAATCAAATGATTTTTAACCTGTAATTGTTTTAACATTTATTTATAAAATAAACTTAAATAAATTCAGTAACATAATACAACCTTACCTTTAAATGTTTTCGTTTTGAATGATACACCTCAAAGAATGGGTAGTGACATAAGGGCACATCTCTGCAATCACCAAAAATCATGTTGGCTTCCTTGCTTATGCCCCTTTTGCAGCATACAACACATTTCCAAAACTGATACAACTTTTTCCCCATAGACTATATCCTTTTCGGGAAATATTTTTCCGTCGATCTGAGGTTGGCAGGGATTTTAGACTTTCTATCCCCTGTGTGTATAGGCCTCTGAATTTGGTGGCTTGCAAATATGCTGTGAGCAATTGATAAGCAAAAATCCATCAATGTCATTGCTTTTTGTGGGTTTACAGCTCTTCAAATTATCAAATAATTGTATATAGTGATATCCAACATATAAAAAAATAGTTTTTTCTACCATTTTACAGTTTTTCGTAAAGAGGGATATGCTGCAATACCTGATCCACTAAATCAACACCACCCATATGCATATTGTATTCATGTATAATATCAGGTTTGAAAATTATAATTTGGCTTTGGCGTTTGCTTTCCTGTATCATTCATCAAAATTTTAGAATTAAAATTAGATAAAGCCATAATTACCCTTCTATTATGCCAAGCAATAAGCCAAAGGTCAAAGCTGATGCACCTCCATTATCCCCTCTCTTTAGAGCCTGTATATCATATACTTTGGCAGTCCAATATGATTTGAATTTGTTCTAATGTCATTTGTCATTCTTTTATATAAATTATAAATAAGTTAAAGGAGCTGTATCAGTGTCTAGATACACAGTCCAACCCTGATTAAGTGCAGGTTCCATGAGGTGCATGACTAGGAGCCAGATAACCCCACTTTTTCTCCTGTATTGTCAGTCCCTTTGCGAATGTAAATACAGCTATTGTAAACTTACTCTGAATTACTTTCACAAAGATCGAAACTTTTTATGCCATATTTGGTCCTTTTTGTTTTAATATATAGCTTCCAGCCCAAGTGGCCCTTCCAGAGCATCAAGCTTTCATCCACAGTGACCTTTCCACCAGGAATGTAATTTCCTTTGAATTTTGAAATAAGGTAATAAAAAATTGGCCTAATTTTGTGTAATTTATCAGTTATGTTTTCTGTGCTTTTGAAATGAAAGAAACTGCAATATAGACCTGTTGTTTGACATGCCTCTTCCAAAAAATGGAGTTGCTAGCATGTCACCTGTAGACCAGTACATGTCCAATGTAGGTTTTCAAATAACACCCATGAGAATAATTATGCCAAGTAGCCTGTAAATCTCATTTTGTGTTACATCTGACTACTTCTGTATTCTACTTTTGTACTAATTTGTATTTGGAGGTCAGATCTTCCTGCATTTTATGCTCATATACATTTGTTCCAGCAACTATGACACTACTAATTCTGCAGTAAAAAACTTGGTAAAAAAAATCAATTGGTTGGCTGTCACTTGTGAGCTGTGTATGAGGCTGTAGAGCACAGGTTATATACCAAAAAACACATCTTTTTGTGCCACAATGGTTTTTGGAACCTCATAACCCTGTCTCTACACTAATACCTGTAGGAACAAACTTGCAAAATGAGCTAAAGATACACCACTAGTTGAAACATGATTTGAACTGGGAATAACAAGTTTGTAACTTTGTAATTCCTTGCCAAGTGAACCTTGTCTCATTAGTATTCAGATGAAATGAAAATATTCTCAATAAACAAACCGAAACATATGGTGCCAAGAACAGATTCCAGTATCAAATTGCTTATTTATCCATAACAGCAGCTGAAAATTGTATAGTTCAGAGCATAACAAGCTAAGCTTATTGTGTCATGCAAACACAATCATATGAATATTGTACTTATGAAGCTGTTGACAATGGAGTGGCAATATAACCTCAACTTAGGTATTCATTTTTTAAGTGAATGGAGTTTAGTGTAAAAATGAATACCTAAGTTGAGGTTACAATCATATGATTCAATCTAGTCTAAAGCCACACACATGTATGTAAAAACCTGCTCTCTATGAACGATATAGAAGTGTGTATGCTGCTGCTTTACGTTGCTTCAGACTTTTCTCCCCTTACAATATTTATTACATGTTGTGTGCTGGCTCTGCTATGAACAGAGAGCTAAGAGCTTCTAATGCAAAATACAAGTGTTGAAGGGTAGTAATGTTCTACAGAAAATATTAGAGAACTGTTTTAGCTCTGCAAATTGCCCTCAAAGACATGTAAAATACACTCCCCCCCCCTTTTTTTTTACAAATAAATACAGTTGTGCTTCTTGTAACTGGCTCATACTGCATTTAAGGTCCTTTAATTAGGTTTTTGTTTCATTAAAATGTGATTAAAAATAAGCAAAGTATAAAGGTTTGTTCTGCAATGCAGAAATTTAAATTGCAGACCATTTAAATACCTAGATCTGTTTATTGGGTATCCAGGAACAGTCAGTGCAGGGTTTAAATGATGGCCATCAGGCAATGGGTAAAAATCCACCAAAGCTGGATTTGTGTTAAATTGGCAGGGGAACTAGGCACTTCACCAGACAGTGCTTAGAACAGTGATAAACCATCTGGAAATAAGAAACATTGACAGCAGGTGGGTCCTTCACCAGCTTCCAGAAGTTCATTTGCTGTGGCTGAGGTATATTTGAATCATTAGCAACATGAAGGTGATGGTTTCTTGCAATATATTATCGCAATAGATTAATTATGAGGTTGCAGCTACAAGCCAGAATTAAAATACCAGTTCAGCAAGTGGCAGCGTCCAAGTTCTCCACACTTAAAAAAGTTCAGCAGTCTCTTCACAATGTGGAATTCATGCTTATTGTTGCCTATAACTGGCATTATGTCTTAGTCACACCTGCTGTGTCTGAAAAGTCAGCGGTTTATATGGCTTATTATAACAAATTCAGGAAACAAATATTCGAAATTTGGCACAATAGCAAACATTCACTGAATTTTCCTGATATGTTAACTTATGATTTTGACCTCTCTCAGAAGATGAAGTCCTTGTGAGGTAACAAGACATGATATTTTAGCTACATTACAGTGGTCATTACACTCTGGGAAAATAATGCTATTGGCAATATTTGGCACATTCCAGCAATATGGCAATGGTGTACAACATGCACAGGGACAATGTGGAGCATATGTAGGAAATATGGAAACAACTCATTATTTTGTAAGCACATCTTCATTTATCTTTTTATTTTGTAGTGGGAGGGTCTACTTAATTGTTCAATATGGCTCAGTTTGTTGGTTGAGCTGTCTGTAAATCAATCAAGAAGTGTTTGTGAAGCTGGTTCTTGTTTGGCTACTTGGAATTTTCTTTTTGCCTAAGTTCAGGGTTTAAAATCAACTAGATCACATGCAAAAATTAAGGTGGAAAATTTCTTTTGACTCCTAACATTGAATGAAGAATACCAATATTGCGATGCATTATTTTTATGCAAATGCGATGAGAACCAGTTCCAACATACTATGTGAATTCCATTTGTTGTTCTTAGAACATAAGTCTTTCAACAGCATTTCTTATGCTGAAAATAGTCTTGTACCTGTTCAGAGAAAAATGCAGGTTGTGCTGTTAGTGGGCAATGATGATAGAAGGGGGTGTGAGTGATTAAGAATCCATCTCAAGCATGTATTCACTGGATAAGACTCATAAGTAACCAAGAGGATGACAAGGAGGTAGGAAACAAAAAGAGTGATAACTTCAATTGCAGTTTCAATGACCATAAAGTAGGATATAAAACAATATATAAAATGGATTAACATCGGCTAGTATACAAAATTAAACCTATACCTTAAAAATAATGTTAAAAAAATTATTATTATTATTATTATTATTAAGAAGAAGAAGAAACATGTTAAATATAATGGTTTGGAACAGATAAGTACTAAGAGGAAATTTTTGGAAATTAAAATAATCAAAACACTAGCGGAAATAGATTTGAAACATTTAAAGGATATTAGGAAATATTTTTTGCGATAAATTATAACAATAATCATTTGTTCATAATAATTGCCGTGTAAAAGTAAATGCTGTAAACATACAGATGCAAACATGTTTCAAAAACCAAAAAGAAACAAAAATTCTGGACCTAACCTCAATAACATAATTAACCTTTCAAAATAAACATTTCGGATACAGAAACTAGAATTATTAAACTAAGGCCTTAAAACATGTACTCCAAGGATGTAGAAGATTAAACAGTGAATATGGAGATAGAGATATAGAAGCTAAACTCTAATGAAAAAGATATTATTCGAAGAAATCAGGAAAAATGTTAGAAAGAATAAATAAAAAAAAACTGTGTCCACAGAAAGATAATTAAATAATTTAAAAAAGAGATACAATTTGTACCAAAGCCAACAAAGGAAGCAGGATAGTGATATTGAACAGAAAGAATTACATACTAGGGTGGAGGATCTACTAAAGAGCAAATTTCAAATCTGTTGAATGATTGCACAAAATTCATAAATAATAATTTAAAATTTAGCAGTATTACACCAAAAGCAGAGCACCACAAAATTAAACAGAACAATCTAAAATTAGGAAAGATAATGTGACATATTCAACGTTCATAAAAATGCCAACAGCATGCAACCCATCATAAATTACATCAACATGCCTTCCCTATTAGGTAACAAAGTGGCTAGAAAACAGATTTCAAGTGCTGCCAAAAACTGAAACTCTCAGACACTAAAGAACTTGGTTGAACTAAAAGAAAATAATAAAATATAAAAAATTACAACTTACTCTTTCTTTGCTGTTATTTGATGTGAACTTCCTGTTCCCTATTATAACAAAAGTACCAAGAGAATGACTTAAAACAATCAAGATTAACAGTGGGCACATACAGCAGCAATACATAAAACTTGAAAATAAGTATATATCACACTTACTTTACATAAAATTCTGCAAGCAAAAATCAGGCCTAGCTATGGAAAGCCCCTTAGTCACCTTTTTGGGTAATCTATTTATGAATTCCACATAACAAAATCCTTTCCATGCATATTCAAAACATTGTACAGCTACAGTGCTGGTTAAAATGATTTAATGCAGTAAAATGTCTTTAAGTATTGTATCCTTGCAGAAATGAACAGCTTAATTCACATGTAAATATGCATTCTGTAACAAACCAGACTTACATATATCCAGGCAAGAGCAATATATTACGTTATGATGTAAAATTATTGAATAGTTCAAGTAACAATTCTTTGCAAAAATATATAAATATTCTTTCATGAATCCTTTTGACTCGATTGTTTAATGACATTAATATATGAGCAGAGAGAAATTGTAGAAATGCCTCTGTGTCAGCGTACTGAATTAGAAATTACTTGTAAAAGTTGAGAAGTTTTGAATTCAATGATTCATGCATAAATCTGTAAACAAGACAAAAAGAAAGTAAAAGATTGACAGATAAATCGTGCCTTATTGCCAATATTTGTTGATGTTGATTGTACACACATATATTTCGTAGTATAAATATATATACTTAAGATGCAATCTATAATAAAAAAATTGCGGAAAATCTATGTTAGTTTAATGCAAAGTAGAGATGAGAAACACTTTTACACACTATAATTCAGACAACGTGGTCAATGTCAGAGGAAAAACTATGTTGACATTGAGATTTGAACTCCCAACACAAATGCTCAAAGCATGTACTCCACAGCTGAGCCATGTCTTGGCACACATAATTGATCAGATTATACATCTGATATGGAGTAATGAGCCAAGCTGCATACTTGGCAATATTGATTCATGTGAGTAGCTTGAAAAACAAAGTTGTGATTGAATATTTTGTGCTCTCAGAGTTAGCTCAGTAATTTTTTCTAGCACTGTACATTGACGATATTTTTGCAATCATAAATTAAAAACATTAATGATGCCAAAAACTACTAAACTTACAAGAACCAAGATTAGTATTTATATGTGAAATGGAAACAGAAAATGTTCTACCTTTTCTGAACCTCAAAATAATAAATAACAATGGAAAGTTAGCATTTGGAATACACAGAAAGGGCAACATGCAGACAACTACAAAAAAGCCAACAGCTTCAGTCCAAGACAACATAAATATGCAATAATTAATAGTTTAGCATATAGACTCATGAATTTACCATTGGAAAAGCAAAATATCAACAGGAATACAACAAATATAACAACAGCAATGAAAAATAGATTTTTTAAGGAATTACTTTCTAAGAATTCAATATTCAAGAAACTTAAGCTGCTAAAACAAATTTAAACACTCTCGGCAGTAAAAGAAATGAACTTTTTTTAAAAATGGATGTATCATCTTTGGGATATACATAAATTTCAGAAAATCTTTTAAGGAAGTTAACACCACATTAACACCAAAAAAAAAGTTCAGCATAAAATAAACTACAAACAGATGGCTAATATACCACCAGAATAGATGTCAGGAGTTTATTGTACAAATTACACAGAGTGTGATAAAATATATATTTGAAAAACAAAAAGGAACATGAGTACCCTTCAAAAACAGCACTACAGGAATGCAAATAGAAAAATCTGCTTGGTAGTTCATTTTTAGACAGGAAACATGAAATTGATTAATGAGTTTCAATATCTATGTGGAAGAAAACACATATTTCAATTTCATCAAATGTCCCCAAATAGTACATCCTCTAAAGATTATAGCAACCCTTCCAACAGTATACAAGTAGCTGATAATGTAGTCAAAGATACCAAAACATGTTCTAAAAAAAAGTAAGGTGCAAGAGCATTTAGTTCGATTCACCCCAAATATCAATAATTATGTATTCCAGGCTACAAATAACAAACTTATGTATTAAAGGCAGTCATTTTACAACAAAACGAAACAGAAACAATATTAATAATGTTAATGCCTAACCAAATTATTAAATTTGTATCGATATTGAGAACTTATGCATAAACATTATTTTGATGCATGTTTTTGGTATTCATTATGTAATTTTCTGCATTGAAATGGAAATTAGTTCCTTTTTTCCTACTCACATTTTTTTTTTTTAAGTATTATTAACTCATAAGCATAAAAATAAGTGCTTCTTCTTTTTTGAGTTTTTTCCTGAGTATCACTTAGTACTGCTGATTAAGCAACTCACTTATTCATTTGTAGATGCCTGTGTAGTTGAACATGTTTTTTTCCTGAATTCTAAACTTATTAATTTTGTTGTGTGAACTCTCCACAGATGTACAGCATGTTATAGTAGCTGCAACATAGAGCATTTATCTTCATGCTGTTACCATCCACATTAAACTGTTAATTATATGTATTTGTGTCAGATCTAGTTAGAAGCTTTCTTTCTCTTTCTGTTGTTATTGGGTTTTTTTCCCCTTGAGTATGTGTGTGGGCATGGTTTTTTCCCCCTCCCCTCTTTTTCCTCCTGCTAAGGTTCTTTGAAAGCACTTATTGATGATGCAAATGACAAGAGTTCTTAACCTGATTTACTTTTTCATTTAAGGGAAAGCTCTGAAGAAAAAATACCTCCCCCAAGCAGCTTATGATCTAGACTTACTTTTTGTTAAGCAGGCAATGCACCATCAAGTGCTATGAACTTCACTTGAAAAAAAGGCTTACAAGCTGAATGAACATGTTTTCCATGAATCTGAGTATGGAAGGGGGGTCATGGGTTATGAAGTTGGCTCATAACAAGAGTTTACAGTTAAACTTACAACAATAAAGAAACTGTCTAATAAAATACTGTTTATATTTTGTACTCATTCATGTCGTGCAAGGATTTTTTTCACACATTTATGACATCTGCTTAGAAAACTACCAATTATCTATCATAGTTTGGGCGCTAATGATCTTAGCAGTTTTGCGCCCCTTAAACAATAATAATAATAATAATAATAATCATCATCATCATCATCACCTCATTTAGTTCTCTTTGAGAAATTGAATTAATCTTGTGGAAGTGTTATTCTTCAGTCCTTTCAATGTGTGTGGATTTGCCCTGTACACTTTATTTATTAATGTTCCCCAGAGATAATTAACACAGGGGTCTAGGGACCGAGTGGATCATATCTTTCTATCATCTAACAATTTGTGAAATGCCTGCAGGGGAAACACTGGCTATATATATATGAGGGAAAGTCATTAAGTAAATTACAAATTAATATTAGATACTACATATTTGAATGAGGCATTTGAGGTCATTGCCAGTATATGGCAGTATTAGTTCTGTAACAATTGATGTGCACAACCCTGGAGCAGCACTCCTTTGTGAGGTTTTAGTGGGCGAAAGGTGTGGAATCAAAGAATATTCATAAAGAAATATTTCCCATCCATGGGTAAAAGTGCTTGTCACATCAAGCTGTTTACAATTAGGTGCAGAAGTTCTCTGAAGGACAGATGCATATCGAAGACCATGTCAGCCAATCAACAGGGATTGCCATTGAGGCAAATTTGCAATGAGCCAAAGACTAATCCAAGCATACAGAAGGGTAACTATAGATATGGCCACTGCTATTGATTGTTCACTGCATGGCCTACCTCATAATGCATGACAGGTTTTCACAAAGGTTGTGCATAATGAGTGCCATGCATGCTTACCCCACAACACAAAATGCAAAAAAATGAATCTGGCATTACAGCATCTCATCACTACCATGATGAAGGACATTGTATACTAACTCAAATTGTCACAGGTGATGAGTCTTGGGTTCACCATTACCAGCCCTAGTTAAAGATAGTGTCAAAGCAATACAAATATTCTGCATTGCCTGCAAAAACACATTTAAAGTGATAATGGTCTGCCAGGAAAGAAATGCTCACAGACTTCAAGGATCACAAAGGCATACCGCTTACTATATTCCAACCTCAATGACAGATTATAAATGCCAAGTTCTACTATAACATCCTCAGTTAACTTTGCAAGGCCATTCAAGGAGTGACCAGGATCCTCACCAAATATGTGTTGCTGTTGCAAGAGAATGCACATCCTGATACTGTCAACAAGACAAATGATATACTGCAATTTTTAAGTGGGAAGTCTGTGAGCATCCTCCGTATAGCTAGAACCTTGCTTCAAGCAACTTCGTTTGTTCAGGTTTCTTAAACATCTTTCAGATGAATGCTTTCCTGACAAAAAAGCTATGGAAAGGGAAGTTGCTGCCTGGATTTGACAGCAGCCCAAATAATTTTGTGCTATTAAAGTTCAGGGGCTTGTGAAACAATGGGACAGGACCTGAATGTACAGGGGTGACTATGTGGAGAAATAAAAGTATATTTCAACTGAGTAATGTCCATTTGTAACTTAATGACTTACCCCTGCATATGCCAGAGAGTCCTGCTGGAAGAATGCACAATCTTATTCCCTCATTAATTCATCAAAAATTTATGGGAAAATGATTTGCAAGTTATCTATTACTATCAATCAAATCTTCACTATAGCCCACCAAAACAACAGAAGAAGAAGCCACAATACCTCTAATAATAGGCAGTAAAGATAGTGGCAAACAAAGAATTAAAAATCTCTATTTTTAAGTGAATACTTATAGAAGAACAGCAACTTCTAAAAGCAATTTCATGCTGTTCAATGAAATATTAAGGACTGAAACAATATCTAAACAATGGCAGATGAACACCATAATTTTAATATACAAAGGGTCAAAGGAAGACAATAAGTCCAATCACTAGCGACCTTGGGGATAGTGCCATCATGCCACGGCACTACCATAACACAAAGAGAAGGGAGAATTCATATATATCTACTGCACCATTGTTGAGGGAAACAGACATTTAAATATTTCAAAACCTCACCCACCGACCACTTTGTAACCAGAGGTGTGTAACTGTAGACAGTGCCAGGAACTACATCCCATAAGAAACTCAATTGAGTGCATGCGCATCTTCATGAAATTTCCTGTTTGTTGAATAGAGTGTATGTAGCATCTGGCACAAAATAGCCATGGACTGGGATACTCCTGCTTCACTCGCTCATCATTGAACATTCAACCTACAAGCACCCTGTCAAACGTCTTTGAGACCTATAGCATTAATCATAAAAGTCCCTTCCTGTTACTTCTTTCACTTTACTTGCTTTGTTAAGATGTTAGTGCTTTTCTTAGAGCTGTTGTGTGAACAAACTTATATAGTCTAGACTCATGTGTGTTTAGTGTACTGTGAAAAAATGAATTCTGAGGTGCTCTATTACAAACTCCATTGTTAACTTTAACATATGAAAATAAACTTTGTGTGAAAGAACTAGGAAGGCCTACCTCATATTTAAACATTCACCAAAAGCAACAAAGTGCTAAAGTTAATGATCTTAAAAGTTTAACCCAGAAATGTATTAAAAAAATAATTGGTTATGTGGTTGTGATCCAGAAAATTCATTATTTTGTTTCACCTGTATTATATTTGGAGAAGAACATAGCTGGACTAAAGTGGAGTTATGGATCAGATACACTTAATGAACAGAGTAAAAACTCATGAAAAAGCAAAAGTTCATATGAATAACATGTTCAATTTGTCTATGTTGGGTCAAACGAAAATTGAAAACCAATTAAATTCACATTATAGATTTGGGATTGCCAAACAGAACGAACAAGGGGATAAAAACAGATACATATTAAATTTAATTATAAATTATATAAGATTTTGTGGGGCACTAGAGTTAGCACTAACAGGACACGATGAATCCAAAAATTTGGAAAATAGCGGCATTGAATTAATTCACTTTAGTTCTGAGTTAGATAAGGGCTTAAAAGAGCACTTAAGCAAATCCACAGCATTTAAGGGAACATCTAAACTTATTCAGAATGACTTGTTTGGTTGTATGTTAAAAGTATACCACAAAGAACTTCAAAAAGAAGTAAACAGTGTAGATTATATTTCCATTATTGCTGACAACAAGACAGACATTTCTTGTCAGTTTCAACTCATCTTACTGCTACGTTATATTGCTGAGGGAAAGGCAGTGGAAATATTCTGGAAATTCTTAAATACAGAAAGTCATGATGCTCGTGTTATTTCACAATCTATATTAGTAGAACTTGAGTTAGTAATAGGTAAAAATCAAATAAATTGATAGTTCGGAGTTATGAGGAGCATCTGTAATGATTGAGGGTTTGAGTGGCATACAAAAAATAATAAAAGACAAATATCAAAGTGCTAATTACATACACTGCTATGCACATCAAGTAAACCTAATAATGTCCAAAACAATGTTGTTAATGTAATGATGAATAATATAATTTTGTTTAAATATAAAAATATTTAGCATCTATGAACCGTCAGGCCCGCATTTTTTTCTCGAATTTGTCAGGAATTTGTTTTTACTTTTTCAGTTCATCTCAAAGAAAGCAAATTTTAGATGGGGGAAAAAAAAAAAAAAAAAAAAAAAAAAAAAAAAAAAAAAAAGAGGATTATCTAGAGTAGCAAACACAAGGTGGAACTTTCACACTTGTGGAGTAGTTACAATTTTTTTAATATAGGGAAGAGCTAATTACGGTGATGGAAACTATTGAATCCCATGAAGACATAACACTAGATTCTACCTTATGCCGAGTCAGTACATACAAATTTTTGCTCAATGAGAAAATATTTCTATTTTGGTTAACATTTTTCTACAAAATTATGTCTCATGTTGAAATAATTTTCAATCAGCTACAGAAGAAGAGTACTGATCCTGTTGAAATTCAACAAAATGTATGTAATTTTGAGGAGTGTATGCAGGCTGTTAAAGACAAAATAGATGATATTATAGAAGCAGTAGAAAGTGAGTCTGTATGCAGAGATGATGCAATATCATCGAAAAGAAGGTGGGCTGGTGTTCTTCCTGATGACAGAAAAAGACAAGGCTTAGAAATTTGTGATGCGATTATCATAGACATAAAGTTCCAGTTTCCATTTACTGATCGCTTTACAGTTACCAAATTATTTGAGGTTGAACAGTTTGAAAATTTCTCAGACAATTAAATCAGTGAAATGGTTAAAATGTGCCTATTGTTCAATGTAAATAGATTAAAAAAAGTGAATTGGATGTGTGTTACACAAGGTCCGAACTAAAGACAGTTTGTGGTGTGGTACCACTTTTGTACCTAATTCAGGACAATCAGTTATGTGTTGTTTTCCCAGAAACATCAAAGCTTTTGAAAATGTTAATAACAATGCCTCACAATGGAAGCAGAGTGGTGTTTCTCCATGTTAAAAGAACAAATACTTTTTTAAAAAACACAATGAAAGAGGAAAGGTTAACTGCGTTCAGAATACTATCCTGCGAAAAAAAGCTTTGTTTGCAAAATTGACAATTTCATCGGAAAGGTGATGGATTTATTTTCAAGCCACAAGGATCGGTAAATGTTCTGTATCTATCACTCATATTAGCCTAGTCATACTCAATTCAGTCACATACTTTTGTTGAGTTATTATTATTGCTAATTTATTATTGTTAGTAGTATAGTAACAACAACAATAATAATAATTTTGTTGTAATAAATAGTTATACTTGTATTAAAAGCAGTGTTAGGCCTAGTTGTAGTAGTTCTAATAAGTAATAATAGTATCACAATATCCTTATATATAGATCAGGGTGGCATTACCTCTTAATTGAATTCGGGCCACTACTGAGTCTAATGTCAACCATGTACAAACACCTCTCCAAAATTGTAACTAAAAAGTTAATCCAAATCTAGAAGAAAACCAACCAGAGAAAAACTGGATTCTGAGCTAGACACTCAACAATACCATCTCAAAACAATTTCATAATTAGTGGAAAAACCTCGAGAATTCCACATTTCTAATGTTGTACCCAGCCTTTGTAGAGCATTTGATACTATAGAGCATAATGCCATAAATACAGCACTAAAGAAGCAGAGAGTAGAAGAAAGATATGTAATAATACTTATAAAGTTATACTCCAATATTAAAGTCGGTCCTGGTGGTGTAGTGGTTACCATACTTGCCTCCTAAACCCAAGATCGCGGGTTCGAACCCAGCCAGAACCGATGGAATTTTTCGGGCGTAAAAATCCTAAACATGGCTTCCTTCAGAAGGGAAGTAAAGCCGTGGGTCCCGTGTCGTACATTTACGGCACAAAAATGAACCTCAAGCCTGAAAGAGAGGCCGCTGTGCAAAATTAGCCAGCTGTTTCACGCCCTGAGTTGAATGGGATGCTGATGACCTGTAATGTTAAAGAGCGTCCATAAATAAACCATAAAGATAAAGACAAGAGCTTCCACAATAAAGAGTAGTTAGATAAGGCAATCTTATATCCCCTAAAATATTCACATGTCTGTAGGAAGAATTTTACTGAAAAATCAGTGGCACCAACAGCATCAAAATAGATGGCAAAAGACTATACAATCTCTGCTTAGCACATGGTGCAGTATTAAAAGCAATTTCAGCAGTCAAGCTAAATGCTATACTAGTGAAAGTAGATCATGGGCATCAAAACGGAAAAAAATTGGCCTACAGAAGAATCCAGATAAATCAGAATTAATGAATAATGGCCATGAAGTAACCATAAGTATAAATGGAGTCAAATAGAATACACAGAAGTAGTCACATATCTAGGCCAAACTATCTTGTTTAATAAAAGAATCTGCAAAGAAATTTAAGTGCGTTTAAAATTATAGAGTTTGGAAATTTTTTTTTTTTTTGGGGGGGGGGGCAAAAGACTTGCACATTGGTCTTAAAAAGCAATCATGGACATATGCATATTCCCAGCTCTCATCTATGGCTCACAGACTTGTTGCTGAACAAGAAAAGAAATTGCAAGAATAATAGTATGGCAAAGAAAGATGAAGAGGAAAATTTAGATCAGCAGAATAAAAGCCTGGTTGCAAATTGACCATCAGAAGGAGAACAAACATCCAAGATGCTTTACCATTAGAAGGAAAACAAACATACAAGATGCTGTAGTAACTGCAAGGGGCCTAATGTGATGAAGGGCAGGATGTGTGGTGTGCGTAGATTTGAAGATGGGTGCACCAATTCCCACCTGGGATCTAAGGGTTGGCCAGAACAGTAAAAGACAGAGGACTAGATAGGCTGACAATTTAAAGAAGATATTTAGAAGTCAGTGGACAATGAAGGCCCAAAGATGGGACTTAATGGGAAAAGATGATCAAAAAGAATTATCTAATCCTACATTAATGTATTCAACCTGTTCACACTAATTCCATTTACTTACATAACACTAGGACATGGGAAGCTAATTGCTTCCATCATTAGCTATTGACCAACATCTCAAACTGGCTAATCAATCAACAGCTATGATAAAAGCATTTAGCTTCAGAAACATGTCCTAATGTTATGTAAGTAAATGGAGTTAATATGAACAGATTGAATACATTGATTTAAGATATATTATCACTCCATTGTCTAGAGCTTCATAAGTATCATTTTTTCCCTTAATTAAGAATTATCTAAATTATGATGCACATTTCTGAAGTAGAATTGCTAAACTGAGCTACCTTTCCAGTTGGAAAAAGGTCCTTGCCTTCATGAGATACAAGCCATTTCTAATTACTATTGACTATTAATAGTCCTTAAAAAAAACTGAACTTATTAATCTGTTACTGCTGCTAGCTACCACC
Source organism: Metallyticus violacea (assembly GCA_030762175.1). Taxonomy (NCBI): domain Eukaryota; kingdom Metazoa; phylum Arthropoda; class Insecta; order Mantodea; family Metallyticidae; genus Metallyticus; species Metallyticus violacea. The sequence goes on along the minus strand of CM060846.1, from coordinate 350,889,259 downwards.
ATACTCTTTATTTTTTGCTCATGAAAGGGCTCCTCATGGAGCAGTTAGGTTTTTGGAACTTCTTTATTGCCAGTTTTGCAAATCAATATACTATACAGTAGGTTCCCTTTTACTTAAAATGCTGCCACAGATGGCCCAGGTCGCTAAGGTGTGGTCTCGTGAGCTGGAGGTCTGGGGTTCAATTCTTGCCAGGACCATCCTCCCTGACTAAGTTTTTTTCCAGGTTTTCCTCAGTCCTCATAAATGGCAAATGCCAGGGAGGTACCCTAAACTTAGGCCTGGAATGCTTCTTCCTTAAAAAAAATCCTTTCCCTATTTATCATTTCATCTCCTGCATCATTGTCCACTGCCTGTGATGCCTCAGCAGTAAAAAAGGGTGTTAAACACTACTATTCTACCCAAAATGTTAACCAAGGCCAGGATAACCTTTCCTATAGTTCTGTTGTGCTCAAAATTGTGAGGCCTCTAATAGACAGGGCATAAGTATCAGAATTTAGTTTTGAGAACAATGCTTGTAACTTTTGCATTGTTTTCCTCCTACACAGCAAGGCATATGTGCCAAGTGGAAAATTTTAGTCTTTCTTTCTTGATAATACAGAGTATTCTATAAAATCAGTAGGTACAGGCACTGTACATAAGAGACACATATCGATCAATTTTCATCAACATTAACTATAATGCAACTTAAAGTAATTATAGCATTATTAATAAAATGACACATGAAGAGATAAATGTGCACCATTCCAGAGGATTGGGCAATATTTCTCTTCTAGAGTAGAATTTAAATCTACACACTGTCTTTTGTTGAATTCAAGTAGTAAGAAGGAAAGAATTGTTCATAGTAAAGGCCGGATGGTAACAGCAATGATGAAGAATCTAGACCAGTCGGTCCTGGTGGTGTAGTGGTTACCATACTTGCCTCCTATACCCAAAACGCGGGTTCGAACCCGGCCAGGACCGATGGATTTTTTCGGGCGTAAAAATCGTAAGTATGGCTTCCTTCGGAAGGGAAGTAAAGCCGTGGGTCCCGTGTCGTACATTTACGGCACGATAAAGAACCTCAAGCCTGAAAGAGAGGCCTCTGAGCAAAATTTGTCGGCCGTTTCACGCCCTGAGTTGAATGGGACGCTGATGACCTGAGCTGTTAAAGAGCGTCCTTAAATAAATCAATCAAAAAAAAAAAAAAAAAAAAGAATCTAGACCAAAAAAAACTGATGTCTCTTCTTGCACCATAGTCAGAGAGTTGCATAAGCAGCACAATTTTCTCAGGACTGTTCTCATGGTTGGACCACATGAAAAACTGTATAATATGATTTCAAGATATATATGCAATGTATCATCAATGCAGATGTGGATCTGCAAGCAAAGGACTGAAAGAAATGATATCATTCAAATAAACAATAAAACTCTTACAGAAGGAACTAGATGCATAACTCTTGTCTCTTTCTGTGCACTGCATTATCTCCAGTTGCTTTATTTTGTGCTCTGGACCCTAAGGCCTCATTTTCATAGATAATCTGCCTACCTATTATTAGGTGATCAGGAAAATTTGTTCACTTATTGCATAGTAGCAACATTTTAATAAAGTATGGCTAAAATAGCTGGTAGCCAAAACACTTACTGCAAGGGAGACGACCCTTAACCTGCTTTAAAAATCAAAACCCAGGATTCAGCACCCAAAGCTATTCAATAGATATATCTTGCTATTGATGATAAATTAAAAAGCAGTGCAAAAGTGGTTCGTGAAGTTTAAAGCTGGAAATGAATCATTAAAAACTTCTTTAGAGGTTACCATATTATCATCATTGACAGAAAATTAAGGGTTGCAGTTGAAACCTACATGGAGATTGCAACTGTTGAACTGGCAGAAATGTTGCACGTAAGTGATGAGGCAATTCACATGCAACTGCAAGGAATGAGAAAATATACAATTGGAAAATGGTTCCATATATCTGACCAAACATCTCAAAGAGTTATGTTTGGAGTTGAATTCCCACCAGGACCATCCTCCCTAACTGAGGTTTTTTCCAGGATTTCCTCAGTTCTTATAAATGGTAAATGCCAGGAAGGTACCCTAAACTTGCACATGGAATGCTCGCTTCCTTTTAAAAAAACTCCTTTCCCAATTTATCATTTTATTTCATATAACATCAGTGTCCACTGCCTATGGTGCAACTGTTTTAACAATTTTTTTTCCCCTGCATTAAGTGCTTATCAATTATAATGTGCACAAGTTTTTGCTCACTGTTGCATTAGGGTTTTTTCTTTAGGCATTTTTTCCTCTGTGTCAAATGGAATGTAAAGATACATTTAGATTTTTTTTAATAATGTTTAGTGTCTGTTTTTACTATTGAGGCACCACAGGCGATAGACACTGATAATATATGAGATGAAATGATAAATTAGGAAAGGATTTTTTGTAAAGGAAGGAAAACGTTCCTGGCGTAAGTTTAGGGTACCTCCCAGCATTTGCCATTTATGAGGACTAAGGAAAATCTGGAAAAAACCTCAGTCAGGAAGGACAGTACTGGCAGGAATCAAACCACAGACCTCCCACTCACGAGTCCATACCTTAACGACCTCGGCCACCCATGGCAGTATACCTTTAGGTGAAATACTATGAACTACAGCTACAGATATTGAACTACTATCCATTATTCCATCCTGATTTATAACCTGCACAAGATGCAATGTTAGAGAAAGTTGGAAAAAGCATTAGTTACTTACAAAAGATAAAATGAAGTGATTAGATTAGATTAGCCTTTAGATACTTGCTGCAAAGTTGCCCATGTGAGCATTCTCCTTCTGAGAAGGTTAAACCAAACAATTTTGTTGTGTGTTAAACTTGTTTTGAAAAATAGTTCACTTCATAAAGAAGCATAGATTTTGTTGCTATAGAAAAAAAATCTGTTTTCTGTCTTTAGGCAATTTTTTTCCTTTTAATGTAGTAGTGTTATTGAATTTTCATGTGCTGATTGAAGCTATTATTATATGTTTTTAATAAGTGAAAGAAAGACTTTTTTAAAGCTATTTTGGCACATATTTAAACTAAATTTGCAGTTTTGGGTCTTTAAAATGTACCACCTGTTTTAAGAGGAAAGTTTTTGTTAGCATGCCAGTACAATGTTGCCATCCTGCATGAAAATCAATTAGCCTAGTTTTCAATTCCCCCCCCCCCTTTTCTTTGCTTCCTCTCTATATTTACAAAACTTTAAAACATTTTTATATTAATTGATATCATTGTATGATTTAGTTGAACTTTTTATGTTATTGTGGAGGCTTTCATAATTTGTGCTCAACTCAAAAAAGATTATACCCAATAAAAATGGCTGTATCTCATTCAGTTCTTGCCAAATTTGAAAGAACATCTGCTTTTGCATGTATGTACTTGTGCAAGCACAAGATGAATTATTTATGTTATTTTCATGTTTAAGTTTTGTTGCTGTTCATTAGATTTATATAGCTGTACATTTAAAAGATTTTCAAACTATTTCAGGATGAAATAATGAATGAATTACATTAAATTTATAATGCTAGTGTAATATGGTTGTTCACCAGCATTAACATAAATTTTAAGTTTGCATTTAAGCACTAAATAAAGTTTTAGTCTTTATTATTGAAGTATACAGAATATTTTTCATTCTGATAAGAGTTCATTAATATGTGTTGCCAAAATCTTCTAATTGCAGTATACTTCTATATGTTTTGCAAGGCATTACATAATGTTGTTTTCTGGTTGATACAGTGTAAATATTATTTATTCATAATCACCAAAACCACCATCCTGAAAATGCAAGTAGCTGGCACAGGGTCCTAATAGGGGAGGGGAATGTGATTTTATATACTTTTTATTAATTTTTTTCTTGTGTCCCTTAGAAAGAAAGTTAAAAATTCCAAAGAAATTTAAATGAACAAAAACATGTCTTGAATGGTTGCTCTTAAACAGAAAGAGATGGTTACAAGTTATTGGGAAAGAGCAGGGTATAGCACATCATTTTACATGCATTAGCATTGACAATGCTGCATCATAAGTAGAGATCGTAGGGAATTTTTTAATAAAACAAAATATTATTTTCTATTACAGACTTTCAGAGAAGTTTGAAATACAGAGTGTTAATGGAACTACACAGCAATCTTATGTATGTGTTTGAATGCCAAATTGCTTGCCCAATCAAGGCATTGTAATTCCACACACAGGTGGCAGAGGGCCATAACTTCATCCATTTGTAATGTGTACACCAATGAATTGGTGGACAACACTGCACTGATTGATGATGAAGAGGGAATGAGATGATGATGTGAAGCAAAAACAGAATGAGAGGCAGAAGAAGCAAAGTACCCAGAGAAAACCCGCCTAAGCCTTACTTTGTCTGCCACAAATTCCACTTGCAGCTGCTGGGATCAAACCTGCACTGTCTCGGTCGGAGACAAGTAGTCCAACAATTGGCCATGGTGCCACCATCTTATGTATGAGCACACTTCATCATATAATTAAAAAAAATAAATAACCCATTCTGCAGAACCTGCATCTATGGATTTTGAAACCATAGTCTATCATCACATAGTTGGGTGAATAGCTCCCTCTGGACTAAACTGCATATTATTTTTCATTAATGTACCATCATATGATTAGTCTTGAAATTTTTATAGTACATAATCTTGAAAATGGTGATGATGAACTATTGAAAATGAAAATTGGGGTTTTCTTTTGTTTGAGAAGTAAGTTTGAAGATATTTTAAGGCAAATTTTTCAAAATTTTGCTTTAATAATGATTTGTCGGCATTAATTCTTTTTTTCTGAGAACTTGAAGTAAGCTAAAATTGATAAATGATGCTTGTCTACAATACCACACCATGTTTGAATGGTACCATTGTTCTGCAGCGTTTCACTATACAAGTTCCAATTAGCATTTCAAGTGTTTAACTTGTTTATTTTTATGACATACATCTGCTTTGCTTCCTTATATTGGGTTTCTCATGGTTTTGTCATCTATTTCATGGCACCTGGTAGGTTAGCAATCATAGTGGAAACTACTGGCAAAGCAGTTATTATATCTGCACAACTGATTCAAGCGTTGTTGCTGTTGTTGTTTAACACCCATTTTTACTACTGCGGCACTACAGGCAGTCTGATTCAAGTTCACGCAATTACAACTATTATTGCAATGAAAATAAAGAAGTACCATATAGCAGCAGATGTTGGAAATGTACTGCTGCTCCATAATTTCTGGCATCATTTTAGAAAATTATCATTGTCACACATTAATTCATCTTCTGAAATGATTCAGTTTCTCACCTGATATTTTCTTTTAGTTCTTCTAATTTATGGAGTTTGTTCCATACACTTTATTTTTCAACTTCTGCCATAAATAAAATATCTTTCTGTATTTATAAATTATATTTAAAAAAATGACACCAATTTTCTCATCATGCAAGTGGGTTTCATGCTTCAAATCAGGATTTTTTCTGTATTCAAGTGCCTATTATTTTGCATCAAAATATGACCACATAAATGGAACCAAACATCATCAATAAAAATATTAAGTGTGGATTCATTACTCTATTATTAATATTTCATAGCATCCAATTACAGAAATATATCCAAATATCAGGATCACTGCCTGCAGTTTATGGACACAGTGACCTTATATGCATTTAAGTTTAAATATACTCAATTTGGAAGATAAAGTGATGCGTATGATTGACAGTTTTCTCAAAGAATGCCAAAAATGTATATATGTAGTAGCACATTTCCAGCATATCCTGTCATAAGGTATAGGGGTATTTTTATTGTAATTGTAACTACAAGAACTTAAATCAGTTGCATGGAAGTTACATCTGCTTTATCAGGAATTACTGCAATGACTGCTGACCAATTACCTCCATGAAAAGAGTGACAAAAGCATTAAAGATCTGATATACAAATATTAGGATATTAAATGGGATTTTAAAATAAAATTTCCAACCATTCAAATAAAATTATATTTTGGTAAAGCATCCATTTTGTTACTCCATGCCTTCATTTTAAAAAATTGTACATGTTGCATAAAAATTATTTGTGGCATGAAAGATGTGCACAATTATATGTCAGTATCATAGTTGAGGATCTGCATAAGGGATATATGGAAATTCAGTACTTTCAGAAGGTCTCTCTCTTTAATGTTGCATCTTCAGCATGCGATATAGATAATTTTTCCTGCTGATGTACTCTGAATTTTCAGTTTTGCTTTTTCCTTGGAGGCAAAGAGCTTGCATGCTTTATATATATATATCTATATATATTTTTGGGTCACCTTACAGTTTTGCTTTTAAAGGCTGCCAACACTTCTACTGTTTGAATGATAAAAAGCACTGATTGTATAATTTCTTTCTAGGTTCTGTGGGTCCCTATTCCCCTGCTAGCCACCGAATGCCCACTCCTAGTCCTGTGACACGACAAGGTGAATAATGATAATGTAGGATTACATGACTTGCCCTACACCCTTTGAACCCATGCCATGTCACACCTCAACCTTCCAGACGGTAACGCAGCCAAGGCTCCGATATTTACATTTTGTGTATTTTGACAGTTTGAAAGTTATAATGCTGAATTGTAGTTGGTTGACAAAATGTGGCTGTCACCATTTGCATATAATGTTATAGAAGCCACCCACATATGACTTGTGCTTAATTGGTAGAAAATAAAACCCAGAATTGGGGGGATATAAAAGAAAACACTATCACAGCACAGAATTGATCTCATCATCTAATTGTGCATTAAACTATTTGACTCCAAAAGTTAACTATTTGCCTTTGTTTATTTATTCTAGAAGGAAATGAAATATGGAATTTTTGGGTTTTATGTCAATAAAATATAAAAAGTAGACATGGTTCGTGCAATAAAAAAATCACAAATACCAGCTTCAAATGTTGTTCATTCAACAGCAAATTTTCATATATATTCTTAAAAATAAAATGTAATGCCTTAATGTTCACGTGTGTTGTAAAATTCTTAAACAAACAAAGTATTAATTTTAATTAGTATATAATTTTTGAGTCTTTAATTTCACGTTTAAAAATAATGAATATGTTAATATCAAAATGAGCAAAATGGTGCATGCCTAACAAATGTCTGCTAACTGCTGCGTTACTGCCACCACTAGCATGTACTGTGATGTACATTGGTTGCACGTGATATGACATGTTGTGTCGTCATTGCACTTGCTTTTATCCTTGTTCCCATTACCTCCAGGTGTGCCACACACAATCAAGTTTTAGGGGTGTGTCATGTTTTGTTGTTTCACTGCCTAAGGGTTGGGGCAGATCATGTTTGTGTGTTTTTCAGAAGGCTTATGCAGCAGAAACTTCTATGACCAATAAGTGCATTTTAATTAATGTGTAACAAAGGGAAGAAATTAGAGCAGAAGTAGAAAGTGATTCATTGTTAATAATCATTTAACATATGGGAAAGAAAAAGAATCCTTTGTGAATTATTATTTTACACTAATTTTTAAGTGGAAAGTTTCTGATGCATAGCATTAATTTGTTAGTTTGCTTTTTAAATAAACTAAGCACCTTAAGCTGTATGTTGAAAAATATCCATGTGTTATGTCTACAATTTTTTGTAAAACAAGTTTATTGCAATGAAATCTAGAAATAAACATATTTTTTGTTCATACATGAGATTTACAAACTTTTAGTTGTGATCTTTAAAGAAATTTATACAGTCTAAAACAACAATTTCAAAAAGAGAAGAAAAATTCTAGTTACTTCACAATGTAAGTAAGTAATGCTGCTGGCAAAGTGATTTTGAATACCAAGTATATTAGCAGTGTTTGCCATCTATGTAACATTTTTTATTATATACACACACATACACACACACACACACACAAGTTTAATAATGTTCTGGCTATGCAATGAGAGCAACTAGTGAACACAATAATATTGAATGAAGATACAGTCGCACACAAACCTTTTGTCCTATATAGTGAAATGGTTTTCTTCATAATGTTCACAATGTGTGTCCTGTTCACCTCTTCCCAGAACAGAAACATAAAAAAGCATAAGGTTGTAATTAAACTATCACAGCTATATCTATTGTTTAATGAAGTGATTATTGTAATGAAAAAATTATATAAATGAAAATTAATTGTTACATTACGTTAATTTTATTGGTTTAATAGTACCCATTCTGTTTATATAATTTAGTCCATTATGTTCTCACTGAAATTGATAACCATATCAGATAAAACTAGTCGGTCCTGGTGGTGTAGTGGTAACCATACTTGCCTTCTAAGCCCAAGGTCGCGGGTTCAAACCCGGCCAGGATCCATGGATTTTTTTGTGCGTAAAAATCCTAAGTATGGCTTCCTTCGGAAGGGAAGTAAAGCCGTGGGTCCCATGTCATACATTTACGGCACAATAAAGAACCTCAAGCCTGAAAGAGAGGCCTATGAGCAAAATTTGTCGGCCGTTTCACGCCCTGAGTTGAATGGGAGGCTGATGACCTGAGCTGTTAAAGAGCGTCCGTAAATAAAACAAATCAAAATAGATAAAACTACTTCATCCCAAGTAGCCTGTATAATCTACCATAACTGTTGTGGAATAAGAGGCCTTCTCCCATGCTGGATATTATTGTTCATGCACTGCATTTTGGCCCAAAAATTAAAATGAAGATTTCTGGAAGTGCAAGCTATATCTTCATGAGCCTCAAACTCCACTGGCATAACCAAGATATATGGATGGAGGAAAGGTCCTGCATAAAAATTCTAGTGGTGAATGTCAATTTACATATACACATGTATCAAGTTGAAAAATTAGAAACGAATTAGCTGATGTTTTTGGATTCACGTAAACATCTGTTGACAAGTATGACTTATTTGTTATCTGTATCATAAATGCAAAAGGTATCTGCCCATGTGGATAGCTACATAGCTGTAATCTTCAGCTATCTAAAATGCAATATTGAATTTTACTCAAAATGACATTGCTTATTTACCTTCTGGAAATATATCCTTCCATCTGGCCACAGCAGAGGCCTCTTCTCTCAAGCTTGAGGTTCTTTTGATTGCCATAAATCTACAGCTTTACTTCCTTCCGAAGGAAGTCATACTTAGGATTTTTATGCCTGAAAAAATCCATTGGACAGGATTTAACCCCTGATCTTGGATCTGTGAGGCAAGTATGGTTACCACTAGACCACCAGGACTGACTGTGCAACAGGATGAAATGCCTATATAGGCCCTGTTGGGGAAGACTATCTCATCTGAAAATATGTTGTTTTTTTTTTCCCCCACTCCCTCTTCCATGGATATTAATAACACTCCTGGAAAAATGTAATGTGATCTACTCCGTAAGCCTGTATTACCTCTCTTGCCACTTTTGTCTTGTTTTAGATAATTTTGTAAAATAATGAAAAGCTATGTCCTCTGATCCTGGAAAATCAGTACAGTGCTCAAAATTTCACCACTGAATGATTGCTGTCTTGCAGCGTCTACCTGTGCTGCAGTGGAAAAGTTTAATCATGGCCCCTGATTTTCTTGTTAAATATTCTTGTTCTTAATATTGCTTCCACCATGAGTTGCTGTTCACCCTGTAGAATTTTTCAACACTAGCAACACTCATTTCTCCCTTCTCAATCAATGTAGTCTTAATATCCATTGTTACAAAATGCTGTAATGGCAACATCAAGCATGGTATTTATAGACATGACATCTATCCTAAAATATTCCACTATATTCAAAAAATTAATTTGTTGTAAAATCTTGGCATAACAGTGTCTCAATCCTTTCATTTCTATCAATTACACATGCCCTTGCTACACCAAAAGGCTCTGTGATATAACTTATGTTTTGAGTTCAAAACTCGACCAGGTAAATAGTTTTAAGCACATCCTTCCCCCCATGTGAGTGGAATACGACATGTGATAGTTCATTGCCAGCTTGATGCATTAAAAGGGTTAATGGCATGCCATTGCATTGGACAAAAGTTTTGTGAGGGACTGTGCACAATTATTCTTGTTTAATGTTTAATATGATCACACAATATGAAGCAAAAATTATCAACATGGACATTTTTTAGAAAAAAGTTGCAAGAGACTGCTTATGTACTATTAAATGGAATATAGCAAAGTGATGAAGATTCTTAGTGTGTTTATTCAGAAACTTGTGAACTTACAGCTTTCTCTACATTTCCCCAGTGAGATCAGTAAATTCCTTAAGTAATAATACTGGCATTTAAAGCAGCCATCTGTTCAGCTTTTGCTACCCTACCATTAGTACTATTAGATGTGTGTATAGTAGTTTTAATTTTAAACCAGGATACAATGCTCCAGACTTTTATTACTTTTATTTTATTTATTTTTTGTAAGGTGAGTAATTCAGAATCATTGTAGAAAACAAACATATAGCATTGTAAATAGCAGCAGAAAGCACTAAAGTAATGAATAGTAAGCATGAAAAACTCAAATGCATAGCTTCATTTGATTTCACTATATAGTAGTTGGAGCACTATTAACAATACTGTTGACTGCAGTAAAAAGGTGTACATATAGTAAATTACATTACATTAGTGGCAGGAAATAGGACAGTGATCTCTACAAGCCTCTATCAATGAAGTCGTAAGATGGAGATAGAGGAAGCAGAGGTCGCCACGGCAGGCCAAGGCTCACCCTGGGCTGTAGTGTCAAACAAGAGAAGAGGACTTCTAGAAGCATTTTTTGAAGTCATTTTTTAAAATGTTTAATAATAAAAGGTGATTTTTTTACTTCATATCATTTGAGAGTGATTTGCATGATAGCAATGTTACAGGATTTTTGAACAAATAGTTCCATATTAATAACCTACATTTTATAGTGGAATTAATATGCAAGTGAATTAATGATTTTAGAATCAGCACAGCAAAGATCTTGGTAACACACATATCAAAAGTATCTACAAGAAAACATTTTTCTTCATTTTCTAATAATGGTGATGGTTGGTGATTGGAATCTCATCACACAATATTTACGATATTAATATTGCTCAACACCTCCTTAATGTTGAGAAATGTAATGAAGGATTTAATCTTGTTTAATATTCTACCAGTGATGATGGAGAAGTTTGAATAGCTGGCCCAGAGTCTTACCTCAGTACTGTCCAGTAGAATTGGTAGCTTCAGCTATTGCAATTTAATTTAATTTTATCCCTACCAACATTGGTTTCAATGCCATGTGGACTTCTTTGTAGTAGATATTTAAAAAAAAAAATCTTATTGCTGACTCCAATGGGATCACTTCTTTAGTGTGGTTCTCCAAGACTGCTGGGTAATTAATTTTTCAGAATTTCTGCTCCCATGAAAGCTTTATAAATATAAAGAGGAAGCTGCAGATTAAAAAAAAAAAAAACAAGATTTCCTTTTATATAACCATTTAACTGCAGACTTATGTTCAGTTGTAGGCAGATAATGAAATATAGCTTTCTTTTCTTCCATGATTTATAGGTTTGTTACACCTGTCGTAAATAGGAGAACAGTGCCATTAGTAGAAAATGAGTCTTCACTTAATTCACATAAACACAAAATATTAACTTCTTTTTTTCTTTTTTTTTTTTTTTTTTTTTTTTAATTGATTTATTTATGGACACTCTTTAACATATCAGGTCATCAGCGTCCCATTCAACTCAGGGCGTGAAATAGCCAATTAATTTTGCTCGAAGCCCTCTCTTTCAGGCTTGAGGTTCTTTTTCGTGCCATAAATGTACGACACGGGACCCACGGCTTTACTTCCCTTCCAAAGGAAGATTAACTTCATCAGACATTAAGAGTGTTAAAAGGGGCAGAATAACAAAATGAAATATATGTGCAAAGAAAATGACAGCATAAATCTCTATTTCCATTCATGAGGTATATCAATAATTGCATCATAATAAAAAGTGCATTTCATTAAATGTCAAGGCTATAGTCATAAGATTTTCCCATCAATTATAAAAGAATAATGGAAATACTAATAGGAGGGATGTTTTAAAAGTTCTCAGCCTGACTCAGAGATGTCGAGAAGATGACCAAATTACTGTGATAGTAAGGTACCATCCTTTAGATGGCATACAGTAAAATTTCAGATGTGTAAGTATGGCCGCTTGTTTGTGATGATCGCATAAACAAACTAGTGATAACATTTCTACAAAATGGATAAAAACTGAAATATGAGCTGTGATATCACACTTCCTTTTAAAGGGTTTAACGCCAACAAAAGGAGTTAAGATTCCACATTGAAGGATTCTTTCCCTTTGTTTTTGATCAATGCCCACCACTTTTGATGTCTCACTAGTAAAAACAGGTATCAAACACCATTTAAAAAAAATCATAATCAGGCCCTAAGTTGCTAAATGATCTTTTAAATCTGATCTTGCTCTCAGTAAAAATTGTACATTCCCTGCTTATCTACAAAAAGCTCTCCAACTATCTAATATAATTGAACGTATGCTATCTAAAAGTGTCAGTAAGTCCTAATTGATAACTTTTGTGCTCCTTTTTCCCATAAAATCCTTTGCCTTTGCCCATATGAATTCATTTCAGTTAAATTCACCGCAAAATCACTTAATGCCCAAATTCTTCTCTACTTTTCCAGTTTGCAATTTTTGAATCACAGTCACACACCTTTTTTCCAAAAAAGTTTAGTTTTCACTATGATATAATTAAAACATAAAATCCTTCTCTTGTAATGACTTGAATGTCTCTACTTTAAAGCTGTTAAATGTTGGAGCTTTTGTTTAGTTCTTAAAGCAATAACTTTGCATTCTCCACAACAACAAAAATTTTGAGCAGTTTACAACTTGAATTACTGTAGAAATCTGTCCCTATTCAGTTCCTCATGGCAGTCTTTCATAGGCTATGATTGAAAAACAAGTTCTGTATCTTTCATGAAAATATCTTTACTAATAGATGTGCCTGATTAATACTCATGTAAGTAGACAAAGAAAAAGTATTTAACGAAAGCAAAACAACATAGAGATTGGATGCTTCATTCTGTCTTCCTAATAAATTAGTCAACTACATAGGCTTTACTAAAACCTTTCATAAAGAATATGCTTATATACTTAGTAAAAGGTGACAAATCATTGTGACAAATGAGATTTTGCAACCTCAGCAGTAGAAGTCACAATGTTTTTGACCTGCCTGTTGCAGTATTGTAGAAATTGTAAACAGAACCCACACTCTCCCATGGATTCTAGTTTTTAGCTGAAAATACTCATTAATTAAACAACACCTATATTACCAAGTTGATATGTCACAGCATTGATAAAGGTTTAGGTTGTTGATTTATTAAAGTGTAAATCCTTGCCTAATGAGCTGCTGTTCTGGAAGTATGTATTATTCTGAAGAATATCACAGTAGTCTTGTATAATTGTATTACTTTGGATGTGTCCAATATCATAATTGTTGTGATCTAAGGATTAAACTAAACTAAACCTCATTTATCATTACACCAATTTCTATTAAATATACAAAATATTCACTGCAGAGCAGCTCCAGAAAAAGACAGATTTTCTTTTGTTTTAATGCTGGAGCTATACAATATTTCATTGTGTTCTCGGGTAACCATTGAGCTAACTTTCGAAAACTGACACTAAAAGATTTTTATTTATTTATGGATGCTCTTTAACATCTCAGGTCATCAGCATGACACCAAAAGAATAGGAAACTATTTTCTTAGTGGGGGGGGTCCTATTTTAATGCAATTTGTTCCATCAATGGATTATAATAATTTCATTTCTTAGAGACTACATGCTCTCCAAAACCATTTTTCCAGAATATAACAAAAATTTACTGAGCTCAGTCTCTCGACTCAGTAAGTGCAAGTTTTAGACTCTGTTTCAAACCTATCAAGCTGTTAACTAATGACTGTAGTTATACTTGACTTTTCAGGGACTCTAGATAAACCAATTTGAGTACCTTAATATTACTGCTGCTTCTTCGCAATGTTTAATGGTATGTTATAGTTTTGTCCTTATACAGAAACAGCTTGTGCAACAATTTTTCTGAATGAAAGAAATAATGCTACAAAACAATAACAACTGAATACTTTTGAACATTTAATTAATAAATTGCAGCAGGCTTATATTAATTTAACAAAATGTTGTACTAAAATAACAAAAATCATAACAGTTAATAGATGTGCGCTAAATATTAAAACCTCCTAATTAACATCAATGGTTCATGAAACTAATACTACACATTATGAACAAGTGAGTAGAGCAGTAAGAGTGTGTAGTTTGACTCAATCATGCAATGATCTTAATTATACGGTTAGTTTCACTGTACAAATTCCATTTAACGTTTTTTGGTATTAAAACCTCCTGTTTAAATGCAAACTTGTTCAGTAATATTTTAACAAATGTTAGAAGGAATTTATTTTAGCTTCAGTCTATTTTTGTGAAAAAATTAATAAAAAATCAAAATTGCCGAACTAATGCTATCATCTGTGAAACAAAATGTACATAAACCGTTTTAAAAACATGATACAAATATAGTTTAAAGATTGTACCAAAGTTAATCTAACAGATTTATTTATAAATAATCTATTATTTAAAATCATTAGTTTATAAGGTAAATTATTGTCACAAGTGAAAACTAATATCCTACAAATAAAGTAATTTTGCAATAGGCAGTACTGTAGTACAGTGATAGAGCATATTAAAAATAACTAAATTATTATAAGTTTCATTAAAATGAAGTTATAAAACACTTAATTTCAAGATACTCCAATTAATTAACTTAAAAGCAACAAGAACCAGATATAACCAAGTGGTCACATACCAATTTAACAACAGAATGTCAAATTATATACTTGTAAAATATAGTAAAACAAAATGAAACCAAAGTCCATTATTCAAAAATGTTATAGGGTTATTCAAGCTTCTGCATATAACAGTGTATGTTCAAAATTATGAAAATAAAACAATGTTCTTGTTTTAGAAGGTAAATAAATCTCAAACTTCTTTTTATAAATTTGCCTCATTTTTTACTGCCAAATTTAAGTTTACTAGTAAAATTCAGCCATAAGTATTTAATTTGTTACATTAAACTTAATGATCCATTTTACATTTAAAACTTAAGATCCTGTTTATAAATTATCAATCTAGTCATCAGCATTTTGCAAACTTAAATTGAGAAGCATTTTTCAAAACTCAACAAAGAACAAATTTTTAAAAAATTAATTATATACAGTATTGGGTTCTTGCTTATGCCACTCACCATCAATGAATTTTGAATTTCATAAAACTCAATATAACACACACCCAATGCAAAGCACAACATGACAGAATATATATGCAGGTTTTCCTTTTGTGTACTCTAAAATAACACATACCCATATTACTTTATAAGGACTTCCAATGAAACTATTATACCTGATATTTTCAATATCGTTCATTGTTGGTTGCACATGGCATTGTTTTGCATGCACGTGTAATAGAAAATAATTTTCCTCTCAATCATTTGTGCATTTTTGTATTAGGCAAATCAAATAACTCAGTCTTTGGCAAAAATAGCACAAATGAATGAAAGCACAGACTTCAACTCTCCTGTCATGGAAACTTAAGAGCAGTTGGTAAAGTATAAGAAAACATGCACTAGCTAATGAAAAGCATAAAGAAACTTCCAATAAATGTGATCATAAATTTCAAGATTGTTCATTCACCTTTAAAAGGAAAGAAAGTAAATGAATAATGTGTGAGCTGACATATGAAGCTATTACTGATTTCCATAATAAAATTTAAACTGAAAATCAAACAGAACAACACAAGTTTCTGCTTACATTAATGGGCACTCTTCATCTAAACAAAGAAAGGTGAAGATGAAAAATTCTAAAGAAAACAATCTGTGAGTGTAAAATATGGAGTCATTTTGATGTGCTTTAAGTTTCAAGGGTACATCAGGTGTATTTGCAAGAAAAATTTATTAGATAGGGCAGTTATCTAAAGAAAACAAAAGAGGTGACAGAACAGAAATGGTGTAAAGTGCAATGAGCTATCTCTGCTGTGAGAAACATTAAAACACTCATGCAGAGAAAGCCAATATATTAGAGATATATGTGACACTGTAAGCGGACTAATTCAAATAAAGCAAGAGAAAACCTGGAGAAGAAAATGAGTTCAAGACAGTATGGAGTTTTTAATTGCAAAACCTGCATAGTGAATTAAAAATGTTGCATAGTGAATTAAAGAAGAAAATCCTTCAAAAATAATGTAGGAATTAAACTACCTTCAAAAAAAAAAAAAAGAAAGGAATCAAATTTACTGTACAAAAAGTCATAATTAATATTATTAACAAAAATAAAACCATAAATAAAAATAAACCTGAATGTTTAATATGCACCAGAATCAACCATTGTCTAAATTATCAGTTGGCTAGGTGTTCTCTACCAAGCAAGTTTCATTCTACAGAGTGAATATTCCACCTACAAACTTTCACAAGTTGTTCAGGGATGTTTTCCCACTATATTGATATAAGGAACCCATGGTCTCAGGTGGCTCATTACCGGGTAATTTCATTGCTTTCATTTTGTTTAATTCAGCTACATTTTCAGTGCAGTCCACCACCAGGCTTGAACTCCTACTCAGTTCTGTCTCAGCTTTTGTTTCCTGTAGTACATAACTTTTAGTATGTTGTTAGTGACATATATGGATAACTTTACTTATGCAAAATTAGTCAACATGCACTTAATCTACAGTTTCACTCAATGCAATAATGCTGGCAGAGCTGTTCCCACAGTGACGGTAACCCCATCATGGCACATTTGCAGCTGTAAAAAGGAGACTGAGAGAAACTGGGTCCTTCACTGTTAGTATGCAAGGTACTGACTTTGAGAGGAATGTCAGAATGCCCAATCTTGAAGAGGGTCTTACACGAACAGTAATTGCACCCGTGTTATCCACATAGGGTCCAGGCATTGCAACCAGCAGGCTTTCCACTTTGAGTACAGTTTGGTAATTTGTTTTTAAAGCAATGTGCAAATAACCAACATTTTCCTGTTGTGATATTGTATACATACGATGTTTACTACAGAAGGCATGTTCAACAGTTGGAATAGCCATATCTGGGAATATGAAAATCTACATGCTGTGGAATTGAGCCTACTAACAGGCATTTTGTGTGTGTGTGCATGGACTGATATTATTAAGATTCTGTGATTGGTCCTTATGTACCACCTGACAGACTGAATAGAATGGTTTAATACCAGGACATATGTTCCAAGCTGAAGGCATGTAAAGGAAAGAAATGTACTTCCTGTAAAATTAAATTTTGTCCTTTATCAAGTTTTAAAAAAACACTCCTGAATTAATTTAATGCTGCATGCGTCTAGTTGCAGGATTTTTGCAGTTAATGTAGTATTTAGTGCATCTCTTTCTGATGTTATTTTATATTACTCTGCTATTCCAAATAATGTTCAACTAAAGAAAGAATTAGCTCCATAGAAAAGAATTTACGTACATAAACATGGCGAAGCAGTCATGAATATTAGCAAAAGTTAGTATTGATTACAAATTCTAATACCTACCACCAATTAGCCAAGCAGAAAGAGTAAAGTATTTAATTTACAAATTATTGTTGATGGAAACAATATTTTCCATTAAGTTTGGAACATGTATGTAATGGGTGATTTTTCCTTCGTGGGACTACTCCACATGTAACAGGCATTCGATTCATTTAAGCTGGTACTGCGGTAAATGGGAATCAGAAAATCTGCAGCTATGATTGTCCCATAAGTTATTACTAACACTTAAACACTTAAAAGGTACATTTTCTCACCATTGTCGAGCAAGATGATGCTGGAACTACCTCCCTTCACCCCTCAGGGGCCCAATTTTTTGGGTACGGGGCGTGATGACCCCGAGGCACACGAGCTGCTCCCACAGGTCCGCGCTCAGCGCATTTGACTCATTTTTATTTTGCCTCTATTTTACTTTTTATTCGTCCTACTTCCCTGTTCTTTGTCTGATGGGTGCTCCCATGTTTGACACGGTAAAAAGTGACTGGGTAACGGCGTAACACCCAGGACTGGGTTATCATGTAGGACAGGAGCATATTCCCTAGTAAAGGCCAGGCCCCGGGGAAGGGCCGTTGCTGTTCACTTCCTGCAGGCGATTGGGTTCCTTTGTCAACACACAGGAAGGTGTGACCCTGAGGTTACCTTGTTCAGGCCAGAGCCAGTAACCTAAGCCGGGGTGGCGCCCAGGAAGCAGCCTGCCATCGGAGACAGTTGCAATGGTGGAGGATAAATTCCCTATAGTTAATGAAAATAATTTTACCCAAATGAAACGAAAAAGAGTGAAAGTAAAAGAAGTAATCGAGAAGTCCCATCCTCGTTACTTAGTATTAAGTAGAACAGAAGAAGCTCAGTCATTTTCTAAAGTAAACCCATTTGTAATCCAGAAGGGCAGCGATACCACAGCTGGACTCGTTAAGTCGTGCACCCGTCTGAGAAATGGTTCTCTTTTGGTGGAGACATTTGGTCTGTCTCAAACAAACTGTCTGCTCAAGGCGACGATACTCCACGGCTATCCCGTGTTGAGCAGCATAGAACTTTGAATTCGTCGCGAGGAGTTGTTACCACCAGCGTGCTAGACGGTATGTCTGACCCGGACATCCAGAGTTGTCTGGAAGACCTAGGGGTCACTTCTGTATATCGAGTTCAGGCGAGGAAAGAGGGGGAATTACAGCTAACCCGTACTCTTTTCCTCGCTTTTAACAAGGTCGAATTACCGCAAAGAATCAAGGCGGGCTACGAGGTTATTGAAGTACGCCCGTATATACCGAGTCCGTTGCGTTGTTTTCAGTGCCAGCGCTTTGGCCACACACGCGTTTCTTGTAAGAGTGCCAACTCCATCTGTGCGACCTGCGGTCAAGTAAGTCATGAAGGAGCATGTACATCCGTTCCAGTCTGCGTCAACTGTCGCGGAGATCATCCGGCGGGATGATGCCGGATGATCTCGATTTAGAGAGGAGCGTTGTATCCAGGAAATCCGGGTAAAGGAAAAGCTCTCCTTTACCGAGGCCCGGAAGCGATTTCAATCTCGCCAACCAGTTATGTCCAAAACGGGCACATACAGCGCCGCAACTTCTTCCAAGGTCAAGAAGTGCGATAGCAGTACGCAGACCTGCAACCTTGTTTTTACACGGGTCCCTAATGCGCGCAGTCTTCCGCAGCGCTCTACTGAGAAGCCCAAACCAATAATTTTTAATGCTCCAGAAATTAGATTTAAGACCAGCTACACAAGGACTGACTTTTTGAAAACTTCCACTTGTGCTGAAAAGCAGAAAAGCCCTTCTCCTCCTTGGAGGTCCCACCTCCATGATGGGAGCAAACCCGCTAGGCGGTTGCCATCACCGCCTATCTCAACATCCAACCGATTCCAGGTGCTGGAATCGGCGGATGCTTCTCGGGGGGAGAGCCCTCCCTCTGAGGATGTCATGGAGCAGGATGTGCCTGCTCCCGAAAAACGGACGGCTGATTCGTCCTGGGCCGACCAAAAAGTAAGGTGGTAAATTTTTAACTACTTTTACCTCATTTTAACAATGGCTATCCTTTCTTGGAATATGCGTGGACTCCGCAGTCGAAGACCTGACTTGGAGTTACTTTTACGCTCGACTGACTCTCCGCTTGTGTGTCTCCAAGAGACCAAACTTCGCCCGCAAGATTCTTTTAATTTACGCGGTTACTCTTCGGTACGGTGTAACCTTCTTCCCGAAGATGGCACTCCCGCTCACGGCGGAGTTTTAATTTTAATAAGAGATGACGTGTACAGTACTTCGTTACAGCTCCAGACTCCTGTACAAGCTGCTGCAGCTACAGTTCACTTCTCTGGCCTTAGTTTTTCCATCTGCAGTATTTACTTGCCTCCGTCTGGTACAGTCACATCGGATGATCTTGATGATCTCTTTTTTCAGCTACCTCCCCCTGTCCTACTTTTGGGGGATTTTAATGCGCACCTTCCCCTATGGGGTTCCACCTCGGAGTGTGCAAGGGGTAGCCTTTTAGCCGACTTTCTGGATGGTCACAATCTTGTACTGCTCAATACAGGTCAACCTACATATATTTCAGACAGTACTCAGAGTTTTTCACACTTGAACTTATACTTTTGTTCTGTCTCACTATCTGTACATTTTACTTGGAATGTCCTCTCTGATTCATACTCTAGTGACCACTTTCCGTGTCAGATTCATGTACTCTCTTTAAAAGCACATTCTCAGCGCGCGCCAAAATGGCTCATTGAAAAGGCGAATTGGCCTCTCTTTCGATCTATGGCCGAATTTTCAGGGTGTGAATTTCCATCTATCGACGTCGTGATCGAGCACCTCCGTACCGTCATCATAACAGCCGCAGATCAGGCTATTCCCCGGTCGTCTTGTCACCCCAGACGCTTACCGGTTCCCTGGTGGAATGATGAATGCCGGGATGCTTTGCGTGCACGCCGAGGTGCTCTCCGAGTTTTTTGTCGCCACCCTACTTCAGCAAATATGATTCGCTAAAAAACAACTGCGCGCCAAATGCCGCCGAGTCATTAAGGATAGCAAAAGGGCTTCTTGGATTGCTTTTACCTCTTCTTTTAACCGCACAACGCCTTCATCTGTAGTTTGGGAACGGCTACGCCGCGTTGCGGGCAAACCTAGATTTACGCCTATACCCAGTCTTAGGTTATCGAATCGAGTGCTTACTACTCCGCTTGATGTTGCCAATATTTTAGGACGCACCTTCGCTGATGTTTCGAGCTCCGCCAATTACCCTACTTCATTTCGCGCATTAAAGGAGCAGGTGGAGTCGAAAGGTTTCTCTTTTGCCTCCGACCATCAGGAGTGCTATAACATTCCTTTTACCGCCAAGGAACTGGAACATGCCCTTTCTACCTCTCGACATTGCGCACCGCGGCCAGGTGGCATTCATGTTGCTATGTTGCAGCATTTGTCAGCAGAAGGCAACGCTTTTTTATTATGGACTTTTAATTTTATTTCGTGTAATGGCACATTTCCTAGCGCTTGGCGAGTGGCCACCGTCATTCCTATACCTAAGCCTGGAAAGGACCCACATCTTCCTTCCAGTTACTGTCCGATTTCCCTCACCAGCTGCGTCTGCAAGGTATTGGAACGCATGATTAACGGGCGGCTTATGTGGTGGTTAGAGTGAGGCATTTACTGACGAGCGCTAGTGTGGTTTCCGGCGTCATCGCTCCTCGGTTGACCATCTTGTGTCTATAACCATCCATATAATGGACGGTTTTGTACGCAAGTGCCAAACGATCGCAGTATTTTTCGATCTGGAGAAAGCGTATGATACTTGCTGGAGAGGCGTTATCCTCCGAACGCTTCACGATTGGCACCTACGTGGTCGTATGTGTATTTTTATTAGGGAATTTATGAAAGACCGGGTTTTTAATATTCGCGTGGGATCAGTTTTATCATCTAGTTTTATTCAAGAGAACCTCAGGGCTCGGTACTTAGTTGCACACTGTTTGCCGTTGCTATTTACTCTATTACTGAGTGTTTACTGTCAGGAATACAATCGTCGTTGTTCGTTGACGATTTTGCATCTTTATTTCCTCTCAGAGAACTTGTCTCTTGGAACGCCGCCTCCAATGCTGTCTCGGCCGCCTTTACGCTTGGAGTGTAAATCACGGGTTCCGTTTCTCCGCAGAGAAGACCGTCTGCATGAACTTCTGGCGCTATAAGGAGTATCCATCTCCGTCTCTCCATCTTGGCCCAGATGCTCTTGCTTTCGCAGACGAAGTTCGATTCCTTGGCTTAATATTTGATAGGAAATTATGCTGGTCATCGCATATAGCACAACTCCGAGGCAAGTGTGAACGTTCTCTTTGTATTTTACGTCTTTTAAGTTGCACATCCTGGGGAGCTGACCGTACGGTTCTTTTACGTTTTTACCGCTCTCTCATCCGCTCCAAACTGGATTGTGGCTGTGTTGTTTATAGCTCTGCGCGGCCTCCTGTTCTTCGTCGCCTTAACCCGATTTATCACCGGGGTATCCGTGTAGCTATTGGAGCTTTCCCAACCAGTCCTGTGTTAAGTTTATGTGCGGAGTCTGGAGAACCTCCGTTGTTTTATCGTAGGGATATTTTACTTTCTGCGTATGGTTGTCGACTAGCCACGCAACTTCGTCATCCCACAAATGGGCCGTTTTTTAATGTGTCTTTCGATGGTTTTTATGCTGCTCGGTCTTTTACTCCTAAGCCTGCTGGCTTTCGTTTTCGGCAGCTGCTAAGGACCTTGAACTTAGTGTTACCTGCTTATTTCCTAGCCGGGGAAACTAGTTCCCTCCCTTGGCTTTCAGCACAGGCGCCGGTTCATCTTGAGCTTGCGTCCTGTCCTAAGTCTTCGACCGCAGCACATATTATTCGTTGTTCTTTTAGCGAGATCAAATCTTCTTTTAATGGCTGGAATTTTATCTATACCGACGGCTGGAAATCTGACACAGGAGTAGGATGTGCTTTTGTTTTTAATGGAGCAAATTTTACGTATGGTCTTAATGTTGCGACATCTATTTTTATGGCGGAGCTTTATGCTATTTATCGGGCAATTTTATTTATTTCTGACCACGGGCTGGGGAATAGTGTTATATGTTCAGATTCTTTGAGTGCCCTGTTATCTTTTAAACAGCTGTACCACTACCACCCTCTTGTGCAGCAGATCCAGGATGCAATTTTTACGCTTCTCCACGCTGGCGTCAGGGTAATACTGCTCTGGGTTCCTGGACATGTGGAACTCTCCGGCAACGAGGCCGCAGATGTCGCAGCTAAATCCGCCCTTTTGGACCCTGCTGAGTACGAGCACCGTTTTTACTTCGGGGATTTTAAACATTCCTTACGACGAGGCATTCTCTCGCGCTGGCGCGATGAGTGGAATTCCATACCCACCAATAAGCTTCGGGAGTGTAAATCAGCCCCTTTTAACTGGTCGACTTCTTCTCGCGCTGTTCGTCGCGAAGAAGTAATTTTAGCTTGTCTGAGAATTGGGCATTGCCGTTTTAGTCACTGTCACCTTTTTAATTGCCAACCTGCTCCAGCTTGCCCTCACTGTGACCACCCCTTTACAGTGCGTCACCTTTTAATTGAATGCCATCATCTGGTAGCTTTTAGATATAGTCTAGGTTTGCCCTCCTCTATTGAGGACTTACTTGCGAATGATGTGGTTGCTGTTGAGCGAGTGCTCCGTTTTATCCGTGAATGTGATTTTTGGAGCAAGGTGTGAGGTTTTATCTTTTTACTCATGACGGCATTTTAAGACCATTTTAAGACTCTTGTTGTTTCAGCTTTTGCTGAATCTTTTTGGTACAGTCTTTAAAATGTTGTATTGCATATTGCCCTGTTTTTTTGTTTTGGGATTTTAATGTTACCATTTTAGACCGTTATAAGCATGTTGATTTTTCACTTCTTGTTTGCGTTTTACCTCCAGTCTTTACACGTTGTTGACCATATTGCCCTTGTTTTTGTATCGGGGTTTTTACTGTTAAAATTTTGGGCTATTAACATCGTTTTATTTTTCCGCTTTTGCGGCTGAGTTTTAATACCCGCCGTTTATTGACCAGTTTACCTATGTTATTTGTTTTTGGGGTTTTTATGGTTACCTTTTGGAACATTAAAGACTGTTGTGTTTTCAGTCCTTGCAGCAGAGTTTTAGTAACGGTCTAATTTGTTGTTATGTTTATTACCCTTGTTATTTGTTTTGGGGTTTTTATTTTATTGCCTACAGGGCTACTGTGTTTTATCTTCTACTCAGATCTTGTGTCGATTACTTATTTATCTAATTCTGGCGGAGTTTTTAGTGTGTTTGGGCGCTAATGACCTTTGATGTTTTGCGCCCTACAATAATCACCACCACCTCCCTTCATTATTCATACATTTCTGGTATTGGCTTATGAAATTAACCATTACTCTCTGCAGTTCCCTCCGAGATATGGAAGAAATTTCTTCATGAATGTTATTTTTCTCATCATCAAATGTGTGTGAATATGTCTTATACACTTTTTCCTTTAATACTCCCATAGATAAAAATTTCAGGGTGTTAAATCAGGGAACTGAGGGGGCCATATGTTGTTAGTGATTACTCTCTTGTTGAAATTTTAATGAATCGTGTACAAGGAGACATGGGATGTATGAACCATTGCAGAACCTTGCTGGAAAATTGTGAACCAACGTTCCCTCACAGTTAATTCATGGAAAAAGGATTGTAAAAATTCTGCATATACCTATCATTATTATTAATTTTTCCTTCAAAAAAATAGGGCCTATTATTCTCTCACCACTAATATGCTGCACCATACTCTTATCTTTTGATCATGCAGAGGTTTCTCATGAAGCAGGTTAAATTCTTGGTTATTTTGTGAATTAACATACCAACTAGGTGAAACTAAGATTCGTCCATAAAGGAAATTAGATTAGGGCCAATTTCTCCTTCATGCATACTATTCAAAATCATTTACAAAATCTACTCCTGGATGAATGGACATCTGGTTTAAGTTCTTGTACTACAGTAATGTTATAGGGTCATAATACCTGTCGCTTCATAGCCATTCAAACAGAGAAATAGGAAATTACTGTTTGCTGAGAAAGATGTCAAATATTTTTTTAAGGAAACGTTCCAAACATATGTTTCTTCTGTGAGTACTGTATGTGTATGTATACACTATCAAGAATACTTGCCATTTTGTGAAATTTATTTGCCAATCTGTGAATCGAACTTCTATTTACAATTTGAATATCAGGGAACCTCTCTTGAAAAAATTTCCTTACATCACAAGCCGATTTAGTATGCACATTCAAATCATAATTAAATACTCTTAGGGAAATAGAATATCTGGATTGAGCCATATTAGCATAGTTAATAATCTGTATTACGTCATCTAATACTTAACAATACATTGTAACACAGCACACAACAATACGTCAATAATAGCATTATTTGTTTTTAACTAGAATTCTCTGCATTGCACAGTTAACTGGAGAATAGTGCTCACTATCTTAATTCCATATTATGCCATTATTAATGATTCCAGATGCCTCACCATATTGGTGTCATAGGCCATTAGGTGTACAACTTCACTTACTTTCTTATTATTGTTTGTGATTTCCATTCTTTTAACTTAAACCTTGAAATAATGCTATTTCTATTATTTCCCCTTACTGAACTATGACTTGTGTTTTGTTCTTTTTAGCATTAGGCCCTTTCATTATGTCATATGCAGTATGTAGGTTTTGACCGCTGATGCCCTGGACAAAGTAAATTTTGGTGACTCTTTCCATAACCTTACCACTTCTATTATCAAATAAAATGCAAAACTATAATTTTGTCAATTTTCCAAACAACGGGTTCTGTTTAATATGATTATAATAATAATAATAATAATAATAATAATAATAATAATAATAATAATAATTATTATTATTATTAATTTCTAAAAATATTTTTAACAGCCTAAAAGCAATAATTTCCAAGAACCATGTGCATTTTCTATCAATTTCATCTCAAACAATCAAACTGCTCTCAAAAACAGGTGAAGTTTCTTGGTGCATTACATACATAAGGAAAAATAAAATTTTAATAATACAAGAAACAAAAAGATTTTGATTCTCAGAAGAAGGATTGCATTTGTAGTTTATACATCATCTGTAGATCTGGGGTTATAACTGGTTACTGTCAAATGTATACCCTTCAAAGTGTTACAACATTATTTCAGATAGCAAATGCATGTTCAACAAATTAATTACCAGCTTAGGCTGTTAATAGGTGATTGGATACTGGGAAGATCTACTACCTGTAAATCAATTCAATTGTTTCTTAACAATTATTTCACAATCCAACCTTAGAAATACTTACACTTGTGCCCCTGAAAACTTTTTCCCTTTAATTTTTACTCAGTCGGCCTGGTCATAATAGAAAGCTCAGAAGTTTAGCCATACATGCTTCAGTAAAATAATTGCAACATATCTGCAAACACTACAACTATAGATAAATGCTCTATTACACTGAGACCAAATTATCCTGTAACATTCATTTCTAAGAACATGTGGATATTTTTATTTGCAGATAGTAAAAATTAAGGACTATGGAAAAGCTTTACTTGCAGTACTTCTTCATTAATCCTTGGAACTAAATTTTATCAGTCAAACTTCAATACTATTTTCATTGTCATTCTGCAGTTTAGCAATCAGATCTTGAGGTTTCCTTGAAAGGTGGTCAGAATAAATATTGATTGTAGACATTACTGCAAGATTTTGTGAGTGTTCAATAATAGTGCCGGTTCTGGTGGTGCAGTGATAACCATACTTGCCTCTTAAACCCAAAATTGCAGGTTCAATCCCTGCCAGGATCAATGTATTTTTTCGGGCATAAAAATCCTAAATATGGCTTTCTTTGGAAGGAAAATAAAGCCGTGGGTCCCATTTCATAGATTCACGGCACGAAAAAAAACCTCAAGCTTGAAAAAAGAGACCTCTGAGCAAAATTTGTTGGTTGTTTCATGCCCTGAATTGAATGGGACACTAATGAATTCTGATGTTGAAGAGCATCTGTAAATAAAACAAATCAATAATAGTCTTCATTTGAATTTACTGGCCAGAGAAAATTCAGGCCTGTTAATAAAAAGCATCATCTGTTATGAGTACTATGAGGTAGAAGGATATGAGAAGCAAACTGTATGTAATGGAAATTTCATGAAAAGGCCACTACTAACAGTAGTTCACAAAAAAACTTGTTTGACATGGTACAGCATCAAAACTTCAATCTGAATGACAGGAAATATGTAATGTGATCTGATTATATTAATTTTTATTTTTACTCCAATTATGCAATGAAGCCTTTCATCCAGGCTGTGTTGATGTTATTTGAGCAGCAGTGCATTTTCTAATGTTCTGGTGAATTTTTTTAATAAAGTTTAATGCCCATTTTTACTACTGTGAGATCACAGGCAGTGGACATTGACAACACATGAGATTTTTTTTTAGTGGTATTTAATGCCCATTTTTACTACTGAGACACCACAGTTTTTTTTTTTTTGAGTAGTGTGTAATGCTCATTTTTACTACTGAGGCACCACAGGCGTGACACTGATGATACATGAGATGAAATTATATAGTGGAAAGGGATATTTTTTTTTTAAAGGAAGGAAGCATTCTAGGCCTAAGTTTAGGTACCTCTGCAGCATTTGCCAGTTATGAAGACTGAGGAAAACTTGGAAAAAAACCCAGTCAGGGAGGACGGTCCTGGCAGGATTGGAACCCCAGACCTCCCACTCACGAGTCCATGCCTTAACGACCTCGGCCACCCGTGACGGTGCATCACAGGTGGTGGACACTGATGATACATGAGATGAAATGATATATTGGGAAAGGATTTTTTTTAAGTAAGGAAACATTCCAGGCCTAAGTTTAGGGTACCTCCCTGACATTGGCTATTTATGAGGACTGAGGAAAACTTAGAAAAAACCTTAGTCAGGGAGACAATCAGGACTTACTATGGGCAGCCCCTTATCTGCATTTTTGGCTGACCTCTTCATGAGCAGTTTCGAAACACAAATCAACTTAGTATTTCCATACATATTTAAAATATGGTACAGATATGTTGGCAATATATTTGTCATAGTAACAAAAAACTCATTGATGCCATAAAACTTCTGAATAAACAAGATATAAACATATCATTACATACAAAACTGAAACAGATAACATGTTGCCATTCTTGCACATCAAAATTATAAAACGTCAAGAAAATCTAGAATTTGCAATATATAGAAACAGTACACATGCACACACAATCACATCAAAGCTGACAGTTTTAACTCCATGATGCACAAACATGCAGTTGTTAACAGTTTAACATATCGACTAGTTAATCTACAAGTTAGCAAAGAAGAATACTTCAAAGAATGCAAACAAATAGAAAGTACAACAACTAAAAATGGTTTTAAGAAAGAACTAGTTCACAAAAAAGTACAAATATTCAAAAGGCAAAAACTTATTAAAGAAACCACAATGCTTTCAGCAAGAAAATAGAAGCTAATTTTTAAAAAATTCATTTATCATCCATGGGCTACAAAAAAGTTTCATAATATTCTTAAAGATTTCAATATCAGGTTAGCCCCGGTAAACAGATCGTCAAAAATTTCCTGATAGACAATGTTAATGACAGTATTCCACAGGAGAAAAAAGCAGGTATTTATAAAATAAGTTGTGTAGAATATGAAAAGGTTCTCATTGGAAAAACAGAGAGAAATGTAGGCACACAGTTAAAAGAACATTTCAGGGACATAAAATACAAGCAAATGGAGAAATCAGTAGTGGCATTTCATTTCTGGATGGAAAACCACAACATATTGAATAAAATAAAAATTACTGAAATCAATACAAGGACCTACAGAATTAGCAACTTGGGAAAAAATCTACATGTACAAATATAAAGACAGTTTAATGAACTTTGACATTTCCTCAGATGAAAACATAAACTTTAAGTTCATCACACCTCCACCAGAGCAGAATATACATTCCCACAGCATAATAAAGTATTCAGCAGTCAACTTTCTAGTTGACGATTTGAACGAAGGTTCGTGAAACCAGTTCTACATATTTAAGAGGAGCAAAAGAGTGTTAGTTTGACTCAATTGCACAATGATCTTAATTCTATAGATATTTAATTTTTTCTTTTCTGGATGGTATTTATGCAGCTTATTATAGATCTAAATTCACTTTTTAGTTATCCTAATATTTTAATATGTTTTTCTGAGTTAATTATTTGAGATTTGGCCCAATTATTCTATTTGATTGTCTATATGTAGTTTTTTCTTTGTGCAGCACATACAAACAGTTGCTTTAATGGTTTTCTGGATCCTATCAGTCTCTATCACTTTTCCTTATGCCAGATTTTGTTCATCTTCTATAACTTTTTACACTCCATATAAAGCTATTCTTTATTGAACAGTTTAGTTTGATGACCATCAGGAAATTAACATAGGATTTGAAAATGGAAGAAGAGAATGCCTCGGAATTTTGTACAGTAACTAAATTTCATATGTCAGAAAAGGAACTTTGCAAGGAAAATGCGTAAATGAAATTAGTAATGCTTATACAAAGTTTGCATCTGGCAGCTCTATCATGACTTGGTACCAAAATTAAAGAAACACTCATCAGACTTTGTAAAGATATCTAATGAAGTGACCAAAGTAATCTGATTCATTAAAATGGAAGATATCCTTATAGGAGTACAAAACTTACTCAAACATTGGGTCACTGTGGGTGAGCAAAATTAATACTTGAAGGCTGTAAATATATTTTGTAAAACAATTTTTTGTAAATAGAAAACCTATGAATGCACAGCTTTTGAAATTACTCATATTTCCTTCTACATATTGTATATATGCATTATTGCATATAAAATACTTACACTTGTCGGAACATTGGAATTATCATAAAATTATAAGATATGGGGTACCTCAAAGAGAAAATTATGAAAATGCATCTAAAACACAGTGAAGTGCAACAGTTTTAGAATATCTTTAACACACCACTTCAGTCTTAATTAAGAATAAAAGTTAAATTAAATTACATAATGTCTAACGTTGAGATAATAATATGACCTGATATTACAAAATTAAACCAAGCCAAATTTAATTTATAAATAAAACATGCACAAATACAAAACTACCAAGAACAGAGAGCACAGAACAAAGTATGTGAATAAATATGAAAAATGTAAGTAACAATTTGTGTTTTAACATTTTTGCAGTGATATTTGGTGATCTAAATTCAAATTTTCCTTCCGAAGTTAGCTTCCTTTGTAAACTAATATAGAAATTAAAATAAAACTTATGGCTGTGCCCAAGCAGAAACAGAAAAATAAAAAATATCAATTTTTCACTAACTAAAATTTACAGTATTTTTTTTAAACAAAAGCAAGCTTTTTTAATGATTCCTTCTCTCAAGTTTACTAAAGTAGAATACAAGAAAAATGAATATCAACATTGCTTTACATTAACATGTGAAATTATGTGCTAGACATATTTTCATAACATTGATACATACTCTACATGACAGTTTATGCCAAGATAAACATCTATGCAATAAACAAATTTTAATTTTCAATTTTAACTTACAAAATTGTCATTAAATCTTAGGACAATTTAGATCAAAATATTTATTTTTTTACATAACGCCATTAAGTTATACATAATTACAGTATAAAATAATTAAAACTGATTACAAAATGTTACAATTTTTCATATAAGTGTGTTTAAAACAAGTATAATTTATATTTCTAGTGTCCATGTGTAATTTATCAATAAGTTTAGTCCCTACCACATTATGACTATCAGAACTTCTACCTAATCTACATCTAGGAATAATTTTTTGTTGTTTCTGCTATTATCATAATATTTTGTATTATTTAAAACTTTTTGTACACAAGCATCATATTTGTCAAACATAGGAGAGCAGATAACAAATTGTAAATCCCATTTTGAAGACATATTTATGAGCATTTTACTTGAGGAAAGGAGTGAGTTATGGGGGATGCAAGTTAAAATCATTAACATGGCCAGCCTTATGATGTGTGATATGTCTTTGGTTTGGTTTGTGGAGTGATCATAGGAATTTTTCTCCATGTTGTAAGTCCTCATGATGATTAGAGCCAGATAACCAGTAGGTTTGATGTAGGTGCACTGTATGTTAGGTTTAATTACATTCCATCGATTTAGACCTCATCCTCACAAATCATTTTCTCATTCCATGAAGCACTTTTTAGATGCCCTAATCTCTGGTAGGCAGGAGTTCAAAACACTTGCAAAGGTGATGATCAGATGGTATTGTGGGAAAAATGAAGAGAGAGTCATTATAAAAAGAAAAATTACAAATCTTAATAGAGAAGTTTGTTAAATCGCTGGAATACTTACTATAATTAAAGTTTCAGACAGCTTAAATAGCATCTCAATCTCTTTCACTTGTTCTAATCACCTTTATCTCTAAACCTAAGAGGAATAATAATTGCAGTATGAACTTGGAGTGCAAAAATATATTTTCATTTATACAGTAAAAACTTATCAACAATACAAGTTTGGAAATTTAGCATAAGCAGATATTAGCAATGAAATGAGGAATTCACAAAGCTTGTTGATAATTTGTGATTGATAACATAAAAGAAGTTAGTCATTTTGTTTAAGAGCCAGGTTTGACAGGAAAATCAACTAAATGTAGGTTAAGAAGGCATTTACAATAAATGTAACTAGTAAATTTAAAAAAGAATAGTATAAAGCACTTTCCAGAAACTTTTAATTATCGATGAATCTAGCCCTCATTTGAAAAACACATTTAACATATATTTGGAGCAGTCTACTCCTTTCTGAAAGCAGCAGGTGGCTTCACTACACACACTGGAGTGCCATTGTTTTCAACAGTTGCAAACCAATGCTTACAAATTTAGCTGCATTAGTTGCATTTTTCTTTTTCTTCTTTTTAATTGTTTAATGTTGCATGCCAATTGTTAATGAATGGAATGAACACATTAATAATTATGTAAATGATCTGGTCCTGGAGGCTGTTGACACCCAAAGGTATCTGGCTTTTAACCTTTTTAGAAAAAGATTCTAACTAGAAAAAAGTGAAAAATAAAATGTAATATTAAATATTAAAATAGTATTTTAAATTGAATGATTTTGAATGTTGATACAAACTTCACATACAAGGTTTTTCAGTTAGAACTTGTTTTGTGAACCTTTGTTCCTATCTTCAGTTGCTGACTGATTGCTTGTTAAGTTTTGAACTGTTTGGTGTTGCCATGGCTGAATCTGAGTTGCTTCTCTGCTGACATCTGTTTACTGGAATAGAAATTTACTGCATTCATCCAGAGGAATGTCAAAATTCATTAATTTATCTCCATTTATTTTAAATAACAATTTTTTCCCATGTGAATAGTTTTAAAACTTATCAAGCAGTCAGTCATAAGTTGAAGATGGGATTGACGTTTCCCAAAACATATCCTAATTTAAAAACCCTACAAGTGAAGTTTGTGTCAACACTTTAAAACATTCATTTTGAAATATTTCATAGGCCACTGTCAATACCTTCTAAACATACATAAGTAATAAAATAGTAGTTTAAAGATAAAATCACATGAGAGGGCTGGCATAATGCCACTGGGCTAAAAGTACTGCCCTCTGTCAAAGAAGTTGCAAGATGAAGGCAGAGAATGTAGCGGTTTCAGTGGCCAGCTTTGGTTCACCAAGGGCTGTTGTGCCAAAGGAAAATAGGGAAAACAATCTCCATAATAATATTACTGATAATGTAGAATGAATAATTTTCATACTTATATGCCCAGGGATCAAGAATGCTAAAAACACTCTCTTTAATTGATAAAAAGCTTAGGTTGTGTAGCTCTGAGTCAGCACTATATCCAAGGTGTGCATCTCAATGTAAGGTAAATTGGCAAAGGTTTTTCCCTTGCAAGCAGTGTAATTAATACAATAGGATATGTGGATGAAGGGAATATAAAAGAAAGCAGGAGAAAATGTTTTGTGACCTTTGGGGATGACTTGCAACATTAATAATAAGGCAGCTGCACATGTGCCAAATTTATTATTTAGTATGAAGGACATACCAGAAGTGACAGCTTGCAACAAAGCCAGTTTGAAAGGGCCACATCATAGCTCTTTCCAGTGCAATCAGTAGTTATTCTGCTATTTACAGAAGCATAAGAAACAAAATGCTATGTAGAATTAATTGAATAAAACGGTATAGGCTTGCATGGATTGCATTTGCCATGTTGCTAAAAAAAACTGAAGTTCTGACTCCAATGTACCATATTGACATTGCAACTATGTATTGCACAAATACAAAGTCTGAATATATCAGGATAAAGCATCAAGTAATATTTATGGTTCAACCCTCAAATTTGTTGATGAAATGGAGCAGAAGATGGGATTCACACTATACCTTTCAGTGACACATTTATAAAATCACCTCATATTTCATAAATTCAAACTCCTGGAAAAGGCAATGGGAAACAGGCATTCAATTACTATAGATGCTTATGGAAAGCTTTTGAGAATGAGTAAAGAAATATGCATATGGCTGTACCAGTAAGTGTTTTTCAGTGAAATTGAAGATTCAGAACTAAAGCTTACATGGAATATGATGGATAATTAAGCATAGTACAGTACGTTGGATGAAGTAATCTAACAAGGGAAGGTTTGGTGTTCTAAACAGAGAAGGGAAAAAAGTAGGAAAAATATTTTTGAAATGGCAATTTAAATGGTGTTTAAATCTGACTGTAAAGAGTTGAATTAGCTAGTCCAGCATAGAAACGAGGGGTTGTAGGATACATAGATCCATTTGGAATAAGGATGTATAAAAAGGCACGACAACTCAGCTGTTTCATTCGCATGGACTGAGACACTGATCTTTGGACATTGTTTAATCATTGAGAATCTAAATATGATAGCTTTCATATAGTGAAGCCATATCATGGGAAATATCCAGAAAGAGTATTTAATTTTTAACTTGGTAATATGATTAGTTTTTGCAGATAAACGGAGAGAAAATGAGAATGACTGAACAAAAATCAAACTTACTGGAAAATGAAAATGCAAAAGAAGGTTCATATTCTTGTGTTTGCAGTAATTAAAATCTAAAGGAGAGAATGCCTTAGCAAATTGTAGCAAATTTAAACCAACTCAAGCTCAAAAATCATATGCTTCAACAAGAGAAATATTTTCATTACGAACACCATTATCTTTGTCAAAATATTCATTACCAAGTAAACTTCAAAGAAAATGTGACAGTTGAACACATATTTAGCCAAATCACAGCAAGAGTTTCAAAGTAGATAGTAACGGCAGTTCAGTGAGCAACTGAAGATGGGAGAGATTCTCCTGAAACGCATCTTACTTTTATGTAAGTAAGTGGAGTTTAGTGTAAAAAAATGAATACCTAAGTTTAGGTTATATTGCCACTCCATTGTCAATAGCTTCGTAAGTACAATATATAATTATATTAGTATCAGCTAGACACAAATTGTGTATGCAATTCTCTGTACAATAGCATACGAAAACTGTGAAACATAAAACATGTCATGAGCTTCACTCTGCGCAGTATGAACAGATTTATTATACATTTTGTGTGATTTTCCTTTTATTTAATAATGATGAGCAGAAAAGTTTCACAAATTTTTACAAATCTCTTTCTTTTATAACACAAAAAGTAACCCTTAAAATACCTAAGAAAATAAATTATCAAAGTTCAAATTTTTCCAAAGTAATTCAATTAATGATAATTTGTTCTTTCAGAATTAGCCTAAATATTAGAATTTATCATGCTTAGCCAGGAGATTCTGCATCAATGTTATCATTGCAATCCTGTGTCTTATACATGTTCTTTGAGAATGCAATATATTAGCTTTTTTCATTAGTGTCTTTTTATCAGCATTTTCTTTTAGATGACAAGTAATTTCCAGTTTAAATCCTGATGCTCTGTTCATCATTCTTAAGATACTTATTATTGTATTCAATGTTTCCACCTTAATTTATGATTCTATATATATCCTCTTTACAATTTTTTTTTTTTTTTTTCCTTTTCTTTCCATACATGGAAACATATCACATTCCCCTTACTCATAAATAGTTCAAAATGAGGTCTTGAGGTTCAAAGTATTCCATTCTTTGTAGAGGACTAAGCAGTTTGCATGTATAGGTAACATTTCCTAGTACCAAGGCTGTATAGTGGTGGTATCTAAGTGTGTGTTAATCCTCAGGCTTTCCAAATATATGACCTATTGATAGATAACTGTGTCCTCTCTTGGGAAAATAGGGTAGCATCCTCTTGAAAATAATAGAATTCTCAATTATCCTCAGAATGAATAATATTTTAAACCAGTAACCAAAGAAAACGTGGGCTGTACATTTTTTTATTTGTTTAATTTGTTTCCAAAAGATGGCAATTGTTTAAAAATTCTTACATTTAACCTTGAACGTGCTATATTTAGCAAGTTTAGTTAAGTTGTAGCAGCATAATTTGAATCTACTGACCCAAAAAAATAAGCAATTGTCTCAAAATTACAAAATTTATAGTTAACAAGTTTTGTGAAAATGCTTCTCAATTACAGCTTTATTACATTCTCATTGATAACACTGGTCTGCATATCAGGTAATTGAAAATGAATGCATGCTATAGCTCACTATTTTATGCAAATTTCAGAACTGTTGTTAGTTTTACTTTATCACATACAGTTTTTTCATTATTAAACCAAGTTTACTTCAAAAATTTGTAACTGATAACATTACGTGACAATAGGTAGTAGTGACCACTAATTCCACAATACAGACCTGTCAGCCTTTAGGTTGGGACAATGCTAAATGTCAATGCCTGACAATGGAAATGCTGTGAATGGTGTGTGGTGTGTAGCTCTTGCATTTTCAGAGCTGTTCTCAGTTATTTCTCTGTTGCAATTGCAAGTTTTTTAGGCTAGAGCCATTTCTTTTTTGTGATTGCAGTTTTATTTATGTCTTGCAATGTCTACATGCAAGTGTGAGAACAATGCTAATGTATTCCGTTACACTTGTGGGAATTATCTAATGCTTAAGCAAAGAACAAATGTAACTTAAATTTATTAGAATTTAAGTATTAAGTAAAAAATCTTAAATGTTATTAAGGGACGAGAAGACCCTATAGAGTTTAATAATATTTTGTTTTATTTATTATGTTGTTTGTTGAGTTTATTTTTATTATGAAATTTTATTTAGTTGGGGTGACTGGAAAATAAGTATAACTTTTCTTTTTTGTTAATTATAATAATTAGTTAATGGATCCGTTACTTTGTAAAGAAAATGCTTATTTTAAAGTTAAACTTTGAGATCAGGACAGAGCAGAAAGAAAATATCTTGCTCTTGTGTTGAGAGTGTAACATTGTGGATAAAACGGAAAAGAACTTTCATACCGTTTGCAATTTGTATGCTGTGGAGGGAGCCAAGAGTTCACATTAATGACTGTTATTTCTGTTTAGTTTATGTTCAGGGGTGCAATTCAAAAAATAAGAAACAATTCTTGTATCCAACTATTTCTTCAGCTATTAGGCCAGTTGCACATGGAGAAGACTTGTCTGTCCCTCTTCCTCCAGCTGATTTGGAGAATACGAAGGTGATATGTAAATTGGTGAAATTTCCAAAGACAATAATGATGATATCCACAAGTTTGAAAATGACTTTACCCCGCAATGTTTCTCTTACAGTGAACTTAATAATAATAATAATAATAATAATAATAATAATAATAATAATAATAATAATAATAACAACAACAACAATTAAATAGTAATAACAATATATTTTACCTGGCAAAGTTAATACCATAAGATTCTCTCTTCTGCTTCACCAAGGACAATTATGATTACAATATATACAATACACTTAATGGCATTAAAAAATTGAGCATATTATTTATTAAATGCTGCATTTTCCAAATAAACCATTCTCAAGCAATATTCTAAATTGTCATTGTTACCGGCAGTCCGTGATATGAAATGACAAAGAGTTCCAGAGATTAGTAGCAACAACTTTGAAGGATAAAAAAGAGTTTCAGTGTAAGGGTATGGAGAGAAGGGAATTGTTATTCCATTAGGTGCTTAAACTATGATGAGAAGATAAAGAGAGAAAATAGGTCAAAAGATAGTGCGAAGTTGAGGTGCATAGAATTTCATGCAGAAGAATGAGGGCAACTTCCTTCTAGCATCCAGTCGATGCCAGGATAACAAATCAAAATCTGGAGTTCTATCTGATTTACATAGGTTGCATATGTAGTGAATGCAGGCATTATAAACATGTTGTAGTCTTCATCAAAGATTTCTGATGATGTCAGTAAACAAAACGTTGCATAATGGAATAACACAAATGAGTTTATGCACTTCTAAGGAATTACATGATCCTAAGCAGAGGCAACTTTTTATTGACCCATCTGGTAATGTGTATGAGCCCATCCTGGTTGCGCATTCAGTTCAAATAAAAGAGATGTTCAAAAATACGAAGGTATTCTTAACAAGTTTTCAGTATGAGGAGTACAAATGGTTAATATGTAGTGACTTCAAATTTACAGGAATACTATGATTACAAGTTTAGTACATGAAAATGCCTAGCTTTCTATGTGAATGAGACAGTTGGGCAGGATAAAAGCATTGGAATATGAGGGTCTGGCCAGAGTGGACATATCTTGTGCCTGGGACTGAAAACATCATGCTTTAATCTGCTTGTAGACCCCAAAAAGTGTTAATTCAACCACTACATACCAAATTGGGCTTCATGAAGCAGTTCATATGGGCTCTACCACTAGGGCATTGCTATGGCACCTTTCATGAAGTTCCCCTCCATCACCCCCAAAAATATTGAAAGCTGAAATTTTTATTGGTCTTCAAATCCACAAATTAATAGACAAAATTTTGAGAAAATAATGAAAACAGGTGAAAGACATATGGATCGCTTTCAAATCTGTTACTCAAAACTTTCTAGGGAATATAAAAATCCATATTACAAAAAAATTGTTGAAACAATGTTAGGAGAGCTTCAAGAACTTGGGTTGTAACATCAGTGTACAAGTTCATTTCCTACATTCCCATAAAGATTACTTCCTAGAAATTCTAGGATATTATAGTGAACAGCAAGCATTGAACAGCATCGGAGCATTGATTAGTGATGTACAAATCTGAAAAACTGGCCATTTCAAACAGGTCAAAATTATCAGGGAAAGAAAAAAAATAGTAATTTATAGAGCATTAGACATTTCGTATTTTATGAGAATAATTATATGTAAATAATTATTTACTGAATTATTAAAATATATATATATATATATATTTGTAGAAGGCAAATTTTGTAACAGTACTTGTATACTACTGGATTTGCAACAAGCTGAATAGAGAAATAGTTTATTTTTATAAATGAGCAAAACTTGGCAACAAATTATATTATGCATTTTGTTTCAATAATCACCTCCATGGTATAGTGGTTAGCATATCTGTTGAGGAATAGAGTGTACCCAGCTCCATGAGAACAATTGTAGAACTGCCTGATGAAAAGATAGCAAATCCTGATCTTGAAGTCTGGTGAGAAGTTTGGCTGACCATGTAAACCCTCTGTGATGCCCTTGGGAGTCAGCCAACTTGCAGTCCTTGGCCCCTCACAAGCTGTCATGCCAGGGATTAATCAATCATATATAACTATTAAATTAAAGGTTTAATAGCTAGTGTGAGTAGGTACTGGAAAATATTTTAGTTTTGAAATATGTAATATTTTAATAATTCATATAACTGTACACAAACAAAATAGTGCCATTCTCTGAGCTATACTCACATACTTCCTCCTATCATGCATTTGTTATCATTTCTGATGATCAAAATTAATTTTTTGTAAAGCTCCAAAATGTTTACATAGTAAGATTTTCAATCTCTTTTAGTATAAATATGCTTTTTGATTGACAAAGAAATTAAGATGTAAATCTGTAATGCTTGTATCCATTTTTAATTCACATTTTATTTTTCAATTTAGAAATCAAAAATACCTCTCTTTTATGTGGAATACAAATAAAGAGGAATATGGAAGAGTCGCTAATTGAGAATAATCTGCAATTAATAGATATCTGGTACACATAGGAAATGAGGGTATGTGCATTGTATGAGAAAGAGAATATTGGATCACATTAAATTTGGGCTTTAGGGACAGAACAAGTGAGTATTAAGGACAGCGGGAGATGGTGTATAATATTTGGTAGAATATTGGAAATTCATACATGTGGTTTCCAATTTTTTCTTAATAGTGTTTAAAACCAGTTTTTACTGCTGAGGCACAATAGGCAGGAGACACTAATGATACACAAGATGAAATGATAAATTGGGAGAGGATTTTTTTTAAGGAAGCATTCATGCCTAAATTTAGCTTACCTCTCTGGCATTTGCCATTTATGAGGACTAAGGAAATGGAAAAAACCTAGTCAAGGAGGATGGTCTTCCGAATTCGAACATCAGACCTTCCACTCATGAATTTGTGCTTTAATGATCTTGGCCATCAATGTAGGTTACATACTAATGTGTTCTGATGGTAAAACATAATTAACTATCTGTAGAGCAGAGTTATAGGGGACATATAATAATCAAGAAAACAGGACAGAAAAATGTGTGCATGTTACTCTGCCCATGGAGTTAGGCCTCTCTGGTGAAGGAAAGTCTCCCTTATATATGCGTACAACTTTTTTTGCTGAACTTTATTTTAGGTTTTAGCTCTTAGTTACTTCTAAGAGCTAAAACATTTTTTTGGTGCATATAAAATACTCTGTTTGGTTTAAAGGGCATTGTTTTAGTCTTAGAATGTGAAATCTCTTTAGTTTACTCTATCATTACCTCTTCACGATCTTTTAATAATTATCATCTGAATGTCATCATTTAATTTTGTCAATGTGTACATGGATCACTATGGGTATCTCATGTTATTTACTATAGACCAAGGTGAGCTTAGGATTCAGTACAATCTTCAGACAATGAGCTATTGTTTCAGGGAATT
The DNA here is from genome assembly GCA_030762175.1 of Metallyticus violacea. Lineage (NCBI taxonomy): Eukaryota > Metazoa > Arthropoda > Insecta > Mantodea > Metallyticidae > Metallyticus > Metallyticus violacea. Next base: position 350,849,718 of record CM060846.1, on the reverse strand, counting down.
AACTTTATGAAGTGCGTGGCACAAATATTTTTTTCTATTATATTATGAAATTTTTTATCTGGATGCTTGTACTAATATGAATTTCTTGGCTGTTTTAAAATGGTTTAAAACTGTTTTAAACATTTATTTAGTGTTTCATATACAGGATTTCGTTAAATATTCTTTGTATGAGAAAAAGCAAAGTATCTTTCATCTATCAACTTATGAGAAAATGCTCCATTATATAGCTCATTTTTCACTATGCAGAACAACTCAAAATATTCCCATTATTTATTATAAATATATAACTTATTCTTTTCAAAACTGATAGCAGTAATTAATAATCTTCATTGTGTATTCAGAATTTTTATTTGTTCCATTTAGAACTGAATGTTTCTAAAATGTCACTAAGGCTTGCCTTTAAAGGGTTGATCATTACAATTAAATAGTTGAGACGCATTTAAGTTGCAACTACACTGTGCAGCCATGGGTCAATGGAATCTAAATGCTTTAGCCATCAGTGTATGCTAGCCTTTACTGTACATTTTTTTATATGCAGTACCTAAACAAGTTTTAGACACAAACACACTACATTACCTGCCATAATCTCTGAGAAGTGTCAGCTTTATTTCAGTCATAAGGTTCCACTGCCTGAAAATGACATTTTTAGAATTTTTACACAAGTTTATGAGCAATTTTCTTATTATAAACATCAGATTGTTAGAGAAGATGTTGGAAACATGTTTGCAAGTATCTTGTATTTCTTTCTGCACTTGGCAACAGCTTACTTGAGAGTCATTCAGACCTTTTTTCTTTCCCCTATTCATTCATTTTTATTTTTAAGAGTTTTATGCAGCCAACAACACTCTGGTTCAAGAAGGATGCATCTCTACATACTTCCTTTGATGATCAAAAGTCACTACTCTTTCTTTTAACAGAAAACTTGATTTTGCACACTACATTTTGCTGGCAGATCCAGGGTAAACTTAAAAGGGGATTAATGTGCCATTGGAATTTGAATGCTCCCATGTATTTTTATGTTTAATTTGTATAATATATTTTGATAATAGCTTTGTGTGTGGAGTATTGTTTTTCCTGGGTACATGACTGTTAGCTATTTTTATGAATGGTTTTGGAACTGCATTATATACCGGAACAGGATTTGTTATTGCTCCTTTCTTCAATGGAGATTATATTATGTTAGTTTTGATTACTGTACAGACACTTTTGCAACACCACCTGGAATATCTTCTTAATGGATACGTTTATTTTACAAGACTGAAAAATAGAGAGGGGCTTGAAAAAATGTATACAGCATTTAGAGAGAATATGTGAAAATTGCACTTTTCAGCACAGAGTTACGGTTTTTAAATTACTAATAGCAAAAATTTAATTTATTGAGGTAGAATAAGATTGAAAATAGCATTATGTCACACACACATATATAATGGAAATAGTTAACAAAATATTGCCACTTACATTTTTTCATTTAAGTGCAATTATTGACACTTGCCGGATATATAAAAAAATAAGGAATAGGGTAAAGTGAATTATATGGATCTTATATATTTCAGAATTTAGCAAATATTAAACTATAAAAAATAAGAATGGTCTTACTTACTTACCTCTAATGCATCAAGAGATATAATGATAAAGTAGCTGCATGAAACACAATTACAGTTATATGCTTCAAGATAAAATATACAAGAGCTGTTCAACAAAATATGATTATAATTTCTTTGACAACATATCTTTACTCATGCTCATAATTTTGATGAGCTTTCTCAAAAAAAAAAAAAAAACCCTGTTGTATGCAATGCATGTCCTAGCATTTCTGCCAGTCTTCAAAGATTTGCTGGAAACCATTTTGGACAAGTTGTTCACAGTCACCTCCGCAGCCATCATCACTGCTTCTGATGATGAAAAATGCCTCCCACTATTTTGTCTCTTCATTTTGGGAGAAAGGAAAATGTCATACAGGGCTAAATCTGGACTATAGGGAAGGTGAAGCACACACTTCATATTGGCTTTTGTGAGATATTCAGAAAAAACATACAATTTGCTGCCATGCATTATTGTGGTGCAGCATCCAACTTGTTGCGCAGATATGTGACATTTTACATGTAATATGGCGTTGCACAGTTTTCAGGACTTCTCTGTAGAGTTGCACAGTTACAGTTATGTGCACAGGCGTGACATTCTGGTAGACAATTCCTTGAATATCAAAAAATATAATGACCATAACTTTCCCACCAGAAGTAACCACTTTAGCCTTTTATCATGGAGATTTCCACACAGATCTTTACTGTTTGCTCTAAGGATCATTTAGATGTAGTCAATTTTCTTAAGCAATGACTAACTTTGAAAGCAACTCCACCTCTTTCTATTACATCATTTTCAACTGCATCTAAACCTACACATGAACAACCTTTTGTTTGGGAATGAGCTGTTCTGGAGCCAACCATGCATAAACACATCTAATGTGCAACTTTTCAGTACCTAAATGTGGGTAGCACCCAGTGATATTTTCAGAATTCCTGAAAGTGTTCTTAATGTTATTTGATGATTCTCTCTCAAAATACCGCCACGGGTGGCCGAGGTCGTTAAGGCGCGAACCTGTGGGCGGGAGGTCTGGGTTCGAATACCGCCAGGACCGTCCTCCTTGACTGAGTTTTTTCCAGGTTTTCCTCAGTCCTCATAAATGGCAAATGCCGGGGAGGTACCCTAAACTTTGGCCTGGAACCATTCCTTCCGTAACAATAAAATCCTTTCCCAATATATCATTTCATCTCATGTATCATCAGTGTCCATCGCCTGTGGTGCCTCTGTAGCAATAACGGGCGTTAAACACTATTCACATTCTCTCACAATGACAGCAGCAGTGTTAATGTTTTCTTCCATTAGAGCACAATCTGGAGCATCTGGTTCACCTTCCTTTGAAAGTGATTGTCTGCTCTCTTTAAATATTTACTTTAAGCTGTGCTATAGGGAAGAACAAATTCTCCATGGACCTCCTGTAACATTGTATAGGCCTCAACTGAAGATTTGTTGAGACAAAAGCAAACTTTTTAGCACTACATTGTTCATTGTGTGTCTATTCCATTTTGCTGTAAGTGAAACTGAACATGTCTTGACTTGCACAACTCCCACAACTCCCACTTCTGGCGGTAACCAGAAGTGACGACATTGAAACTAGTAACATGTGTACATTATGCATGAAATTAACAAAGTATTGTAAAGTTAAATTTTAGCACAAGAAATTATACCTGTAAAAAAAATCATTATAATTGATTGCTGTCATTCTGAGATAAGTATTTGTTTCAGAGTGGAACAAGTATTTTCACCACCATTTTGATAATCTAAATCATTAATCTGCATATATTAGGTTACAAAGACTGAAATGAGTAGGACACAAGTATAGGATGATCAAAAAATACTGAAGAGGGCAGCAAGAATGTATGGTAAAAGACTAATAGGGAGACCAGGAATTACTGCTTGGACAAGGCCAGCCCTGGACAGAGATAACTGAAAGAGAGTGATAAGGGAGGTATAGACCTGACTTTGGGCTGTAATGCCATAGAAGAAGAAGAATTCATTAATCTAAACATAACTGTGAGCAAGGCAGTTTTTCTGTAATGTTTTAGATGTGACTTAAGTTACATTACAGAAATTTATTTTCATTATTCTTGTAAAATCCTAATTGTGCTGACTGATTTAGATAGCTTTAAAATACATAATTTAAAATTAAAGCCACTATAAATGCAAGTATGTTCTTCTTGCAGTTGAGGCATTTAAGTTCTTCTTATGAGCTCTCTTGGAACAAGCAAAATGGAATTAGCAAAAAATTGAACTTTAAAAAAAATTTAATTTACTGAAACAGTTGTTTGGCAAAACAAGGGACCATTATCTAGATACACTTAGCAAAATATAGTGAATAATACACTTATTAAATTATTAATTATGTGTGAGAGTGAAATGATATCATTTAACAACATTTCACAAAATTAAGGAATTGTGAATGCCATCCAAGCAACAGAACAAGCTCTAACCAAATAATATAAATAAGAAACAAAATACAAATTCTAAAAGAAAAATATCCTCTTCTTGTGGGTTCCATTATTGCAGAATATACACAAATATACACAAATGAAATGTTTTAATGACAAATGAAACAGCTGACAGATTAGCCATAAAAGGATCTAAAATCAGGATGGATAATAAATCCAAAATCAAATCAAGTAAATTGTTTAATATTTTTCTCCATTATCAAGCTAAGGGGAAAAAACGTGAAAAAAGACATCAGTAGCTCCATTTTGACTAGAAACAAGTCAAGAAATATTGGCAGAACAATTTTTAAAATACGATTTTCATCTACAGAGATGTGTGCATTTTGTAAGAAAGAAGGCTCAAAGATGGATCAACATAATGTAGCAGTACTTAAGCAGAATAAACATCAAATGTTCTTTCACATAATTCAATTTAAAAAAATGCTGAAAATGCATTTGTGGGGCACTCTCCATCTTTAAATCATACGAAAACTTGTCAGTAGCAGTTTTGATTTATGTTAAAGTGGAACTTTAATGCATCAGCCCATACAGGTAATTAATTTGCAATTTGATGGATAAAGTAAATTATGATCTAACAATCCGTAATTTATATTATATGTGCTTAAAGGTTTTTGCGATGTACAAGGCATTCACTCTGTATATTCTTCATTCCTCTTGAAGTAGGAAACGAAATGAAATTTCATTCATGGGGAACGTCTAGAATAAATCTTAAAACAGGCAATTAGACCAATCATTGATGATTAATGGTGCATCAGAGGTGACTACATTCTTACAAGTGAAATGATAATGCCACATCAAACTGATAAGTCTATTCTTGCAAGACTACATTATTGTCTTATTTCCATGATGGTAGCATCTTAAAACTGAAAATAAAAATTAAAACATTTGAGTATTTCTCAACTATGGCTTGCTTCTAATGAAAGTACAAGCAAAATTAAACATTGATGTGCTCAGTACAGTAAATCCAAACTATTTTATATCCCAAAACATACCCTTTATTGCTTTTGCTACATTGCAGATTGCACTAATGGTAGTAATGTGTTAAAACCACTATTGAAAGCTAATATTCAGTTTACACTCATTGGCTATTCATTTTTATTTGAAAAGTGTAGATTGTAACCTTTTGTATAAAGCTGACTGTGTATTATCTGTGTTTCAGATTCATCCAATTCTGGTGGTGAAAATATGTACACAATGATGAAGACTGTTCCAGGAGGAAATATGCCAGGGGTGAGTGTAATTAAAGATTTTGATGATATTTAAATCTACACATTTTTGTAGTGCATTACTAACATTTTCTCTGATAGCAGGACTTCCCAATGGGTGGTGGTCCTGAAGGAGGGCCAATGGGACCGATGGGACCTAGTACTATGGGTCCAGTGATGAATGGAGATGGTCTTGATGGAATGAAGAATTCTCCAGCCAATGGTGGACCCGGAACTCCTCGAGAAGACAGCGGGAGTGGGATGGGAGACTACAACTTGGGGGGCTTTGGGGGACCTGGGGAAAATGTGAGTATGAGTGCCGGCAGCTATTTCTCGGAGACGTAGTTCGCCCCCCGATTCTGATTAACCACACCTGATACTTGCGCATGGTCCAGGCTTCATTGGCCGGGCCTTCTCGAAGGATCCGTCCATCCTCAGCCGGCCACAACCATATGGAATATTTTTAATTTTAACTTTAATTTTGTAAATGAAATGTAGCACATTTCTTAGGATGTGGGCTGGGTACTTAAATGTGTGCACCAACTGTATAAACATAAAATTTAGTTTTTAGATGTTGGTGGAGAGCCTTAGATTAGGTACCAGCATTCTCATGAATTTTCTGCCATGACAAATTATTAATTCAGATTTATACAAGCAATGCCCAAATGTAAGTTAATTATTTTAAATGTAGCATTATGGAAATGATTTTTGCATGTCTATTTAGGCATTGTGAAAAGTTAACTCAGCATTGCTGTATTGGCATAATTGTCCCAAGATTCCTATTGCAAACAGGGATCTTGTTTGATTGAATGCTGCATTGCTTTGTATTGTAGCCTCGGTCAACAACTGATGGTACTCTGCAATATTTAGCTGAATAATTGTGTAAGCAGGGAGTAGGGAGGATGCTTTGCTCTGGTTAACCTGACTAGTCAGAGTTGTGTTCTTATCTGGCTTGGGTACTTTATTGTCCCTGCTAGAACATGCAACTTTGGTTAATCTGGGTGCACCTATTGGAATTGTAGAATGTGAGGAAATCTTGTAAACTGTTTGGAAAGTATTAAAGTTGATTTGAATGCTCAGAATGCCTCGTGTTCAATGCGCTTGCCCCTCCCTACTGCCTTCGTCACATGATTAACATGTCCACCCGCCACACTCACATGATGCCGTGATGACGGAAGGGTGTGTTGCATGAACCAAATTTCTCAAATTATTTCCAATAAAATTTTATGGGTGTCATTGAAATTTACAGAAGTTTTATTTTGCAAAGAGCAGAGGATGATGGGGGAAGATTTTCTGTAGATGTCATAAAAAATTGTTGGAAGTTTGGACTGTGCAGTGAACCCTTTCTTCCTTGCAGGACCAAACTGAATCAGCCGCCATTCTGAAAATTAAGGAAAGCATGCAGGAAGAAGCGAAGAGGTTTGAAAAAGACTCCGACCATCCGGATTATTTCATGCAATAACACCCCGTCCCTGGCCCATCCCCTTCCCCTTCCCCTCCCCGGCTCCCCCCAAGTCGCATGCAGTCCTTTCCCTCTCCAGTCAAACACAGGATCAGATTGTTGTAAAATCAGATTGCAGTCTGCATTGTGATGGAGGTAGTAGCCGTTTGGTTGGGAAAGTGGAATTTGTTGCCCCCTGTTGGGTTTTACTTTGAAACATTATTTTGGTGTCGTTGAAGAGGTTCAAATGTGTTCCTACAATCTGTGAGGAGATGGAGAAGGAGGAGAGACTAGCAATCTGATTCTTTGAGCTGGCTCCAGTATGAGTGACAAACACAAAAAAAGTGAATTCAGTGATTGAAATGTCAGTGCAATTTAATTTGTTTAAATCGTACAAAGACATGCACATAGTGCTGTACGTATGAACAAGCGGGGTGAATCAAGATACCAAATGCCTGAGGAATTAACTTGCCCATGTGACAGAATCAAAAGTTGTTTCCTTAGCAGTGTGCCCCATAGCAGTAGCTCTAACCTTTTCCTCTCCCCTCCTGAAAATCCTTGATCATTCACCTCAAACCCATAAATCTGATGTATCTCTCACAAATGGACCCTAGGTTTCTCTCACATTGGGGTTCAAAGGATTTACATCACTTTTTATATTATTTATATGCAAACAAAATGTCCTATTTAAAAATCAATATTTCTATCAGCTGAGAAAATGCCATTCTCTTTAAATTTTAGGCTTATTTAAACATCCATGTTCTAAAACTGTTGTGTACATTTTGTGCAACTTGTATGTGTACCTTTTGGTGTAATATTGCCCCCTTTCCATCATTCGTCCCCTTTGCTACCCAGAACATTATCTTAGTTTAGGATATTATTGGAGTGAAGGCATGGACAAACCCTGGCAAATTCTGGAAGAGGTACAATGTAGCCTGCTGGTTCTAATTTATTCATATTATCATCTTAAATAGACTCAGCCTTTCTCATGTTTAGTTAAAACCATATTTAAGTTTTGGCTACTAACTGAACATGCAGAGATAGTCATTAGAAGTTCATTGCCTTTATGAGCCATGTACCAGAGGCGGATTTACAGAAAGAAAGAAACAGGACATGCCTGTAATCACACAGTTTTGGGTGCAAATGTTTTGAAATAGTGAGAGATAATGAGCTCTAATTAAAAAAAAATGAATTATAATGTTCAGGATCCGTAACTAGGATCTTGTACCACTGCCACTGTGGCTCAAGCTGCAGCTAACCATTGTTCAAACATTAAAGATGTTAGTGCTTCAAAGAACTATTTTATAATTATTTTATTTCTGAAATTCAATATAATGTATAATTTACATTGTAATTTATGTAGAGGGCATTTGAGCTGCATTGAATTGTTAGTCACAGAAGCATTGCCATCTTTTATGGTTGGACAGATGCATACATTGACAGCCAATAAGCCCAAGTGAGAACGAAGTGAGCCTGAGAATTGTATATACCCTGGATGTAAATTATTTTTAGAATTCTTTGTTTGGTATTGGACCATTTTGGTTCAAAACCACAAATTGTAAATACATTTATTTGACTGTAGAAGTATGTGAAGGGAGTTAGCCCACTGTGCTGTTACCTTGCTTCCTTGTAAAATGAGAGGTTGGACTGTAGCAAATGAAAACATGCTCCAGTCAGGGCCTTGCTGAAACAGCCATCTTTTGCTCAATATAATTTCTTGTGCACAGGATCTCGACAGCATTTTCATTCTTTGATTTTAAAGATCCTGCATCGCTGTCGAGGTACTTTTCACATTCTTATTCTGTTCCTGTAATTATATTATTCAAAAAAGTTATTTGTTTGTTGTTGATATTGGTTTTGTTGAATTTTTCTACTGAGTCATCATCCAGCTCAAAGAGCTTACCAAATGAGCATTGTTTGATATAGCAATCTTGCCATTAATTGCCAATTTCCCATTAGTTTTTATTATTTTATTTATTTTTTAATTTCAGAACATAGCAATGGCCAGTGCAGTGTGCTGGGGAATGAGCCAGTAATTGCAGGGTTGCAAAGAGAATTTTTTAAAGCATATTTAGGGATAAATCATGATTCCAATTACATTGAACAGATTAAAATAATTTACCATTTTTGAAATTTAGTAACTTTGCAATATAATTACAACAAATCAAATACTTCACAAAACAATGAATTTTCCTATACTATCGTGTCTACTTTTGTGAAACATGGACTGCATTTCTTTATTACTTTTATCCTATGTGAAAACTCCGAAAACAATGACGTACGAGCTCGTCCCATTTTTGTTGGTGGAGTAGACCTAGACTAACAGTGTAAGTACCGTAGTCACATAGAAGAGTATTATTATAATTATGTGTAGCAATTTTGAGTAAAATCAAGGCTGGTGCAAAAGCTTTATTTAATTATCCTCACCTCCTACTGCTTCCCTAAAAACTTCATTTCTAAACATTAAGTGTTTTTATAAGTTACCAAAAAATGAGTGATCCTATTAAGCAAGGCAGGGATTGGGATGATAGCCTCTTGAAGTGGATATATTTTGTTTATAATGAACTGTATTTAAGCTCTTTGCTTAGCTATTTTATGATTGTGGCTTCTTCTCATATATTTGCATTAGGTTCGGCTATTATGGTTACTTAAATTAACCATTGAATTTCAGTGCATGCAACCACCATGATGTTTTATACATTTTTGTTTTATTTGCATCATGTGAGCAATGTTAGAAATCCACTTCTAAATTAATTATAGCATGCAATTAAAAAGATATTTGAAGATGGGTAATATTTTTTTTTTATAAGTATAGTTTTGCATTATTCTGAAATTTGTTAAAGTTTACTAGTCAAAAGATATATCAAAACAAATACATAAAATTCTTCACTTTTATGCTAGAAACTAAAATCATTCTAGCATGCATTGTCATTGAAATTTGTCTTGCTTTTTAAGATTACTCCATTAAAGATCTCAAGAACTTGATTTTTCACTCCAATTGCTGTTTTGGAGAGAGAAAAAAGCATTAGACTAGGCATTCGTTTCTCCAACAGTCCATAACCTATTGTCTTCTTATTTCACTTGCTAAATTATCAAGATAACAAGAGAAACTGACATTGTACAGAATTATGTGAAGCATCCCCCTCCTAAGATTTTGTCTGTGGGCTGTGTTGATATACCATTCACTTCTGAGAATATTCATGCATAGTAAGTCAGTAAGGAGGGGGTATCATTTCCTCTGTAATAAAAACTTCAATTGTGCACATATTTGAAATGGTAGTGTACTTTATGAAAAGTTGGCGTACAAACAGCTCATGGTTAAACTCTACAGCAGTGGTACAAGCCTTTACCCAAGAATACTTTTGCTTATGAATTGAAAATATGAAATTATGTTCCAATCATTCAAAATGATTGCAACCTGATCTTCATAGCAGCATGGTAATGATAATGAAGATTATTTAATACACAAAGCATGAACTGCACTAAAAAATCTGTTTCACAGAAAAAAGCATAGAGAGATTATTTTAGAGGATTTCGTGCAAAGAAAGCATACTGCTTTCTCACAAATTTACAAGAGTTATAACAGTTATAGAAGTTTCTAAACCATTGAAATGTTTTCTGAAGTAAAAAAAATAAATAAATATAGAAGCAGTTTATAATTAATTCTGTGAAATAGGTTCCAAGAAAAGTGCTGGTTATGATGATGACAGATTTGCATAGATGTACAGTCATAAATCGGAAGTAAAATTAAAAAGGGTGATTTATTCTCAGAATTATCATTTTTACAGAATCTTGGAAAATGGTATGTGGGACCTGAAGTATTTCTTTCAAGTCTGCCTTAAGTAAATACAAGATGGGGTTTCTCAGAGTATTAAAATGCACTTTTCCTTCTCCTAGTCTTATATGCAGCAAAATGGGAAAAATAATTCTTGACACCTTACATATACATTTACCCCAATTTTTCCTTATAAAATTAAATTTGTACAGTTCGTCATCTGACTTAGTTCCATTTTCTCAAAAGTAAATAAGAAACGGAGTTTAGCACTCACCATAAGTGTCTATGGTTCCAAGACATACAAAGCATGGTCATTGCTTCAAAGGATACCAGCAAATAACAGCTACATTTGCTATGTGTTATGAACTTGGGGAGAAAAGCTGTAACAAAAAGGTAAGTTGCAGATGCTATTTATTGAAAGCATTAAGTGGTAAGTGGTTTGCCAAGTGCTCCATATACTTGCCCATCTTATATTAGCAATGGGAAGCTAACTAAAATTTATCTTTAGATGGCCTTTTTCTTTGGTAAAGGTAATGTGAGGATGAAATGGCGGGCCTGGGTAGTGTTGTAAGTGTTCTATCTGCATTACCGCACTAGATTAAGGAAATAAGGTACTTGTGTTGTAGTGGTTAATAAAAGGAAGATACAGATTTGTTTTCAATTTAAAATTATATAGCTTGGCATGGGCAATAAAGGGTTATCATGACAATAATGCTTTTAACTGTTATTCATAGTATAGTGCCAAAAAAGCAATTATTTCAAACAGTTAAAAGTAAGGAAAATTTGCATCCCTATTAAACAAAATAAAATTCTAGTAAGTGCTAAGAACTATCGTTTAAACATACCCAAGAGCAGATTGTTTCTAAAAATATTAACACTGAGTTCAATTTTTTAAAAATGCTTAAATTTTTGGTATTAATTAAATTTAAGTTGATACACACATACACACATGCTTGCAAGAGATTATAAATGCTTAACTTGTCTAGTTTGTAAGTATATGAGCATTTTGCATGTCACTAATACTGTGGTAACTATGCTTTATTTTAAAGAGGATCAACCATGAATTCTGTGTTAAAGCTTGCTTACAGTGTCAAGAATTCCAGCTCACTAAAGGAAATGTTTATATTTTGAAAAATTGAATTAGTAACCATTAAATACTTGTTCAGTATTAAATTTACTTAACAGAAAGAAAGTATGGGGTGAAATTCTGATTATAATCCTAAAGAGCAAGAATACAATTTAATTGGATTATCATAAAAATAATTAGTACTTCTCTTGAAAGCCAGAATAAAAAGCAAGAAAAACTCTTAGAGTCTCAGAGAACTTTGTCTCACATTTGTCAACCACCGTTTGTAAAAAGTAGAACAGGATATCTTCTATTGCTCAAAAGAAAATTTCAGTTAATTCCGTATACCACTAAAACGGAAATTCATTTGTACTAAATTTCATATATTTAATAGAGCTAAGTTGTAATTGAGCGTATGATCTTCCTGCCCACTGCACTGGTAGCACAGTATTTAAGACTATGTTGTGGCTAACTGCTGTCATACTTAAATTACATGCAAAAACATTTCATATACTATCACCAATTCCATTTTAAGCAAAGCAATATTTAAGAAGACATTGCAATGATTGCATCAAGCTTATTTTAAATAGTATTAAAAGTTTAAGTATTGAAAATAATATAGCTGAATGGTTACGCTTTAAGGCAGCATTTCTGTGGAAATGTGCTGCAGAAGGTGAAATAGTTGGAAATGAGACTGGTCTGTTTCATGCTGCAAAATGAATAAATAATGAAATCAAAGCTATCTGTGAAATATATCAGTGTGAGCAAGTGTGAAAATTATAGCATATTCATTGCAGTATAATTTATGAATCCAGTGATTTATTGTAAGGTAATGTTTAATTCTGTTCCAGAAGTCTTCATTATGCACTATAAGTGGTAGGTTCTTTCATTGAATTTTTCCAAAGACAAAAATTTGAGAAAGTTGAAATTTGCTTTTTTTCACAAAAAATTGTTACATTAAGATAGTATCTCCCTGCATAAACTTTCAGCCCTTGTTAATAAATGATGAATGATTCAATTCCAGTGTAATATTCTGTTGTGATATTTGGTCTCTTCTATGACATTCAAGCTTTCATAGGTATGGCTAAGTCTCAGTAGCTATTCCTTATGGCCATCTGAATAAATGTTTTATTCCAGTCTTCAAATGAAATGTTACAGTGCAGACTTGCATGTTTATTGCAAATTGCACTGTTTCATTATGAAAGGAATGTTGCTTATTAATTTTACATCATTAATTTATATCACTTAAAGAGATATAAAGAAACAAAAAACAGTTTTAAATCAGTTTTAACTAATGCCAAGAGGACAGCAGTAATACCAGATCACATTATTCTCCCATTTTTAAAATATTTGCATTTCCGACTTACCCACAATGCAGCAGCAATGGCAACACATCCTTGAGTGCAACAGAGATGGGCTTGCTTGTAAATATCTGGAACCTTAAAGTATTCTTTTTGTTTTAAAAAGAATTATAAGTTAGGCACTTCACAATATGTAATGCTCATGGCACAAATTGTACAAAATTTCTGTATTCATTATTTGTCATTTCTGCTGAAAATATGAATACCACTAATACTGCTACCACTACTACTTCCAAATTTATTGTCTTCATCTTTGATACTTCCTAAAATAGCAGTAATCTGGTTCTGTTGTGCACCACTCTTAAGTTTCATGTTTCAAAAATGTTCTCTTTGCAGAACTGATATGCATTGCTGTGAGTTATCTGGCAATTTCAAAATGTGCCATTTCAGGCCTTAATATGAAATTCTATGATTTTATACAAATGGTGTTCTTTACCATTAAATAAAATGAGTACATGCACAGCATAAAAAAGATAGCAGCAACTTTAGGAAAACACGTTTAAAAAAAAAAAGATTGACATAATTGCAGCACTTTTGCGCAAAAGTAGTAGTACAAAATCTGCAAAGGTTGCAAATTTTGAATACAGGTCAATATTTATTTACAATTATTTTCTCTGCATCTGCTCTGAAGTCAGTTATTTAAGTTTTCTTGTATGCAATGAATTATTGCATAAAACTATTTTCCATGAGCAATTAGGTCATAATATTTTTTTTTTTAATGAAGCAGGAAGATCCAAGGGTAATTTCTGAAAAGCCATCTGAATAGTCTAATACTGGCTACAGAAAAATTCTGAACTGATTAGTGCATAAAAAAGACCTCTGAAATTATGAAATCAAGAAGTACTAAAACAGCAAAGGCAAAAGACAAAGTAGATGTTCATTCTGTGGAAGGAAAACAAAGAAGTAAAATGCAATAAATTAATAAGTAAACATATAAAAAGAACTGTTCAATAATGCACAAATTAAATATGCACCTCTCCCACCCCTTATGGTATTTGTATCATTGCATTAAATTATACTGGAAATAATCCACTGCACAAGCTGGCCTATGCACTATTTTCCTTTACTGGTTTTAATGGCTGATCAAGGTGTAAAAATTTCCTTCTAAATAGTGAGCATTTACATAGTTTTCATTTGGAAAAGTTGATGATAAAGAGGGCACTTGTTTGCAAAGTAGAAGAACTATACTGTTGGAGAATATTATCATTTAGTAGTAAAAATGTTAATTTAAGAAATTAATTTGGCAACAAGCTGTGTAGATAACAATTTTGTTTCAGATAAGTTATTAGCAATTACAGGCACTCAATGCATGTTTGACATCTGAATTGACTCTTCGACATGATGTAAAAATGACAGTGTAGAGTTCATAAAAGAAAATGGCAACATTAATAGTGAATTCATAGAGCAATTGGAAGAGTTGATATATAATTTGCAAGCATAGAGTTTGCACATAATTTGCATAATTATAATGGAAGTTTAAAAAAAAAATGTATAGGATGGTATCATTTTTAGATCATAAATTCTAAATGAACTGCTACATCATTATTCTGAAGCAAGGACATTGGTCATAAATGAAATTTTTGGTAGAAAATGTCTTTAGCTAATCGGCAGCAACTGATGGTGTCCTGAGTATTCAGAAGTTTTAATGGGCCTCAGGTTTAGGAAAACAAAGCAAATCTTGCAAGATCCATGCACAAAGACTGCTGCTGCATAATCTTGAAATCAAATTTGATGTCTTTTACTATTAACTCAGGTAGAAAGTAAAAGAAATAACATATACATCATATTTTGTATTGTATTTTAATATCAGATATGAAATGTGCCCTTAATAAAATCAACTGAAGTAAACTATGCTGATTCAACAAAATGCTGAAAAACAGGACTATATAAAGCTGAAATTATAAAATTAATATAAATTAACAGTTAAGAGAATTATTAGTCAACAAACTTATCCTTCATGTATAAAAATGGTTTGGCATGAAAAGTATGGAGACAAAGTTATTTTGTTGCAGCATTTATCTGGACTATAAAAAGTTTAGATCAAAGAAGGATTTTAAAGTCATGTTAGTTATTCTTCATCTAAGTGATTTCAATACTTGCATACAAAGGTAGTTGAAATTACTATTGCCAGTAATAAATAAATATTTTACATAATTTATTTATCATTTTTCACACTTAGTGGGCAACTGTTGCCATTCAAGCAGGAATGCTTAAAGGAAAATATTTTCAATGAAAATTAAGTAATAAAACAATTAATAGTTAGCATTTTCAAAACCAGGAAGAAAGCCTTACCAATGCCAACCCAGAATTTGATCTGCAGCAAATAATATATATTTAATTTAACACACATAATTAAATATGAATAATTTAAAAGTAATGTTGAGGTAGTTGCTTGTTTTGACAGTATGTTTTACTGTGAAACATTCTTACTTTGTATTGGTTATATTCAGGAGACATGTAAGCTAACAAAAATGTAGTATAAACAGTTTAGAGAAAACCTTCAGGTGCACTGCTGAGTTTCACTTTTAATAATGACTTTAATTTTTAGTTTTATCCATACATATTTTTTTAAAAAAATACATGTGAGTTATTAAAGAACATATCCCACCTGCATTTACTGATAAAATATGGATAAGTTGTGTAATGTAATATTTTGGCATTTTTAAGAGCAATTAAAAGCTAATTTTTTCTTATTCTTTCCTCATTTATTATGTTATTTTATTCCTCCATGATATATGTGTTTCCTGGATTGTTTTGATTTTCTTTTTAACTATTTTTCCTCTTGACTGATTCTGTGGGAATTTGCATTATTGCAAGTATGCTTATTGATTCATGAATAAATTTTTTCCATTAAGTATAAATGAATATGCCTAAAGCTGTTTATCTGACTAAAGTCCTGTTTTCATGCTAAAAAGTGTGTCAAAATCTTCAGGACTTCTAGATTGGAACAAATCCATTTCCCCATTACTATCATTGTTAGTTTTAAGAACCCAAGCCTGTTCTCAGTTCACACTAAGAGCAAGAAAATAAAAACAAAACAAATATGCAAAATGAAACATGTCTTGAATTACTGTGAACTGAACAATGCATTTTAGGTGAAAAAGTCAAAGAAGTTAGATAAAATTAAAAGTTTAAGTAATGTTTCTCTTAACCTTTGCCGATTAAGATATTTGTAAATTACGGAATTCTTGAAAATGTTCAACTTTTTTTCGGCGTATTAAAATAATTGTACTCTAATGAGTGCTGAATATGCTATTTAACTTTTAGGACTTCAAACGGCGCGCTCTGATTCGTCCTGCCCGCCCAAATCTTGGTTGTCAGTGAATGCTGGAGCAAGACGCCTATTCCCGACATGAACGCACTCTTGTAGCAAGTGATCTCGCAGCTGTCCTGCCCCCTTAGAGCGGGAAAGTTTCAATTGGAATATTTGGAGAAAGCTGAGTGAAATTTGGACGAACCGGCTACGAATATAAAATTGTGCATTTTCAGATTTGTGAGCATGAATCAACTGTCCTTCAATCTCTTTATCTGCATGTTATTAACAATGATTCCCATTTGTATGTTTGGAACTATTTCCTGCATAAATGCTTGAACGCGTGAATATTTAGCTCCGTTAAAAAACGGATGACGATCTGAAGAAATTCATCTAAATTTGTGAGTCCACTGCCATGTTTGTTGATCTAGAGCTACTGTTTAATACTGCTTAACGCCCGTTTTAAATACTGAAGCACTCATTTGTGGAACTGACTAAATGATAAGTTGGAAAAGGAATTTTTAAAAGGAAGGAAGCATTCCAAGCCTAGGTTTAGGGTGCCTGCCCGCATTTTAGAGGACTGAGGAAAACTTGGGAAAAAACTTAGCCAGGGAGGACAGTCCTAGCGGGAACTGAACCACAGACCTCCCGCTAACATGTCCATGCCTGAACGACATCGTCTACCCATGTCAACAAAGGGCACTGTTTATTAAACATGAAGCTTTAACCAACAAAAAGTGTTCTTGTGGTAGCAATTTAGTGACTTTTCTTATAACATTGGCCTTTTTGGTCGCAATGTCCTCCCCCCAAGGGTGGTAGTGGTTGCA
This sequence comes from Metallyticus violacea, assembly GCA_030762175.1. Taxonomy (NCBI): domain Eukaryota; kingdom Metazoa; phylum Arthropoda; class Insecta; order Mantodea; family Metallyticidae; genus Metallyticus; species Metallyticus violacea. The sequence continues at coordinate 350,832,744 of CM060846.1, read as the reverse complement.
GTGAACGTCCAAGGGCAGGAATGCATTCATATCAAAACACTGATGCAGACTTCGTTACTGCTGGGAGAGAATTCAGTGGAACGATGTCCAAGCCTTCAAATCATGCATTTTTATTTATTTATTGAAAACTTTTAAAATAAACTTGTCCTTCCAAGTGCGAATACGGGTTGCTCAAAACATTAACCGATCTCTAATAAACAACTTTTACTTCACCAAACTGAATAAGGTTTCCAACATGTCAGGCAGGAATTTTCTGCGCCCGAAATCTGTAAGTCCAGCTTTTCATGTTACCTAAGATTTTCAATGCTTGTTTAACGCGTATATTCGGTTTTCGCACGTTATCTCTTTTTACAAGCCTATATATACGTATAACCTCAAAATTATGACTAATGTCATCTCGATATCAGAGCGATGTGGTGTTTTGCCTATAGGGCGAGAGCGGCGCTGATTGTCTGCAAGTATCATAAAGTAGCGCTGATACAAACATACAACACATTCCTTAACTATTTTTAAAATATATTATTTACCAATTTTATGAAAGTAGGTGTTGAAAATGTCAGCCGCTATTCATACAATTTTGGCACCTCTTTAAAAAAATCTATCCATCACTTGCTGAGTAATGTTGACTATTTCCTGACGGATATTTTGTTTCAATTCTTCCAGGATATGCAGGTTTGTCTCGTTTTTTTACTTTACCCCAGAGATAATCTCAAGGAGGACTAAGGGTGACCAAAATTTGTATGACAAGACGAACCCACAATACCTCCTTTCATAAAGTTGATAAGTAAAACCATTTAAAATATAAGAAAACTGCTGTACGGTTATGTCAGAGTCACTCTATGATACTCGCAGACTGCAACGAGTGTCTATAGGCAAAACATTGCAAGTCCGTTCATAGTTCATTGGGTCACCTTATATCTATTGTGAACTCGGGACTAGAGAAGTGTGACTTTGTGTCTGACCGAAGAGATCCTGAAACTCAGATAACCTAGAATTCCAGAGAACGAGCCAACACATCGGTCAAACCAACCATTTTATACAACATCCAATTCGTGGCAAAAAGGAGAAATCACGTCCGAATTTAGTAAATTACTAGATCGTGACCTTTCAAAGATTTTACAAGGAAATTACCGGAACGTGTCTGTCGGAGTGTGTGTGTGTGCGTGCGTGTGTTTGTGTAGTTCAAGTGCGTATAAATAAGATAACCTTCATTTGAGGTATGATGAACCACAATGAACAATGCTTTTACAGACGATGTGAAATGCAGGTGCTCACATCACATTCACCAGCCCACCGATTACGGCTACGATGTTATTTTATGTTAATATCCTGTGCTAGCGCAAAGGTTAACATGCTTGCATCGTCACGGTTAAAGTCCGGGTTTCAAATCGAGGAAAGGATAAATTTGTATTCTTTTGTACGCGCTAGAAATACATATATATTGTCCGAATGCCTGGAATATTCTAGACATTGAATTTTCTTATAAATACGAAATTCCAGCCGCTCGTGCTCAATGATTTCGAATAGAGAGTATCTGGACAAGCTGTTAGTATACAGATAGGGGCAGCATAATGCAGGGAAGAATTTCTACAGATTACAGTTTGCACGGGTTTCGAGTCAGGAATAGTACAAAAGACACCACACCCACAAAGAGATGACCCTGTCTGTGACCAAGCAATGGCAGAGCGTGTGACTATGCCATTCATCATTCTCGTTATGGCACGAGGGACATTCACAGGCTACTCAATATCAGCCAGTCTTATACAAAGAATACTGCATAATGCAAAGTTCCGTCCCTGTCATTTTTAACACAATCGGATCACGGTCGTTCTCTAGCTAGATAATACGAACAAGATCCAAATTATTTGGCAACTTTGTTACTCACAGACGAAGCAGGATTCCACATCAAGGGCCGAGTAAATCATCACGGGGCGCCAGCTCATTCGGTCCGTCGCGTAACGGATCATCTCCATGTCACCTACCCAGAGGGATGGATCGGAAGACATGAACCTAAAGGCTGGCCAGCACATTCACCTGAACTAATCCCATTGGATTTCTTCTTATGGGGCTACCTTAAAAATATCGTGTACCAGAAACGGCCAATGACCCCTCAGTAACTCAGGGAAAACATCATCTTAGCTTGCCGTGACATAACACCGGCCATATTGCAACAGGTTTGGCTGGCGATGATCAGGACATGCATCCGCAGGTATGGTGGCCACTGCGAACACTTATTACAGTCATATGGAGGAAACATGTAAATTAAAGTAAAAGTTTATCTGTGTGATAGTCATAGTCCTTGTTAAGGGCACTACTCTTGAGAACCAGAGAGGTTCATAACAATCACAATATGGACTTCTTGAAACCTTTATTTAGTGTGTACATACCATAACAATTACATTCGTAGACCTTCAGAACTATTTATTATCTTTCTTTTGTACACCGCCACGGGTGGCCGAGGTCGTTAAGGCGCGAACTCGTGAGCGGGAGGTCTGGGGTTCGAATCCCGCCAGGACCGTCCTCTCTGACTGAGGGTTTTTCCAGGCTTTCCCCAGTCTTCATAACTGGCAAATGCCGGGGAGGCACCCCAAACTTAGGCCTGGAACATCTCCTTAAAAAAAAAAATCTTTCCCAATATATCATTTCATCTTATATATCATCAGTGTCCACCGCCTGTGGTACCTCAGTAGTAAAAACAGGCGTTTAAACACTATTCAAGTTCAGTTCCTTTGTATGTAAGAATTACTTTGCATGTGCATTCTGAAACAGTCTTACGAAATGTTGCTGCTTGAACTGTTAAGAATCTATGTAAACATGTTGCCCTGGTGATTTAATGTCTAGAATATAAATGGTATTCGAGCCTCTACTGATTTCTCAGACAACAGTGAACACTTAGTGGTTTCAAAATAGCTCACCCTTGTTATCGTCGTTTGATGCCCTCTCGTTTATTAACTCTTCTTGGAGGATATATGAGAATTCTAGGAATAACATCCTTGTTACCGTCGTTTGATGCCCTCTCGTTTATTAACTTTTCTTGGAGGATATATGAGAATTCGGAGAATACTATAACTAACCTATCTTAATATACGGAGTAAGGGGCTTTTTTCCTGGAACTCGGTTAGGATGCCAACTTTTTGGCCATGTTGGCACTTTAGTATTTCACTATTGTATTAATAACACTGGGCAACAATGAAAATGTTTCGGGCTTAAAAATAGTGAATTTACATGTATTTCCATCTGCTGAATTCAAAAATCACCATAAAAATGATAGATTAGCTCTTGTTTTGAAGATAAAGTGACATTTCATTTTTTAGAGTGAAGATTTTAAATTTGGGGGAATTTTTTTGGGGAGTTGGCACACCTGTCAAATAACAAAACACAAATGCTCTTCAGCTGTTTGTAAGTCATAAACATAGATACTGTTGCTGTGACTGTGAATTACATGTAGTTTCTACTCAAATTAATGCAAAATTTCTGGTTCGCGAGTGCTTTTTTAGTGTAAAATTTGTAAAAATGCTACGAAAATGTGTAAATATGGTGAATAACTTTTGTTATATTTGTGGTGAAATAACATTTTCCTCACAGAAACGCAATCTGACGCCTCTTGTAAAGACTGCCAAGCCTCTTGTGGACACAAAACACGTTCTTCTTCCACCCCTGCATATCAAGCTGGGTTTGATGATAAACTTTGTCAAAGCTATGAACCGAGAAGGACGGGCCTTTAAGTACATCAGAGAGATATTTTCGAAATTAAGTGATGCAAAAGTTAAGGAAGGCATTTTTGTCGGACCACAAATAAGAGAACTTGTAAAGAATCCTGCATTTGACCAAGTTTTGGAGGGGAAAGAAAAGGAAGCTTGGGAAGCCTTCAAGGGTGTTGTTCATGGATTTTTAGGCAACAAAAGAGATGACAACTACAAGCATTTGGTGACTGTGCTCCTGCAAAAATACCGTAACCTTGGATGCAACATGTCCCTTAAGAATCATTTTCTCCACTCCCACCTAGACTTTTTCCCTCCTAGTTGTGGAGCTGTTAGTGATGAACATGGGGAGAGATTCCATCAGGACATTTCTGTTATGGAACAAAGATATCAGGGCCGTTGGAATGAAGTAATGCTTGCGGATTACTGTTGGTCTTTGTATAGGGATTCTGCGGAACTCCATCACAAGAGGCAAGCTAAAAGACCACGAAGTCAATAGGCCACCACATGATTCTCTTCAGACACTACTATCTGCGAAGTATTTTTCCAGTAATTTAGAACTCTTAGCATGCAATTGCCAGTTAAAAAAATCAAATGCACTTTCATTGTTGTTAGCATGTATGTAATTAAAATGTATCCTTTTCTCTCAATCCGTTAATATGTAATACTTCCACCTTGTGTATATCATAGAAACTAGAGCTAATAAACATGTTTCATTGTCATATTTGTTTTTCTCAACCCAAAATTAGTAGGAATTGCCTCATGAAGTGCTCGAAATATTCAAAAATTATTTTTTTGTTGCCCAGTGTAATTGGTAACTGTTATATATTTTAAACATTAGTATAAAGCAAACATTATATACAAACTACGCCCTCCAGCAAACAAATGAAATTTGCTGAAAATTTCCATCTGCATATTCCAAGCATATTTAGAAGATGGATAGTTCTCAACGGCTTCGAGAATTTTATTACGTACACCTTTGACAAAAAGAGAGAGAGAGATCTTGAACACAAAATTAAGTCCTACTCGTTATAACGTGCGGTTCACAAGGTAACCAGCAAGACTGTGTTCTGTTAGCTCTGTGACAGAGTGTGCAGTGATGACGTGGTTAAAAGCGTAAGTTTGCCTGCCGCCATGAAGAATTTTTTTTAAATAAAAATGTGTAACATAATGACAAGTTACTTTCGTAATATTGTTTCCCAAACACAGCAAGCTTAATGTTATATTATTATAATGAATAAATATCCTTCAGTATTTATTCCACCTAAATGCAATATGTTGCACACGTATTCCCTGCATATGCAAGGACAAAACATGGCCTATGGGTACAAATTCAAGAAGCCTGAGATGTTGTAGCCTCTCGTCCTCACTACTGTAGAAATCTGACATCATCTATGTCGCTAAGATTGAGGGCAGTTATGCATGCTGAGGGTTCATACGTGATATCAGTTTGTGTTTATTTCTATGTGTTTTCATTTTAGAAGATAAATGTTTCTGTTCATGTATTTATCTAGTTATTTGTAAAGAATACCTCAGTTTGTGATTACTTTATGGATGTGCATTGGTAATTCCATAAAACTCAAATGATACATTAAAATATATATTAAGGAAAAATAATCTACATATACATTTATAAAGTCAATAAAATAAATATGTGGGATTTGAACCCAGGGGCTTGTGCAGAAGAGTAATGCATTCTAAACCACTCCGCCACCGCACGTTCTCTTTCCAGATGCTTCTGACTGTGACCATACGATTACAGCCATAGCGCCCAATGCAGTATACACTCGCTGCATGCGCTGGTGAATACAGCGTTTATGAGCGTCCCCGAAGTTTTCCGATCGACACAATTTGGCGATGACTCCTTCCCCCCCCCCTCAAAGGGTTTACACACCGTTACAGTTGTCATTCCAAGCGGCATAAATTACTTAATAATGCCGAGAGACAAAACCCTATGCAACGCCAGAATCCGCTAATGTTTTCTTTAGCATTCCTCGATTAGTTTACAACTCTCGTTCAGACACAAAACACAGTGGAAAGCGTGACTTGCTGGTTAATCTTTTTGCTCATCATGTGCTGTGAATTTTCATGTATGATTCGGAGTTAGCTCGTGAAAGTTGGAGACACTGCGGCCAGATGAGTTCAGAGCAATGAGCCACTCTCTACAGATCCGAGGTACAGGATTCGGGCAACCTTTCACACTTTCTCAAGGTACGTAAAGATCTGCATGCCTCCAATCTCAATGGTTGGAATGTTATCAGTGAAATGAATAAAGAATGGGGAAAGACAGTCAAGAGTGTAGGTGGAGTAAAACGAAGTGGGAAATCGTCCCCCTCCCTAAATAAACCCATTCTATGAAAAGATTAAGGGAAGATAAGTCAATGGAAATTGAAGAAAATAATTTATAAGTATATATACTGAAATATACGCCCCCCCCTTTTTTTTTCAAAATGACTTATATATTCGGGTCCTAAAGATGAATTATTAAAATTTCCGACATATGTAATGTCAAGTGCAATTTACAACTGTGATGAATAAAGTCAGTTCTACTGACATAATTCTAAACTGCAGTTTTTACAATCAAATTAAAAATGTATGAAAACTGATTGATGAGATTTTATTCACATTGTCAATTGTAACGGTTGTATATTTTGCTGTGTGAGACACTGTTTACTTAACAAGAGCTTACAAACATTTTCGATGATTTTATGAGAAATCCTCAAAAACAATGCATCTAAATTAACAAAATCAGTAACAGTAACCAGGAAATGAGCGCATTCATTGTGCTCACCAAGCGGCTATATTTATTAATACACATTTAAAAATTGCTGTTATTGGTTACGTCTGATTTGTGATGTATCTTCTGTTGTATGAATGACATCGCTGTTGGTAAATTTCCCTGTTAAACGGCGACTTCTAAAAACCGAAGCAATTCTCTCTTGAAGTTTGGAGCTTTCTAATATGATGGCTGTGTGACCAGCCGCTGGAATGTCAAGGATGGTGATGATGGAGATAGGAGGAGGAAATCTGCTCAGGTCGTTGGGAGGAACCCGTATCATTGAACAGTCTGACCGCACCCTTTTAATACATCACGCTACTTGGAGAGCTGGGTAGCATTTGAAAGCTTAGGCACGAAGATTGCCGCCGTGATTATGACACACCCTCATTAATTACAAGCGATCATTTGCCAACATGGTACTGACGCTTTTATAGGGTACGCCAGCAGGAATGAAATACATTTGTTTAGCAAAAACAGCAGAAATTTATCAGTTAAAGAGACATCCCAGGAAAAGAACGCATGACCAATTGGATTGAAATATGATGATGAATTAAAATTCAGCGTCGGTAATAAAAGATACAAAAGAAACTGAGGAAATGCAGCTAGATATAACTGGAATAAGCAAAACTGAGCAAATAAACGCAGTACGAAACATATGAACTCGCAATTTAGCCCCAAAAATTCAAGAGTGATAATTACAAACACAAAAATAAGTTAAGATGATACATTTTCTGGAAAATCTATAATGTTTCTATGTAAAGCAACTAAAATATGTACAAAATGGGAAAAAATTAACCGACAAGCTTTGAGAGCTCGTACGGAACATCAAAGCTTTATTTCTAAAATGGTAGGAGACAAACCTTGGTAGTTTTTTTTTTTCTCTCTTTTTTTTTTCTTTTTCTTTCTCTCTTTTTGTTTTTTGTTTTTTCTTTTTTCTTTCCCCTGGAAATGAGATTACGGTTACCTAGCTACCAGTTTTGTTACATTGACATGATACGCCTGAGGAATGAGATGCATCAAAATTTCCTTAGGAAAACAGTGTTGTCACCTCTCCGCATTTTCTTTTAGTACCAACAGAAATCCAGTGTGAAAGTGAGAGTAAATAATTCATTCGTTATTTATTAATTAAGGCACCCTCCAACATTCTTAATAACGCGAGAAACATAGTTTCTGCTCAGTCTTTGATGTATGAAAGTCACAGTGGGAAAGATGGAAATTTGTCAGCTATTTCGGGTAGTGTATTACTGTTTAGACGAAACCGATGGAATCGGGAGAGGTTATTAAAGTTTGTCCCGCACTTTTCCATGTTTCTTACTTAGGCATTTCAATCTGCTATATAGCGTATGCGTTCCTCAAATGCTGGAAGTTCGCATTCTGATGTGCGTCTTGACCTAGTGGTTACTTGTTTGACGTGGAACGATGCAGCGAACATCATCGGGCGAGCAGCACAGTCCGAATCGCTGTTCCCTTTAATCAAACGCCTGAGTGATACAGAGTCATTTACGAGATACCTCTAAGCACATACTTCAAACAAAATGTCCTACTGCATTTGAACTGTGGCATTTCGGGTAATGTGGGAAAGGTCAAAAGAGTGCTTTGAATTCTCTTCAGGTTGCATACATTTCACATGCAATGCGTGTGCGACTTGCAACCGGCCGATGTTTCACTACGGGCTGGTTGCATAAAAATCGCTAACCGCGGTTCAGTTTTGACCGAAGTTCAGAAATGAACCCACTTTAATTTGCTGTTCATGTTGTATAATGTTAAACGTAGATCGTGCAAATTTGGTTTAGTGCTAACCGAAGATCACCGAAACACTTTTGACAACAATGCCAAGTTTGAGGGAAAAGCATAATAATATCACATCGAATGTAAATTGTTTATTCTATTAGGTTTTCTTTTGTTTCGGCTACTGTTACATACTATATAAACAAATTGGATGGTGAAGAAAAGAAGAAATCTCGAACAGTAAATGTTAAAATGGAAGAGAGAGACATCTTAATTGATCTTGTCGTCTGGGCTCTATTGTAAACCCGTTCTTGAGCGGTTTCTTGGTGCACCGTAGGGGTTAGCAGGTAGTGGCAACAGAAATACACTCTGTCTCCCAATAGCAAATTCTCCTGCTTCAAACTGGACATGAATTCACAAACAGATTACTGCCATGTGCCGATCCTGGTTATCTGGCGACAACATTTTGAAAACGAATTTTTGAATCGCAGATGGCTTGCACATTTCGAGGAAACCAACTAGGTGATTTCTGTAAACTCCAGCATTATTGCCACAGGCGATATGATAGAGATGTGTGTACAATCTCTTCCACCTAGAACTCCCGGGAAATTACATACATCATAAAAGTCTGGCATTCGCGATTTATTTCAAGTTAGTGAGTAGGCACCTTGATGAACTGCAATTTGTGTATGGTTCTACTTGCAGTTGCTTTGTTCACATTAAATATATCCCCAATTACCATCTGGAAACTTCCAGTAGTGTAAGTGGATTCATAAACATTGGGTACAACGCGTGATTTCGTTTAGTTCGTATTCTTAGCTGAGAATGTAGTCCTTGTTCCAGTTCCTCTACTGCATGTTCCGATAAACGAAATCTCATTTTCAACCTTTTTCATCAAGCTCAATGATGGGATTCCTTTTGTACTGAAACACACGAGGTGCCCTTTGAAATTCAAATCTTCGTTTTCGGATGAACCACCAGAGTAATTTGAAATCTTAAAATAACATAACCTACAACACGCCCTTATGAGTGGCTTATAAACTTACAGCAATGCACTCAGCGAATAGTTAAAGCACGTAATATTCATGCATATTTTTCTATACATTCAATTAAAAATAAATGACTCACCGTGTTACTTTCCGTTATTTTAAAGATCAATATAAGTAATTGTGTAACTTCGCTAACAAAGGCTCCACAGATTAATCTTAGAAAATTTGCCGGTTAAGCTTAATTTTAGATCAAGGTGAAATGAGCATGGATTAATTTTTCTACAACCAAAATTATAAGTTCAGCTTGACTGCAGTTTAATTTTAGCTCTTAAACTCCAATTAACTATTTATGAAACCGGTCCTACGAATATACATTTTTATAATGGCATCCATATCAGTATCAAATGCATTCTACATTGGCATCTTGTGCACTTTTTACTAATTAGACATCGTTCGGACGTGTCTTCAATTTTCATAATTCGCATGTTTGAAGTGAATGCCACATCTACGCAAACACATCAACGGAGGTTGCAATGAATGCGTGTCAAGTGTAATTAACAGTCTCAATGGGCCATATCTTCCTACCTGTCTGGTTAAATGACATCATCTACTACAAGTTTCTCATATGTGCTATCCCTCATAGTTTTGTTTTCTCTCTTTTTGTCCCGTGCTAACTTTCAATTTTTTCCACTTCATTAATTTCCAATCAGTAAATAAAGGCAAAAACAAGTCAATAGCACTAAATGCAGCTTGTGAACGCTAAGGTAGATAAACAAACTAAAATAAATAAACGAGAAAAAATAAGAAAATGCAAGTATAATCCGGAGAAGTGGAAACACATAGCATACGAATGAAATCAATTTGAGTGGCTTAAATCAAGCAAGTACAGCATAGTAATAAGCAAAGGTAGGAGAAATGAAATAGAACGTTTTATTTTTAATGAGATAGTCAAGAAGACTCCAAGGCATTTTCCATTCAACCAGTGAAAACCGATGTAGCTACACAATCGGGTTATTGATATTTACACTGTACAATATCGCATAGTGATACAATTAAATATTGCTATAAAATACTATGTGATAAATATACAAATAAATGTTTTAAGACAAAATAAAGTCATTCTATATAACAATGAGTGATTTATTTGCGGATGCTCTTTAACGTCATCAACGTCCCATACAATTCTGGCCTGAAACGGCCAATAAATTTTGCTCCGAGGCCTCTTCTTGCAGGTTTGAGTTCTTTTACGTGCCGTAAATCTACGACACGGGACCCACGGCTTTACTTCCCTATCAAAGGCAGCCATACTTACATTTTTACGCCCGAAAATATCCATAGACTCTGGCCGGGAATGAACCCACATCTTGGGTCTACCACTAGATCATCAGGACCGACAAAACGATGAGATAAACTGAAAGTATAATATACTGAATAAAATATAGAGTAAAATGAACAATCTGTAGGTATGGTTAAGAGTATCATACACGTTCTTAAAGCGTCATTTTGACAAGTGTTCCGTTTAGCTTTGAATGTTAAAAACACGAATCGGTAAACAAAAATAACTTTTAAAATGTGTATCATACAATATTTTTACTACAATATACAGTTTATATTAAATTGTTAAAGTATTTCAAGCTGGAGGAGTACGACTACATTAACGTCTAAACCGGCCATCACCAGAGAGCCTTTAGTTTGTGATGTTTAAACTCAGAACCATTAAGAAATAATTATTCATTGAATCAAAACTTTAGTTCATGATCAGATCTTATGACAATTTAAATCGACCATAATCAACAATGCGATTAGGAAAAGTTGAATGCTACATATGATGGCGGTATTTTCCAGCATATGTAAATAGTTTTTACTACGCCAAGTGTCAGGTATTCGAAATGGAAAATGAAACGATTATCGTGGCTGCGGAATTCGCTCTATCTGATTTGATGTCACAAAAATCCCAAGAAATATATAAATGAATACATGATAAGTTTATAAAGTGGTGTTCAAAGAAAAATGTGAATCAATATACATATTCTGATTTGCTTTCTGAGTTACGCATTCAGAAAGCGGCGATTCTAAAATTCAAAATAATAAAGAAATGAGTAACCATGGAATCACAGCATTTAACGAAATGTTTTATTGACCATAACACAAACTTCGTATTTCTCCTTCGCTGTAAATAGTTATAATCATTATAGTTATAATAGCAATAATCATTTTGACTCTGTGTGTGAAACTGTTGTACCGATAATATCCTGCCTTTGTGGGACAAAGAGATAAGTGTTAGCTTCAATGTACACTGCTTCTCCCTTCACACCTTTGTCCATGTCCAGTCATAATACCTATTCTATTCCTCTTCCCTTCCAATCCATTCCTGTATAATCGCGGAAAATTATCCCTAAGAATCCACAATCAAAACAATTAATTATAAACCTTCCATTGTGTTCCCTCCATTCTTACATATTACTTTCCCCCATTACTAAATTTCCGCTGCAATATCGAACGCCGGTACAAGATACAGAGAGGGTGCATGTCCGTATTGTGGAAGGCTGTGGAACAATACGCAGTTTTCCAGGGATAATACATGAGCGCATCCGGGATTCAATGCGACGGCGGGTTGATGCATGTATCAATGTTAGCGGAGGGCACATTGAACATTTCATGCAAGAGAGATTTTCATGTGGTATGCTGATTCTGTTCTGTTCCTGTGTGTTTCCCATGATTAATGTACTATAAAGAGTTGTAGAAAATGAGTTCTAACATGGAAATAAAACGTTTCTGGACTAACGTCCAAATAACATTTCTTCTTCTTCTTCTTCTTCTTCTTCTTCTTCCTCTTCCTCTTCCTCTTCTTCCTCTTCTTCTTCCTCCTCCTCCTCCTCCTTCTTCTTCTTCCTCTTCTCCTTCCTCTTCTTCTTCTCGGTGTGAGGAATGTGTCCTGAAAGTTTGGCAGTACCTTATTGTTACACCCGGTATAAACGCGTTTTAATTTACATTCACGATAAGTACAAGTCCGGATAAGTTTTTACAGGTCTCTTGTTCGCCCTGAAAAAGCCGAAACACCTCTGACTCATTTTCGCTATCTGTTATTTTTAAGCATCTTTGCAGTAGACATTTGCCGTGAAACACACGCAGAAAAAAATAATAAAACAAATTATTATTTATCGATACTTCCTCGTATAAGCAATGAATACTTAAAATTATTAGATAATTCTTTGAAATCCATAGTAGTTCATTTCTTTTTAAAGGTTTATTACACCTTCCAAAATGGATTTAGTTCTTATTATGACAGAAAGAGAGAGTTCGTGTGAACCTTTTCTTGGTTATAGCTGCAAAGTTGCGAAGATAGATTTCGTGGGAGAAAGACATCTAATTAGGTAGCGTCTCTGGATCTGTTCCCGGTCCCACACTCATAAAGACTCTGGTCGCAGTTATGAGACGACAAGCAAATTATGAAGGAGGGAAACAAAATTAGTAGCCCTGAAAAAGCCGCGCCTTCAGGGGTATCCAAAGCTTGCACCTCTCCGGACCTACCAGAAAGTGACAAGATTAAAAAACCGCTTTCCCATAGTTAAACCTACATCGGCACAGACAAATTACTACCAAATGGAAATGGTAACTTCCCAGATGAATGATAAAAAAAAAGTACGTTGGATACAGGGAATCCAAAATACTTAAGCTTATTTCATAGTCGTGTCCTTCCTTACCGCCCTCCCCAGATCTTTAATCTCTTCAAATACCCCCAAACAACTCAATCAACAAATGCACACATTTTAATTAGACATGGCATTTGTGTTGCATCTTTTTGCGGCTCTCCCGTTTTCCGTTTCATTCCACTAACACTCCTCAGTTCCTTTGCACCCTCTTCATCTCATTCATAGTATTGTTGCTTCATTCCAAATTTTCTGTTGATGTTTATTTCATGTGATTTTCACCCGCCTTTCGTTTATGCTCTCAACGTCCAAATCCATAACCTAAGATTCGATCCTGCTGGTGTAGTGGTTATCGTACTTGCCTCCTAAATCCAAGATCGATGGATTTTCTCGGGCGTAAAAATTCTACGTATGGCTTCCTTTGGAAGGGAAGTAAAGCCGTGGGTCCCGTGTCGTACATTTACGGCACGGAAAAGAGCCTCAAGCCTGAAAAAAAGAGGCCTCTGAGCAAAATTTGTCTGCCGTTTCACGTCTTTAATAGAATGAGACGCTGATGACCTGAGATGTTAAAGAGAGTCCGTAAATATACCAAATAAATAAATAAATAACATAACATAGCCTAGGGACTGGAAAGAGAGGCCCACCGGGTTGCATAGGAGCGGTGTCTGTGATTCTTGAGTGTAAGGCAATACGGACCGGACCGGCTGGCTATGGTAATGGTAAAAATACAGGTGGTTCATAAAAGACCCAAGGGCGTCCACTCTACGATCTTCCCGCTCTACTAATCACACAGCAGACCTGTAGTACCTTTTAAATTGGACATTAGTCTCTAGGAGACTAATGAAAGTCCAAACGATGGATGCTAGTAAGAAGCAGTTTCATTACCACATTACATATAGAGTTGATTCCCAATATTGTGCATATATGTCCTCTTAGAAGCAGTGAATCGTTATCAGTCCTACAATGCAAGATAACTGTTTTCTACATTAGTTAGCATGAATCTACCTTTCATAATGATTTGCAGTGCACTGCCAGTACTCCCTGAAAACCTGCTATAAGAAACCAGGCGATACGTGGGTTTCCCGGCACCCTTCTTGCTAATCAATCCGCATCTTCATTGCCCTCAATACCACGGTTTATCAATTCAACAGAATTTTCTTTTGCCAGTGTCTTCCCTCATTTCGAAATCAAATTTTGAATGTTTTTATTGCTCCCTGGGTGTCTGAGAATATCAATATGTGCCTATTGTTCATCTCTAGGATGCTCTATAACGTAACAAACTCTTCAGCCAGGAATATTGATTTGTCTTTTACCGGATTGAAATAGGGTTGAGTACTATAAATATAAAATTCAGCTCCAACACCAAACAGAATATTTTCCAGGTCATTTTTCCATCCACTTCTTTTAGAGCTGTTTGAGTAACACGGGAAGGAAGGTTTTCGGGCAGCAAACACTTCATCTCTTTTGAGATTGGGTCACTAATTTCCAGAGATTCCAATGTTTGGGGGCACAGTTATAATACAACTTAGTAGGTTAGGCGTATAAGAGTGAACATAACAGAAAATGTAAGAAGACATGGCCGAGAATCATTAACATATTTCACGTTTAATACACATATGCTCACTGAGAGATTTGGAGAATATCAGGCTAATCATTCAGCGGTAAGATTAAACACAGGAAAAATATTAAGAATATTTTATCAAAATTTGAATAATGTAAAAATATATTTCTTTTAAACAATTCAAAGTTAATAAAAGGTGTATCGAGGTATTAACATGCACCTATTCTTCAATCATCTTGTAGTTTCCCTCACACGCATTTAATTCATATTGGCTACTAACAGACTACCATATCGTCGTATACACTGGGGTGGTGTGACACCAACCTATCGGGAGCGATGCATGCCTCTTCTTGTAGTACATTAGCTTACGTCAGTGTGTGCGGCGACCATTTTGTAGCGTTTGCGACTGCTAATCTGGAGGTCCTGAGTTCAAATCCCAGTAGGTCAAGCTGTCTGGGTAAGATATTTTCTTATTCTGAAGATAGCTTTAGGGAGCCAAGCACTCCATTTGCACCATCATTAATTCATCTCTACATACTTACATTTCCAGGACTTTTCATGTGTTGGAATAACGAATTTCTCCACAAAACATATTTTAATAAGACCTCAAGTTCTCCAACTGAACCTTCTGATAGGCCGAACACGTTTTCTTTCGTTCCCTTTCGATTATTGCCTCCAAAAATCTAGAAACAGAAATATGTAATAATAAAATAATAGCTACCCAGGAAAATCTCCATCTAAACTAGTTTTGTAAAATATATGTTGACTTAAATAATAACAGTAAAATAATAAACATTTTAAATATATAGCTCTCTCTTTTATATATAGAGAGCATGCTTCACAGGCAAAATCACATTCACTTCGTTTCCTATCAGGAGAGTAGTGTGCATAGGGAAAAACGAAATTAAACACTTAAGTAATCGTTAATTAATATTTATACAATTATGAATAATTCATAATTTTTATTTATCACATATTAATTTCACAGCAAATACTGAACGTGACATACATTCTCGTTTATGCATTCCTGACATCTACGAAACAAGTGCTTTGACTATTTTGTTACTTTCTCCTTTAGAGTTCCCCACAATTAATAAAAATTGCACGTATTGAGATATGGAGAAGGAGCTAATCACAAACAGCTCGCATATCTTCAATTCTTTCTTCTTTTAGAAAACGCCTGTTTTAGTATTTTCTCATTACTTTTTCGACGCATCGCGGACATATGGCTTCCAACTAGCATTACCTCACATTTACTGGTGTGCTATGTAGACAGCGCGGGAAATACCTTCCGCCTATTCCGAAAGTGAGCTGGCGCGCTTCTCATTTTGTCGGTTAACTTTTGCATAGTACGCACTGTATTGTATTAGGATTACAATATTGCATTCTGGACTCAATTCAATCCTTTCTACCTACACTGTGATAATCGGTATATAGTCATAAAATATTTTTTCCTCTAATTATGAGAAATGTGAAAAATCGTGCTATGCAGGAATAAATGTTTGATTAGTTGCATAGACTCTGGTGTTTGTGGTAGATGTATTGACTGGGATTTGAATTCTGATATGGAAATAATGTTCGAGAGCTACCACCCACAACCAGGACATATCTTCAAGTTAATTGGCAGAGCTAAAACATTCAGTTCGGCACCTTCCACCTTCAGCATTTAGAAAGAAACGGATGTATTAGACCATAAAATCGTTTAGTTCTATTCCGGCAGTCACGCTATTTTGCCGTAAATCTACGCTCTCCTCGACTTAATGTTAAAACATGACACCCTTGGTGAAATAAATAATTCATAAATTTTAAAGGTAAGCCAGTTAGACCCACGTCTCAAGCCAATTATTTTTCTTTTTCCTGACGAGCTTTGGTGTTCTTTCGGCTTGCAGTTTACAGCATCATTTATATTCCTCCCTGCACCGTAAGACATAATTGTTTTATTTCTTTTTTCTCTGTGCTGTTTTCTGTTCCACGCTTTTTTATTCGTGTTCAGAAATACAGTTCATTTATTTCACCTTTTGCCGTTAAGGTCCAGACTTCACTTCCAAAGAGCAGCACAGCATAAGTATTTATTTATATTACAGTTTAACCCTTGCTAACAGCTTCTATCTGGTCCCTGTCAAGTTTTAATTTTCTTGTTACAAGTGCTTCATTTTTCTCCTGTCTACCACTTAACTTTTTGCTTTTGGGAGTCCATTTTAATGTCTTCTCCAGTAGTTTTTCCTTAACATTGCCTTGCTCGAGTACAGTGCGTTCGATTCCGTAAGTCATTAGCTTTGGTGTTCTTGGCAGGCACGCCAGATGACGAAAGTGTCTGTTCACGGAATATCAATTGTCGATTCAGTAAACTCTTATGAGCCCGACTTCCCAAAGATAATGCCTTAATTATTTATCATTTACTCTTCTCCTGGTCAGCTTTTAAAACAAAAAATGCATGAAAACAGCGATGTATAACCGATTAGTTTTTTATTGTATCTTAACGCAATAAGCCTCTCTACTGTAGTAGCGGTAGCATGCGGGTCCTCCGTTAGCGAGGGAAGCTCATGGGCCAGCCCGGAAAAGTTTACGCTATGCACTTACACCTTCATGGGCCAGCAAAGAGTTACATGTTTGTTTTCCTCTAAGATGAGTTAGTCTTTCCCCTGCTTATTTCTGCGTTCTCTACGACCAGCGCTCGGTATTCCATCTATTCTTAGGAACCAGATGTTGAGGGGTTACTGGCGCCTAGCATAACTGATTAGGGGTTGTTTTTCCACTTTGTTTGAAATTTAGAGAATACCCTGTTTGCCAGTGAAAAGTTGACTTTCACAGTGTGTTATTAAGCGTAATTCTATTGTGGAAATGAATAAAGTGGGTGTTTTAAGGAAGATTCCATTTTCATGTCAAGTTTAACTTATAGGTACTTGGAAATGAAACGATTTGGACCCCATCAACCGAAAGCTATAGGCGCATACTCAACAAGACCCCCCCCCCTTATTTTGGAAAAAAAAAACATCTTGGCTGACAGCGTGTGAAGTGAGAAACGAATTTTGTCTAAAGGAATGAGATTAAAAAATAAACAGAAGGTACAAATTTTGTTTCTGTATTGGCCGACGAAACGACAGATATTACATGTCACAATTTGCTGTGATATTACGTACGATACATCTGTGGGGGTAAACCGGTTGAAAGATTCATAAAATCCATTGATGTTTCTGAATTGACTGAATAGTTCCATATTAACCCGAAGTTTATAGCGCAAACGTCCGATCTTGATGCTGTATTTATGAGAAAAAGTCGGCAAAGAGTATAAGAGACCTTCACCCACGCCATTTAGGTGTCTACAGGGGGCCACGAGCCGCCACTGTAGACATTGCAATTAAAACGCAAATAATGAAACTAACAGTTTCAGGAAATTATAGTCACCACTTTGTGCAGGTCCTTTTGAGAAATGAGTACTATCTGCACAACAGAGCTTGTCGCTTGCAGGTGAGAGGCTAAATGCTTTGTGAATTGATATGTTATGGGCAAAGAGCAGTGGATCACTTTAAGTGCTTCAGTTCACTAAATGCTTTACACATGATGTATTGCTCCATAAGTATTACACGCAACTGGTTGAGAATATTTAAATTACTCAACATCAATTCCGGATAACTAAATACACTTTCTTAACGGTGAACATGTTTTGTGAAGCAGGCATGGAGCAAGGTGTGCAAGAATGAAGGTATTAAATTTCTTCACAGTGACGGCTCGTGCACATTGTAGTTGGTGGGACATAAATTATAAAAATAACATTGCGTAAAATTTAACTTTTTGAGGAGATTCTCCATGTAAAGTTCCCTCAATTTGTTTCGATTTCATCCAAATTATAAATGTATCGACAATTTTTTTCAAACTTCTATAAACAAAATTTCAACTGCGCAATTGCAGTTGTTTCATTCGGGCGGACGGACAAAAAGACGCTAAAGGTGTTTCCGCAGTAGCGATCGCACCTAAAAACTACTAATATTACCTTTACCGAGAAACAACGGATACTTAATTGTCCAATAACAACAAAATTTAAACAATGAAATAAGATTGTGAGTGGCGGATGTTTATTAATGGCCCCACTCTTCTTCGACGAGACTCTCTCAAAGGCGTTTCGCTGTATTTTGGCGGCTATGTGACAGCCGGGCCTGAGTGGAACGGGACTCCGAAAATGACGACAAATAACGCTTCGTTATTTCCTTTGTTAATGAAGTTTATTCTTCTAGCGTGAACATTCAGGCAAACTCAAGTCTCTCGTCGAACCACAGCGAAGTAATCTTGGCAGACGTGTGTATTTATTGCGCTGACCAAAAGGTGCTGGTACTTTGTACTTAGGCCGCTGATCTACACGCGACGGCAGTCAATCGTATTTGGGCCTAGAAAACTCTGAGACTGTCCCGTTTTGGATAAAATCTAGCCCTTTTATACACAATATCACATGACCATTCGTGAGCAACGGCACGAAATACTCCCGCCAACTTTGTGTTAACGTGCCTGATAGGTGAGTGCTTACCCTCGTTGAATTTCAATTCTATTCCCTGGAAATTTTTGTTCAAGCCATATGCTTCACTATTCGTCAGTAAAATGAATTTAAACAGAGTTCATACTTTACTATCAACGACTCTTTTACTCGAACATCTGCAACTTTGCCGCGTTTGCCCTGAGGCAGGGGCTTTTTCAAACCTAGCAACATACCAAAAGGGAATATCTTTGCATTGTCTGACTTTTTGCCAAGTTTTTCTGCGTTCAGAGAGAGACGAGAACTTTCCCTTCCCTGGTTACATTTTATACACGTTATTCCTTAAATATTACGAAAATTACACTTTATGAACGCATTAAACACTATACAATATTAATTTTACATATGTCATTAAAGGTCCTCCACTGAAAGAGAATGCACAACATACTTGCTCCTAAATACACAGTTGCTGATTCTAAAATTACAATTATTAATTATTTCAGTCACTCTGTAATTGACGGGGAGTCAGGAACAGCTTCAACACCTGTATATATATCAAAAGAGCTGGATTTACTTAGTAAGTTAGGCCACACCGGCTTCTCAGTTATCATTCTACAGGTGTAACAAAACGATTATAGGCAGTAGAAGTGTCAAAATTGTCGGATTAATCTCACAGGCCAATCTCTCTATTCATTTAGGTGTATTTATGAAAATGCTATTTCTTTTTAAACCGTAAGGTTATTTAAGTTGTTGATTTGGTTTATTTACGAACGCTGTTTAACATCTCGGGTCATCAGCGTCCCATTCAATTCAGGGCGTAAAACGGCCGACAGTCAGACTTTGAGGTTCTTTTTCGTTCCGTAAATGTACGACACGGGACCCACGGCTTTACTTCCCTTTCGAAGGAAGCCATGCTTAGGATTTTCACACCGGAAAAAAATCCATCGGTCCTGGCAGGGTTTGAACCTGCGATCTTGGGTTTAAGAGGCAAGCAAGTATGGTTACCACTAGACCACCAGGACCGACAGGTTATTTAAGGATATGTTAGTTGAGCTGCTTTTATAGTGAAAAATTTTCTTATATTTAGATTCCTCATAAGCCAGTGGCGAGAAAGAGCAAACAGCCGATAAGAAGTAATAACGTTAACCTCACGACAAATCGCTTAGGGAAGCTCCTCTCTAGGTAGGCAGGACAGGCTCAGTGCGCATGTGCGTGAAAAGTCCACAGATTCTGCGTGCTCTTCGTGAAACTTCATTGCAACACCCATCTCATCCCCTTGCATACCAGCTTCATAACAACTCTTTTTAAACCAAATGCTAGGGAGGACCGTCTCAGTGCGCATGAGCGTGAAAAGTTCACAAGATTCTGCGTGCACTTCGTGAAACTTCACTGCGACTCCCATCTCATCCCCTTGCATACCAGCTTCATAACAACTCTTTTTAAACCAAATGCTAGGGAGGACCGTCTCAGTGCGCATGCGCATGAAAAGTTCACTGGACTCTGCGTGCCCTTGGTGCAACTTTATTGCGACATCCCTCTCATTCCCTTGCCCGCCAGATTCATAACAACTCTCTTTAAACCAAATGCTAGGGAGGATCATCTTAGTGCGCATGTGCGTGAAAAGTCTACAGATTCTGCGTGCTCTTCGTGAAACTTCATTGCATAACCCATCTCATCCCCTTGCATACCAGCTGCATAACCACTCTTTAAACCAAAACGTTCTGTCTTGCTAAGTCTGGACACACGGGGAATGCTCCTAGCCCGTTTCCGACAGTGATGCCGCAGTAGTTAAAACAGGCGTTAAACAATGTTCTAGCCCGTGCTCTTCACACACCCAGTTGTCTGCATTCGCAAAAGTCGTTTAAACAACGCACCTCTTTTTTATACCAACTACAATGCAGGTGCTGAAACAGAGGTGTGCGTGTAAGACATTTTAGAACCGTTTTTGAGTTGGCAATTTATGCACAACTATTTAAAGGTATTAATGATTCAAAATTAATAGGAGGGCACCTGCCCTTGTGCCCTTTAGCGCAAGCCGCCGCTGTTCCTTCACAATATTATGAGAGAAACGAAACGTCAATCCATGGAACAACCGACACAAGGAATCGCCCCAGAAAGGTATTCAAATGATAGGCTGCAGTTGGAAAAATCCTGGAAACAGTTTTTTCTAGCGCCATCCACCTTGCTTTCCTTGAACATGAGATAATCTGGGGCAAGGGAAATATTTTCCTGCAACACGACAATTCTAAGCCACCACACCACGACTTGGTGTCGTCCTATTTCAATCTTTTCCCGAAACTTGTGGAAAGCACTGCGCATTTAATGAAGAATATGAGATATGACATAGCTATCAGAAAGTGACTACTGAAAAAGAAGGTGAACTATTTCCTTACAGCTTCACAAAAATGTATTACTGTTAACAGAAAGGTGTTCCTTTATCTGGGCCATTTATAGTAACGAGTACAGGTAATTCAACGGCGCATTTTAAGGATTATTTTTTATTTTATTTATTAAAATGTTTTTGTTCACTTGCAAACATAGTTCATGGGAATATTTTTCATTAAACATTCATATAAAAGAAATCTCTGTGCGGCATTGAACACAACTAACGGTTTGGAAAATAAAATTCGGCAATGTCAGCTATATCTATCTACCTATTTGCGGTAAGATATTTAATAATTTGTTGAGGGTCACTAAGTTTGAGATAACTACCAGCGCGGAATTGGTTTATCACATAAATTTCTCTGTATAAATTGTGTCAAGTGTAATCCTATTTTATTCGTCACTGTTTGTCATTATGGCATATTTTTTGCAGAAATTGTGGAAAATAAAAATAATACAAGGTTTTGTATTCCTACAAAGGAAGTATGCGAACTTTCTCATGAAAAAGTGAATGAAACTATCGAGGTGCGATAGACTGCAGAGAACATGCGGAAAATGTCAGAATTTGTAGCCACTCCGTGCGGACGAAATATGCCGTAACGCTGCAGCTCCGTAAAGAAGCATACGATGAAATGTTTAAAAATATGTGAAATGTGAAAAAATATGCATCTGAGTCGTTCTACTTTTCTGAGCTCTGTCTCTGGTGATACCGTGCGATCAATGATGCTTTCTCCCGCGGTGCGGGATTTTTCCTATGAGCGGGTCCCCACTGTTTGACGCACCGTAGAGGGGATAGCAAAAGCCTGCTGCATACGCAGCTGTTCCCGGGTGTGTGTTGTGGTGTTCGTTTCTCAATTCTACTGTATAGATAACGCGTATTATGTCTCGTGTGTTTACGACGGCCCTGCGTGTCTATATGTACAATTCACAATTGTTAACTCAGTGGTGAAACAATCAAAGGACTTTTATTTTTTAAAGCATACAGTTGATTCTGTTACTTATGTAAAATACAATACTAGCCCTACATTTTCACATAATTAATCGACAGGGAGCGTTGCATTTTTTCAACAGGACTCTGCCACTTCTCATACTGCGAGTAATTCCATGCGAACAATCCACAATGTGTTTTCACAAGACAGAATTATTAGTGGGGATTTGTGGCTCTCTCCGTCCCTCGATTATTATCTCTGGGGTAAATTAAAAATGTCATGTACAAGACGAACCAAAGAAGAACTCAAAAGATAATAACCCGTCAGAAAATGTTCCGAATTTCTGAAAATGAACTACAGCGAGTGATGAACAACTTTCCAAAGAGATGCCAAAAATGTGTGCAGAATAAAGGCGGGTAGTTTCAATTTGGTAAGTAATGAGCCTCTTAAATTAGCTTATAGTCGGTTTGTTTTACCCTCCCGATAATCACGGAGACCTGACTGACCTGCTAACGAGCGGCGCGCTTGCCAATAGGCAAAATACTCTGGGGGAAAACGAAGCTGATCGCACGGTATATCCAAACAAATAGAATTATATTGACAGTGCTCCGTGCAATTGGGCGCTTTTGTTGGTCAATTATGTAAGAGGAATTTTATTAAGGGACGAGGCTATTTGCTCATAGGTTTTGTTCACAAAAATAAAGCATAATGTGAAAGCATCTATGAACAATTTTGGCCACGAACCTCCTCATATTCGGGCAAGTTTCTGTAACTAGATGTTATGTAAAGTTTTTAATACGAGTATAATAATTTATCTAAGTTTAATATTCTTTATTAATGAAGCATGGTTCTATTTTTGTAGTCATGGTTCTATGTAAAATAACAGGAATTGGAGTACAGAAAACCCCCATTTTATACACGAAACCTCCTTCAATGACAAGAAAATCGGTGTATGGTGCATAGTAAATGCATACAGAATAATAGCGGCATCTTTTTAAAGAATGCCATAAATGCAGAAAGATGAAGAAATTACATATATTGATAGTATGTGATTTTTATTTATGAGGGAAACTAAAAAATAAAGTATATGGAACAAACCCCTACACATTAGAGGAACTGAAAGAAAATATCAATCGAAAAAATTACTGGATTTTGCATGTGAATGATTCTGTCTAAAAATTTATTAGAAATGTGTGAATGTAGCAGGACAAACTTTCTAACATTTTCTGTCTTAAGGTGCGTAGTTGTGAGCTTTGAATCAGTTGCGCGTATATTACATCCGCTTCGCCGGAAGCTACCTCTCTGACTGCCAGTCCGCCAGTTCCCGTGAAACAGGAGACTAAACCATGAAAAACCTGGTACGTTACAAATGTATGGAGTTGTAAATCGTAGAATAATGTTCCATGTTTGTACTTTACATGTGTATAGTTTTTCCGCCTTTCCCCACAGAAGTACTCGTGTTAGCACTGGCCATTCTTTTGTTATTTGTATAGATTTCACTACAAGAGTAGAAATATTGGTAACTTCAAATGCAATTGCAACAGCTTACTCATTTAGGGAACTAGCTGACCAAAATATGTGATCTAGTAGTAGCGAAAGTGATAGAGTGCGGATCAGAGTGACTGAATCTATGACGTTTAAAAATACATCGAACATGGCCGGGTTTGAACCCACCATCTTGGGTTTAGAAGGCAAGTATGGTTACCACTATGCCACCAAGACCGACTTAGTGTAATGTGAATAGAACGAGTCTGTGCATTGCAGTGGACAATAATGTACATGCGCATATTGTCGACTCGAACTTAACAAAAACTATATCGTGAGAAACTGCTTTACAGAGACTTCTTCCACTATGTTTATAGCCTTTGGTATGTCCAAATCAGATGTTTCTAATGAAGTTATAACATTCGGTAAGTAACTAAATTATTATTTATGAAAACTAAACTGCTAGAAAATTCAACTGAAATCAGGTATTTTGCATGTGCCTCTGTGGAATCTAAACCATTGATCACTTTCACAATTTTGTCATAATATATAGCATAATGGAGAACAGCCTACAGCCAAGTAACAAGCAGTTTGGTGGAAGGGAACCACGGCAGTTATTTCCTTGAATTTTTCCATTCGCGAAGGAGTTTTCAGAAAGATAAGCTATAAATGTATTGACTCACTATAAGCGGAACCAATTATTTCCGCCACTCTATAGAGTCTGTGTACTATGCAAGTTAGAAGAACCGATATCTGTATGTCCTTGGCCGCCTTTATCATATAGGGCGAAGCATCTGTGACTAAAGGAAGTATATTATTATACCTGATACCATTAGGACACAAAAGAACCATGGCATTAGAAAATACAGTTGCCATTGTTGTGTGGTTCGCCTTTTCTATCGTCTAGCAAGTTAGTAGATATTTTTTTTCCAGGGGAGTTAGGTGTTAGTCCTATAGTTAAATTTACGACGAACCTCCCTTCACATCTGTTGATTCCATACGAACGAATATTTTGTTGTCACTTCTTTTCTGATTTTGATCACAAAGTCCTGGTAAAAAGGGGAGAAATAATTTTTTCCGTAATGTCGACTCAATGGGAATATGTTGTTTGTATATTTACGTAGAAAGTCTCGAAAGTGTGTATTATGTATTTTTTTTAAATGGGATATTTGCACCGACCCTGCATACCATGCATTTCGCTGCAAAATGTCTCATTTGAATTTGCATCCGATGTTGCCTTATTTCTCTTTTACTGCTGAAGATATTACCTCCGATCTCGAGTACAAGACGTTCAGTTTTTTTAAATACTTTGCATACGTTTTCTAACTGTAGGACTCTCAACTATGTACATTGAATAGCTTTATTCTCAAATAATATCTTTGCATTTTTAGTACCAATAGCATACACCCTTGTTTGCAAGCGGAACATCATGTCTACTACGGTGTATTTGCTTACCCACCGTCTGTACCTGGGGAACGCGTGTCAGAACATTCCGCTCTGTTTACCAGTAATTTGGTCGCACTAATCCGCCCCTAGTTGAATAAACAAAGAATATTTCAGAGTACAACGAACGCTTTAGGTTGGATGCAATTAAAGATGACTGACATAGGCCTTTCCCGTTTTAAAAACACATTTCAATTCGGCATCTTCATTTGTATTGTTTTTAAATCATTCAATTCTACTATTTCCTTGTCAATAGTAAACTAAATATAGTAAATGGGAACAATATCTGTGGTGAGTTGTTGATGCTTTTTCTGCCACCATGCTTGCCCATGAGCACATCGCATATTTGTGCTACATGTGGACAGTAACATTCAAATTTTAAATAGTGTATTTATGAAAACGCACCGTTTAACAAAGGAATATGATAAGAGTACATACCTTTAAATATAATATGCATATTTAACGAAGCTTGATGAAAAATGTCATTAACTTTGCTTCTTTATTTTAGGCACCTTTTAAAGCTGTTAATATTTCACGATCTGTTGTTTATAATAATCCATGAACCACAATACAGATGAAGTGAAGTAAGTTTTTTGTTGTGTTATTCTATTTTAACACTGTTACAGATATTTCAAAAATTTATTAAAATGTTGTTAAGTATTTGCCTGTCATTTCACGATGGAAAAAAAAAACGCTGTAAATTATTTTTGCAACTATTTGTTTAGCGTTGCTATATATTTGTATTGGGTTTTCTTACCGGCGAATGCATATACCATACGTTCTTTGTTTTTTCACGTGCAGTTTACAAAATCATATTACTATCAAATCCTTCATTGAAATTTAGCAGGATGGGAATGTCGCTAAGCGAATAAGAAGCTATTTATTAACTACGGACTAAGTACTGTGTCTACAGTACAAAAACTAAGAATTTTACTAGCAGCATTCCTTTGTGATACTCGCGTAAATGAGGGGGACATAAGCAAGCAATTCTGTTTGTCTCTCAGTTATCCCATGACTATCAATAAAAGTGAGCAAAGAACGATACAGCAAATTTAAACAATAGTACACTCTAAAGAAATCTACTTACCCACGGTTGAGTATCTTTCCTTCAAACGTTTATCAGTAAACCCCTCTGTAGCCTGCAAAAAATTAAAATTTTGTAAGAATATGCACAGATTAAATACACAGTTGTTAATTAAACACACTGTCAGTTTAAATTTAGCTTCTCTGCTTACTAAGGAATTCTCGTGTTTAAACACATTATATATATTATCAAAAAAAATTATTTCTTCTTACGGCAACTAATACAATGATGTATTAAGCAATAACATAAATTATCAAACATAACCAAGTTTCCAATTTGATGATATTAAAGTTTTAAACATAACCTAAAGTGGATTCAGCGATAAAATGAGAAAATTCTACCTAAAAATAAACTAAGGTATTTTCCTAAAGAATGCTTGAACGTTTTAGATCTGTAGTGTATGCGAAGGAACGAAATGACCTCAAGAAGAGCAATTGAAAATGTTTGTTTCAATCGCATTACTGCGTTAATTATGGTTATAATTTTAAGCCCGTTTAAAATTGTTGCATATTTAAACCAAACAAAGGTACTTTACTTTTCAGAAATACCTAATTCCTACTTCCAGTAAATCACTGAACGTAATGTTTGCTTGTTAAATTCAATTTGCATGACGAAGTTTATATTGGGAAACATACTGTATTTTCGTTAGAGACGACAAATTTTATTTCATACCAACTTATACTATAATATAGATTTCCAGTTTTTTGAGAAAGCAATGCTAAATTAGTGATTTGTTTGAATAACTTACTCAAAGTGTGTATTAAATGTAGGAGCATTGTTTGCACTTGTTTTACAGGTAACGTTAATATTTTTATATGAAGTACTAAAATATTTACAAGGTTTATTGCATGTACAATTTAAGCGCATTTTGAAATGACATTTGTTTTTCTTAAGGCATACTTATATAGATAGCATAATTTTGATACACAAAGTCCAATCGAATGAATCAAATTAAAACCTACGAAAGGTTTTGCAAAAAAGTTTAGTGGTACAATTTTCCTTAAACAGTTTGTAATAAAACGAAGTAGACGCATAAATGTTAGACCTAACTAAAACAGTGAAGGAAAACGAGAAATTCTAATGAGGGAATATGAAAAGAAACAAATGCAAGAAGTGGGTTTTGAAAAAAAACATGAAATATACATTTAATTAATGCTGCTCGACTCCTATCTCTCACCGCACTGCAGCAGCAATTCTCTGTATTCACTCGGCCTCGAAGCAAAGGGTCTGTATTGAACTCTAAATTCTTTTAAACCTGTGTTTATGTTTAGTTAATTAAGGAATATACGGTTGAAAAGACTGGGAATTAAAATAAAAATTTGTAACATTGACAAAAAAAAAACAAAAAAAAAAAAAAACCAAAAGCTTGAGAAACTTTTCAAGTAAAAAAGCACTTTCAACCTACAAATAATTTTATATTTGATATAAATTTTCATATTTACTTCTATTTTCAAAAGTTTAATATAATTTTGTATTTTCCTAAGGGTTTTTCGTGTAAATGTAAATTTGAAACGCCATGTTACAGGAAAACCAAAATATGTGGGTCATAAACCAACACAAAGCTAAAATATTGCGATGGCAAAAAATATAAATAATAAATAAATAAAATATGTGCACATGAAACATAATAAAAATGAAAAATAAAGTATCTCTTGGAACAATGTAATTAAAATAACATAATCTAGAAAAGCCACTATTAACAGTAATACAATTTTCGCTATATTTCGAAATGCTCGTGTTCTTCTTCAAAGGCAGAAAACAAATGAAGCTGTAAAAATAAATATTGAATCTCGAAGGTAAAGCAATGCGTGGAACAGCTGCAACAAGCATCAACGGGGAAAAAATAATAAATAAACATTAAGACATGATATTTAAACCTGGTGGTGTACGAACTCTTTTTGTCTGTGAGGTAACTTTCAGGGAGATGAGTCGGTAACGCATAAATAAGTGTCATGTAATTGCATCATCGAAATCCTTACATTGGCATGCTGGTCAACCAGCAAGGGAGACTTGGTTTTAACAGAGATCGTAAGATTGTTCATACGGAGCTAAACAGCAGTAGAAGTTAAACGAATATAAAATTCTTCGCAAAGTATACAAGAAAACATATATTCGACATTCTTCAAAGCACAGAAGTAATCTTAAATCCTCCGGATAAATTGGGGCTGTGGAACGAATTACATGCCATTATTACCGTACAAGTTTCGCATTTAGAGTGTTGACAAGAATATGAGCCTGCAACCGAACAGGTTAATTTGGAAGAAGATAGGCTGCGGCGAAATATACTTTTAAGGATAAAGGTGTTTTAAAAGTATGGTGGAGTATTAGCTTAGAAAAACTACTTAAAGATGAATGCATTAATAAAATTTCATAGCACTTTTCAAAGTAGATTTAATGCTCTCAATTGCAGGCATGTCATATAAGTAGTTACAAGGTTAATGAAGTTCTTATTGGTAGTTTTAGGTTTGCAGTGGAATTTTTCGGGCACTGGTAAATGAAAAGGAAGGATAAATACCGAGGGTGCCAAAAATGTATACACACTTTTACAATAGATATCTATTTAATAAATTTCAAAGTTGAACCGTAAAACAACAATAAGTGTAGTATGATGTTCTGTAAACAGATGTGACTCACATACATTATGATAGCGTTGCTACGTGACAGGTAAATCAGCAATGTGCAAATAAAGCCAAGATTATTGTATGATGTTCTGTAACAGATAATCATGCGATAATCATATTTATGTTTTGCTAGCGTTGCCACAAGAAAATGGAGCCAAGATTATCATTTGAACAGCGGAAAGAAATTTTGAAATGGTATTGGAAAACCGAGAATGTTGCTGAAGTTCAAAAGCAATGGAGGCGTGTGAACAGAACCGCCAACGCGAGTAACAATTGCACGCATTCGAGATAAATTTGAGACTCATGGTACCGTATGCGATGTTCACAAGGGCAGATCTGGACAGACCAGCTACCTGGCAGCACTTGGGGAAAAAATTGAAGCGGTATGTGCTGCAATCGCTCAGGACATTTTTGCAAACGTTACTCAATCTGTAGTTCAACGTACTCAGAAGTGTATCGATGCTGATGGTGAGCATTTTGAGCAACTGTTGTAAATGTAAATGTCTTAAGTACTCGACATTTTCTGTTTGTGTGAATGCAGTTTTGTTATGTTAACACAGTTTTTTTCTTTGCTTGAAGTCTACCTACTTTTTTGCACCCTCTGTATGTGTGTTTATGTATATGTATATACACTTAAAATCAGCTTGCGCATTAACAATTTAATACAATACAAAGGATGAAAATGAGTTTTAAAAAAAATAAAGCAAATTAGAAGAGACAAAATGCAAAGCTTGTAAACGTGAAACGAACTATAGGGAACCATACTCAAAGATCTTAAAAATGCAGGCATATTGAGCGAAGTGTGGTTTGGTGTAATCTGTCACTGTTCACTTGGAAAAGGAGGTTTCTGGGCAAATTTTGAAATACACAAATTTCGAATTCATTCATAAGAAAATGGTAGAATAGGATTGCTGATTCCTCCGGTTTCTGTGATTCTTTCTATCGATATTAATTTTGTATAGCATTCTACTCATAACTGTTTAGTTTGGCGTTTTACAGATAACAGTAATTATTTCATAATAAAACTGCCAGTCTAACTTAATTGTAACTGCAAATATATTGCTTAGACATCTGGTATATAATAATAATAATAATAATAATAATAATAATAATAATAATAATTTATTTTATAATATATTGCATGGAAAAGTTTTTAAGAAATGAGTGAAGTTACTGAATGCATTAATTATATGACTCATAATCCAGTCTCACATAAAAGGATATTAATAATAGAAATTAAATATTAATGGTCATTTTCTAATGAGTTACTCCAAACCAATGCCTTCTTTTATTAAATTATGACATCGTGTTAGCGATGGAGATTATTTATTGTAAGGAAGATTGATTTACAGCAAAAAATTTTAACCCAAGCTGACAAGGCTGAATTGCCACTAACATTGAGAAAATCTTATGATACTTTTCAAAAGGAACACAACAGATCCGTTAATTCGATGAATCTTTAAAGAATTAAGGAATTTCAGAAACTTTAACTTTCACATATGCCAACAGAACACGTTCCCCTAACTCAATTATCACATAATGTCTTAACTTATTGTTTATAAATTCTGTAATGAATATGAGTTTACAGTAATATATAATTTGTTTCCTTAATATTAAATAAAATAATATTAAGTTGATGACAGCATTTTAACACTGAAAGCAAATTAATGACATTATTGTTACTGTGATAATCTTATGCAACTAGTGTTATACTGTAGCTGGTACAAAAGGATAATGAACATTTTACGCTATCTTAGCCGCTGCTAGTTTTTTTTTACTCCATCACTCATAAGGGCAATATGCGGAACAGCCAAGGGTCGGTCGGTCGGTCGGTCGGTCGGTCGGTCGTTCTGCTGCTTTCCCGTCCTTGCCACTTAATAGCTTTTAAATGCCACAGCTTTACTCGCACATTTTTTTAATTTCCTTTAATACTTTAAAACCCATTATGTAATGTGTATGCTAATTTTCTAAGTAAACCTTTTATTACCCTTTATAGGGAAATAAGTAAAAGCCATACACATTCGGGTATAAGCTAGCATTTTTTCTCATTTATATGATTACTTCTATTCTTTTGTCCGGTACTTTCTATATAAACTGTAGTTAAACCTGTAGCACTGACAGTCTTTTCACAAGTGGTATCGTGATGTGGTAGTGACAGAAAACGTAATGATTGTAGCAGCCAATAAAACTATAACCTTCATCAGCATGTCAAATTTAAAAATCTTAAAGAGGAACATTTATCCAGAATTTAATTTATAAGTTACCGACTTTTTTATTTCCAAATATTTTCATTTTTAAAAAATGAAAACTTCTCAGAAAAATAAGACTGCAAAATACTTGTATGAGCGTATTTCACATTTAATTTTGAAATATATTTTTTAAAAAAGAGTTTGCATCAGATATTTTAATATAATAATATCTGAGCATTGTTACGTTACATTGTTAGATTTTTTATATGATAAAAAAGGTTAAAACACGATTATGCTAAGGAACGTTTCTCAGAAACGTCAGCACGCCATTGAAATTTTGTGTGCTTTTAAGATCCTTATTAAGGAACAACTATTATTAAAGATGTAGGAAAAAAATATTTTAATGCTGAAGAGAACAGTGCGGTAACTTTTTTGCCTTAATTTTTCGATGTTATTATTAAAATATAGAAGGTATCTAATGTGAAACATGGATACGGTATAAACACCTTGTCCCTACAAAATGAACAATTGTGTGAAATAAATCTTCAAATCATAATTTTTGTTGTTGCTAGGAAGTCAGAAATTTTGTCTGTTTTTAAATTTAAAAAAAAATCCAGTTCCAAGGATTCCAGTAATTAAATGTTTTTCGTATAAAGTGTAATAAACATTTAGGAAATTTCTATTGAAAATTATGAAAAGTTTTAAATGATTGCCTTCTGATCTAAGTAAAATATTCATATTTAAATTTTAATCATTAATTTTGAGCGTGCGTTATGGTAAGTTTTTGCAATTAACAATGACTTTTTCATACCTTGCTTCATTCAAAACCTACATTTGAACAAATAATAAATGCGGTTTTAAATAAAATAGAGCTTTAAAAGAGATACAAAGGAGATAATTGCGAAAAATATGATTGTTTTACATGTTTCTCAATACATTTTTGTTTTTCTTTTGAGGATATTACTGAAAATTTTAAGGATTTTTATTAATTACATAGTTGCATTTTACAGAAGTTGTAATGAAAACTCGTGCGCTATTTATTATTTGCATTTGTGTAAATAATTTTTCTAATAATCGCTTGGATTAAAATTAAAAATGAATTAGTAAAAAATTATTCTTTTTATGGCATAAAATATTGATTTTTACCAGAAGATCGCGCAATACACATCACACCTATGTGTTTAGTAAATATTATTTTGTTCAAAATAATGCTATTAGCTTTTTAAATATAATATTATTAGTAATATTGTATCTATAGATAATACATTTTTTACTTGCTTTCGGCATTCTTATAATTTTGTAAAGCGTTTCAAATCTTCAGTAAATTCCTAAATATGCCAATTTAATTGCTAATTAATAATACTAAGGGTGTAATAAAATGAAAATTGAAATACCTGATGCTGAGTTAAGAACAATAAAAAATAACTGATGAGAGAAGCGTGAAGAATGCGTGTTTCCTGGGGTGTTCGAGATGAGCTACTGTTCGCTCCGCAACAATCACCAGACTGCTTTTCCTAGGGAGGGGTAGCTACTTCCCACCAGAACCACTGCAGTGTGCTAAATCACAACGTTCCGGTAATAGATGCCACTTAGGACCCCCACCTGATATTCCAGTTACCAATAAGTTAGTTTCATTGGCTTTGGAAGCCAACCAACCAAAGGATACTTGCAGCCGTGTTTGATACAAGGTAATGCAGCAGGTAGAGTAGGTAGAGATGGGAGGGGCTTAGGCTTCTTGCATGTTGGAGAAGGGGTAGTATAACATTCAAGTTATGCATGACAGTCTAGGAATTCGGCGGTGGAGAGGGAGTGTTGAGAGAACAATGTACATTCCGATTATGCGTGACTTCTCAGCTACTGTGGAAAGGCATAGCTTGTGGCGACTTCGCTCAATAACCTGTTTTCATGTTGAATGTAAAAGTAACACATTTTATTTCAAGTTATTTTCCCGTAAAATAACTATTAACAAACAGCCGTAGGCAAAAAAATCACATTGGGTTTTTCCTTGCTGTAATCTTCTCGCTCATTCAGCAATCTTCATTAAAAAAACTCGACTGTAGTAACTCCAGTCAGCAAACGTTTGGATTTCATGTCAGCCTTATGCCGAAATATGCACCGTCATATCCTTCCGCACTTGCTAGGGTGTGCAAGAGATGATAAGCTAAGACTGGACATGGACCGAGGCGCATCCGTAAGGCATGTACACCCTTTGAAAGTCCTGTTGTTAGGAGCTGGAGAAACGGCTAGACAGAGGAATGTGCTGATAACGCAATGTGTCAGAAGAGTAGCACACGTATCGTAAACAGAGTCTGTGCTTGTGCTATGATGCGTTTAGAAAACATTGACCACTTACAGGCTGAAGTTAATATGCTTAACTTGATAACGAATTAATAAAATATAATTGAACAGATCACTACATATCATAAACTTGTTTCTTTGTGTTAATTTATCTGCTTATTAATGCATACCATTATAAAGATTTCTTTTTAATTACATCAGAGTGAACATCTACTAACATTGTCTTGTGGTTAATATCACTGAGTGTATTTACAAATTGCACAAAGGAAGTTTTTTTTTTTTTTTTTTGAATGGTGTTTAACGCCCGTTTTTACTATCGAGGCACCACAGGCGGTGAACACTGATGATACATGAAATGATATATTGGGAAAGGATTTTTTTTTTTTAAGAAAGGAAACGTTCCAGGCCAAAGTTTAGGGTACCTCCCCGGCATTTGCCAAATATGAGGACTGAGGAAAACCTGGAAAAAACTTCAGGGAGGACGGTCCTGGAGGGATTCCAACCCCAGACCTTCCGCTCACGAGTCCGCGCCTTAACGACCTCGTCCGCCCGTGGCGGTGAAAGGAAGGTTGGCCTCTCTCTCCTCAATATATAACGGAAGTCGGGGCCTATGTTCAAGAGTGAAGGAAGAAAAAGCCATCAGTGTATGTTTCAGTAACGCTTGCAAATTAATTTTTCCACTTAGCATTTGTTCTCTCCTAACAAGTTTTACTTTCACCACGCAAGGTAAATAGGGTTCAGTTCACACATGTATGAGCAAACGTAATGCTTCATGACCATGTGATTTTAATGTTTCGTCAATGAGGAACACCTTTTTATGCCATTTAGGGATCTCTATCAATATGTAGAGTTTAGATTTTCTCATGCCTCTTGACGAAAGGAATGTTATTTTGCAGCCATAATGTCATCTCTTCTTCTACGGCGTATTTCGAAAAGGTTTTGTTTTCCTGAATATTGCGGAGCATTATCCATAACCACAACACTCTCCTCTGAGAAGCCGATTGTTAATCCAAAGCTCAAAGTTTCTCAAATTTGTTTGACCATAATTTCCCGAGATTTTGCCTGCTTAGAAAAATTAATAATGAATTCTTCTCAACACCATTTTGGATCTACGCCAGTATTTCCTAATTGTTAAATTATCGTCCACCCAAGTCTCTCTCTCTCTCTCATACGCACGCACGCACGCACACACACACTAAACATAAAAAATCTCTTGGAACAATGTAACTAAAATAACAAGAAATTGAGAAATATACATATAATATTGTGCTATTGAATACACACACAAAATAATACGATTCTGTTCCCTAAAGCGGTGTACTGCTTTCAGGTACTTACAGCGCCATTCCATTTATGTCTAGCTTTTCAATGAATATTTTCCTTTAATTTTAGCACTTTTCCATTTCCAGCTCATTTCTTTAAGAGCTTATCTCAGAGAGTGAACCCTTAAGGAAAAGCAATTCTTTCTTTTTCCAATATGATATAAAAATTTGGACATGTGAGCACTTTCTCACTAAATAAAATTCATCTATGCATCAGCGTATCCCATTCTTGTCAAAAATATTGGAATTCACTTTTGTAGGCTCCGATCTATTTTCTGCAGTAGACAGAGAACACTCGCTGGCCACAACCCCTCTGGTACTTGTTCTTACTGAAACACCGCTATACTGTTTTAATTTAAATTTTATTGCCGGCTCATATGCTCAATTCGAGTTTTACTTCGTATAATTTTTCCTTTCTTTCGTTGTTGTGGTACATGCATTATATTATGTGTGTATATATAATTAGTAGGTCAATATTTATGTAACACTATACAGTAACACTTAACTAAAACATGCAATTTAAAACTTCCAACTGTTCTCTATTAATATTTTGCAATGAGAACAGATCGCCGCAAGTATTTAAATAGATGATACACATGCAGTGCGTAATGTTTTACTTGACAGATAAAGCCTCTCCCCCCCAATACGTCGCTGGTTATTTCTTCAGTTACCAGAAGCATTATTGCAGCGCGCGGTTTACTAGGTACGCGCAAAGTGTGCATTCTATTGGCAGAGTGTGCAGTGATGCCTGGTCAAGAGCGCAGGTTCGCT
Source organism: Metallyticus violacea (assembly GCA_030762175.1). Classification (NCBI taxonomy): domain Eukaryota; kingdom Metazoa; phylum Arthropoda; class Insecta; order Mantodea; family Metallyticidae; genus Metallyticus; species Metallyticus violacea. The sequence goes on along the minus strand of CM060846.1, from coordinate 350,797,347 downwards.
CTCGGCATGAAGAACATTTTTTTTTTAATAAATCTCTGCAACATAATATGACAAATTAGTTTCGTAATATTGCTTCCCATACACAGCAAGCTTTAACATATATAAAGAATGTTGAGAGGATACCGATATATAATATTCCTTCAGTGTTTGTTCTATCTAAATACAATACGCTGCACACGCATTTCCTGCACTGCAAGAAGGACAAAAGATGACCTATGGGTCAAGAAACGTGGGATGTTGTAGCCTCTCGTCCACACTAGTGTAGTGATCTGACATCATTTATGTTCCGAAGATTGAGGGCAGTTATGCATGCTAAGGGTTCATACCGATATCAGTTTGTGATATCTCTATATAATTTCACCTTGGAAGATAAATGTTTCTGTTCATGTATTTATTTCGGCATTTGTAAAGAATACGTTAGTTTGTGATTACAACTTTGCGTGTGCATAGAAACTCAAATAATATGTTAAAATTAAGGTATAAGAGCAATGCCTTCTAAACCGTTCGGCCCACACTACTCTACCCTAACGTTCTTTACAATGCTTATGAATGTGACCATTACGTTTACAGGCAAAGCGCCCACTCCAGTGTGCACTCGCTGCATGCGTTTGTGAATACAGCGTTTACAAATGTTCCCGAAGTTTCCCGATCGTCAAGTGGAATTTGACAATGACTTTTTTTTTTTTTTTTTTTTGTCAAAGGGTTTACATTGAAGCAAACATCTCAATTACTACAACTTGAAAACCTGTTTTACATTTACTTATTGATCGCTTTATGTATTAATAACCTACATAAAACGCTGAACTGCACGGATATTTTGTTAACTATTTACAAAGTGGAAGAGTGCTATAGTTAACAACACATACACTTTTTGACATCGCATCTCAGCTTTTGTTGAATGGTGATTAGTCATTAATATCCAATGTTCAATTTGAGAAGTGAACTAGCCATTAACAGTGTTCGTATCCTTCCGCCGAGCGAAATGGTTTTTTTTTTTTTTTTTGAGTAGTGTTTAGCGCCGTTTTTACTACTGAGGCACCACAGGCGGTGGACACTGATGATACACGAGATGAAATGATAAATTGCGAAAGGATATATATATATATATATATATATATATATATATATATATATATATATATATATATTTAGGGAAGGAACCGTTCCAGGCCTAAGTTTAGGTACCTCCCCGGCATTTGCCAGTTATGAAGACTGAGGAAAACCTGGAAAAAGCCCCAGTCAGGGAGGACGGTCCTAGCGGGATTCGAACCGCAGACCTCCCGCTCACGAGTCCGTGCCTTAACGACCTCGGCCACCCGTGGCGGTTCGAGTGAAATGTGATTGGATGAAGAGTTCAAAAGCAAACCATTCTCCACAAGTTCACAACTTACCACATGGCTGTTTGCCTCTAACGTGTAAACCATCTCAATTCTATTTATTCGTACTGTGGATCATATATATGATATAGGTTGCGTCAAGAAAGAAAGAAAACATTTAAACAATACGTCATAAAATAAATACAAACAATGAACAAGTGAAGTAACATTTTACAGTCTATCAATAAAGTAAAATATTTTAGATCAGAAAGTGTTGTAGGTTTATCATTGATACTTTGTAATCTAGCACGGTTTAAACTACATTTAAAATGTTCATCCAAGGAGTAAAAGAAGTGATTGAATTGCATGTCTGATTTGCTATTGAAAGATGCTTTTAACTTTTTGAGGCAGTTTAATGCACAGTTTCATTTCCCTTCATACTGTTTGCTGCTATGTGATTATCGCTTCTGCTATCATAAGTATGTTAGTTAATATTGTGTTGGGCTTCTCTTTACATATGTCAAGGTTTCTAGAATATAAACACATGGCAACGGTAATATCCTTACCGCCTTAAACAATGGTTTACCAGTTTCCTTTTCCTGCTTATACGTGATATATTCTAAATGCCCTTTTTTGAATTCTGACATTAAAACTTACTTTTTCCCTGACTATACTGAAAGAAAAACATACTTAACTTAACCTTGTTGCTCTTTATCCACATTAGTAAACAATTTTATACGTTTATCCACCCAGATTCCTAAGAATTTTATATTATTTCTGTAATTTGTAATTTTATGCCTAATTTTATTTCGAGTTTAAAACAATTTTTATTTATTTGGTGTTTGAAGAAGATTCCCAATGCTTTTTATTTATTAATAACAAAATTTATTTATTTATATTTTTGTTGTTGTTAGAACCAGTTCTGTAGATTTTTCTCAGCTATGGTAGAAATTCAGTTGCATGTAGCCACAGATGAGAAACATCTGCAGAACTGGTTCTTACAAAACAAATTAGTTCTAAAATGCAAATATGTTGCTGCTATAATAATAATAATAATAATAATAATAATAATAATAATAATAATATACTGCCATACTCAATAATTCAGGTTAACCTGAGTACCCGTTTCTTCCAGCCTTTTATGCACATTTATTACTGACCATTCGCCGACATCGGTGATTCAGTTGCTAGTTTCACTACTTCATTCACTAACAACCCTGAATGGACTTCTATTAACGTGTTAAATAGGTACGTTTAAAACGATTTGCTTTTCTCCACTTCCTAACGTTATACCTTTGTGATATTTCTTCATTCCGCAAACACCTGAATGGCCACTTATGTTCAAAGCACACCACGCGTTAACGGCGGCCACTTTCAACTGGCTGGAGGATGGGAGGAGAAGGAAGAGGATGTCCCATCTTAATGACTTTTATAATGCGTTTCATTGTGAGACAAGTTGTACTAATTTTAATATTTTATATTTCCTGTTTATAGATTGCCAACTAAGCTCTATAGCACCCATTTTTAAGGAACTACTTCTTTAATACTCCATCAAGCGACAGTGCTGTTTCGGTACCCAAACAATCAACAAGAACCGAGACATATGCGAATGTTTACGTCTTTATTCTGTTAACTGTTACTTCTATCCTAGCGTAAATACATAATCATGTGGTGTAGCTCTTTTCTCTCTCTCTCTCTCTCTCTCTCTCTCTCTCTTGGCTCCAGGAAGACTTACACGCCTGGTGTTACATACGCTTTAATACAGGTTAGTTTCATCGAGAAAACCACCCATTTCTGAATTCTGTAATAATCTTGAGAGATACCAGTCTATACGAATAACTTATTACGCATTTTAATTGTTAATAATTTACACACATGATTCTCTCTGTACTCTGTATAATGTAATCAGTTCCAATGCAAAGAGACGTTATGGCGGTTACATGTATTGAGCCTTACTAATACTGTAAAACACCGTCAAGGAAATTCGTTAATAAGTGGCGAAAAGGTTACTACAAACTTTTTATTAATGAAGTTTATGAATGGTAACCAGAGTTAACAAATAATTAAGTTGCATCAGCTCTTTGTAGGACTAATAGTGCTACTTAGCCAATCGGATACCATGCACCGCGGAGTGATACATTCCTGTTTGTTTACGCTGGATAGAAGTAACGGAGAACTGTATAGGTACAGTTCTAACGATGACCGGAGATAGTCATTTGTTGTGTTTTCTGTCAGTTCTTAGCATCTAAAATGAACGGTATATGGGAAACTTCATTTTATGTTGCTACAAATGTGAGATCAAATATACTTATAGTTGCGGATAGTTGTTTACGTAACTTAGGTTCCAAAATCCAAATATTAAATGCCTGCTGCGATTACTTTTGTGCATACGCCAATAGTGGAAGGAAGGAGTGAAGTGAGAGATGGTGAGGCACGAACGTACAGATGTATAGTGGTGGCGAATGAGCAAAAGATGCGCAGTGGTTTTTGGTCCAGTTCATTTTCTCTTCATATGTTTATGGAATCAGGTTAGCTAGTATCTCTCTTACTTCCGTACTGAACACGTCGCAGAGACGGTTTAACACTGCGTCATTAAGTACAGTGCCGGGATAATTTTTGCAATGCCTCCTTTGTTGAGTAGGTTGAGCGGTAAAGTTTTGTATTCCGACTCGCGAAGTGGTTAGCAATGTTTACAATTCATGAAAATGGAAGCTGAATTAGAAAATGCTACAAACATACAAGCGGCTCAAAATAGTGCAGTACACGCAACTGGTGTCTCCTCACGAAGCGTAAACAGCATAGTTTAAGAGCTGAAGGAAATAGAAACCGGAACGTCTAAAGCTCTCTCTATTCCGCACAAGGAAAGGCCTGGAAAGGCCTGGAAAGGCCCAGCTACCTTGGAGGAACAATGAATCTGTGTTTTGCAGGACAATAAATGAATTTTACATCATGAAAAATGTAGACCAAATAAATAAAGTAGAAGCAAAGCTATAAAAAAAAAAAAAAAAAAAAAAAATCGGTTTCGATGGTAGTATTTCAACAGTGCTCAAATTAATTTTGACTCTGATGGTAGTATTTCAACACTGCTCAAACTAATTTTGACTCTGGATTTCCTCTAGAGAAAAACCAAAACTAATAGGCGTATATTAGTAGAGCAGGGAAGCGTCCAAGAGGAAAGGGTCGCTTACTTGAAAGCCATGAAGAAATATAGAGAAGGTCGCCTCGTGGATGAAACTTGTGTTTATAGTTCACATGCGACCTCATCGGCTTGGGGCAATGATTCTGTTAAGAGATTGTTAGCTCCGGTGTCCTAAGAGCAAAGGTTGATTGTGCTACATGCAGGAAGTGAAGATGGTTTCGTTGAAAACGCACATCTACATTACAAGTCTCATCCAAAAAGTGGTGATTATCATGATGATATAAATGATGCAAATTATGAGAAATGGATAAGAGAACGGCGTATTCCTGACCTTTCTCCTCAAAGTGACCTTGTAATCGACAATGCACCATACCATAATGTAATGCTTAATTCTTTTCCAAATTCCAATACCCGTAAACCTGAAAGATATCCTGGCTTGCAAACCATAAGTCGGAACAACAGTTTCAAGTAATTGGCAATAATAAAAGCAGAGCTATACAAATTGATAAAAAATGTTAAATCCAAAGGCATCAAGTACAAAACTGATGCAATTTTATTGCAGAAATCATGCAATTATGCCTATCCCCCAGAGCTAGACCCCATAGAGCTAATATACGGCATAGCGAAAAACTGGATTGCAAAACACAATGTCACATTTCACATGGAGAGGTTATAAAATCAGTAGATAATAAATTGCTTCAATTACGAAAGAAGATTGGAAACGCTGCTGTGAAAAGGCGAAGAGGACAGAAAAACAATATTTAGAAAAAGAGACTCTCTTATAGAAAGGTCTGGAATTATTGATTCATTTAGGTGAAGAAAGTGACTGCGATGAAAACAGTGAAACAAATTTAGAAGGTGATAACGAGGAATCATAGATTGCCTTAGCTTCCTTGCAAATGTTATTCATCAGGTGAGTACATGATTTATTGCACTGCTGTGCCACTCTTGTCTTTCTCACTTGCATATCAACAATAACTTGTTTGTTTCATTCATGAAGCTGAGATGTTACCTCCACCACCAATTTCCTAGAAGTGTCTCGCATAGATCGAGACAAGGTCATTCGCCACCTCTATTAAATGTACCCGTATACCCCCCGATAGAACACCCCGACGCCCACGAAGCTTTCTTTCCAAGGAATTCAAGTCTTCTATAACAGACGCTAAGGCAGAAACCTTTCATAAGCGCAAGGGGCCATCACACCGCGCCAGCCCGCCTCGCCCTGGCACTTTCTGCTCTGTAACAGAACAGATGAAATGAGAGAGCGGAAATTTCGTGGAAAGACTCATTCCAGCATCCCTCAAAGCATCCCTAGCATTCCCCAAAGCAAACAGGTTTAAATGGCGAGAAAGCTCAATACCAGCAGCAAGGGATTTGAATTCGGGACTTTCCCAAGCCTTACCGCCTGAAACATACAGCTCGGTTAGGTAGGAGTTGCTACTTAGTCAATTATCGGCTGTACGAAACCTATGTTTGAAATAATAATTAGCAATCTTGTAAATTAAAATACTTAGAGAAAAAATAATGCAGTTCATTTCTTTTGGACAGTTAATGCAAAGTTTTGGTAGGGAGGAAACAGGGCAGAATCAGTTACCACGGCTGGCTGTAAAAAGTTGGCGAACATCTGTGCCCATTCTTTGAAAGTTAGGTCTGGGTTAACAGCTTCTCATTCTCCTAAGGATTGCACCAGTTCTCGCACCCCACCCCCCACCAAGACGTAGATTTGCAATACTGCATAAACTATAATGAGTATATAACATTTAATATCTTGTGCATACTATGTAGACAATATTTAATAATTTATATTATGTAACATAACACTGTGTGAATAACATATCTGTAATAGAACATGCATAAGGCGACGAGGATTACTGGCAAGATAGAACAATGAACACCTGCCCAGAATGGCAAGGACAAATGCCATTGTGGTCGCTGCTCGCGCGTCAAAACCTCTCGCGCCGTTACAAATTCCACAGAGAGTTAGCAACGCGAATAAGCTTACGCACAGTCCGTGCGGCCTCAAGAAGCCAAGCTACCGCAGTTTGAATATCACACATAAAGAGGAACATCCCCCGCAAAAGTGTTCCTATTCGATATTCGTCTTCGATGCGGTTGGCAGTCAACATTCAGCTCAGTTTGAGAGGCAATACAGGCAGTATTCAGTTCAGTTCTGAACGTTATGTAACGATCATGTATAATTAGAAAAGTGTACAAAGCTACTGCGAGATCTGAAGAGACGTCGGGAGAGGTCGTAGAGACGAGAGTAGAGGCAGAGTCCCTGTAAGCTCGTCGTCTAGGCAAACGCAGCAGAATAAACCTTCTTGGGGAAATAAAATTATCAACAGCATTGCGAAATAATTTGCACCGCCCCCTCTCCTCTCCTCATCCCGTGAAAAAGTATTCGCGAAATCGGGCCCCTGAGTCATTTGTTGCGTGGCGGAGGCAACAATTAGGAATTACATTGAAAATTAACTATCACGAGGTGTAGCGGCCGGCAACTCCTAATTGGCGTCAATCTCTCGCATACTTCTGCTTCAGCATGCTGATGATAATGATATGGTTTTTCATGACAGTATTAAATTCATGAACAAAACATCCTATTTGATTCCGCTATAAGTTCATCAGCATCAATTATTTTATTGCTTTCGCTGCATTTTCTTAGGAGTACGATATACAATTATACATAGCTGGTGATTTTTTCTTCGCCGGACCGTTCCACGTGCAATTGGCCCAGTTTTGCAGTTCTCGCCTCGTTCCCACGCTTGAAGTCAGCCGGAGGGTAGGTCAGAACGAGTTTAACTCTAGGAACATATGGACGCGTTCTTGTGTTGTGTGAAAATATATTCATTAGGTGGCAATACAGTGTACTAGTTATATTAATTTAGATATTTAGATATTCTATTTCCCAAAGAGTGTTTATTTACGATTCGTACTTGCGTACAGAATCGGCTCGTGATGTACAGAAATTGTTTCAAGAGATAAATTCCGTGAAACGATAAGTAATCTCGATAAAAGTCGTGCACAGACAGCTATGTACAATAGTCACAGAAAAAACGTTGGGTAACACTGCACATACTCTGAAACGTTCCTCTAAAATGTATTTCGACGTCTTTCTCAGCAAAAGGTAATTTTTTTATTCCTTTCTGCGAACGGCTACAAAGTTACTGAAGTTAAAACCCTATAAAATCATTGTAGTGCAAGAATTTAAACCGGGTGACCCTGCATTCAGGGATAGATTTTGTGAATGGATTTTGAATGGTGTGCATTACGGAGAAATTGACTCTGAGAAACCGACTCCAATCTAATTTTCCTTGGTTTCACTTAAGTGGGTATGTTAATTTACAAAACCGATACTGGAGTTCAGAAAAATCCAACCTGCTTCACATGGAACCCTTGCATGAACAAAAGATAAAGGGTGTGGTGCGCCATTAGCGGAGAGAGAGAATTGGCCCTATATTTTTGTAAATAAACAATTAATAGTGATGGATATGTGCAGAATATTTTTCAAACATTTTCAGTAAAAAACCTGTGAGGGAACGTAAGTTCGTGATTTTCCAACAAGACCTGCAAAGGCACATGCAGCCCATGTCTCCTTGCATGCAATTAATAAAATATTTGACAATAGAGTTATCACTAACATATAACTATACCTTCGGTCCCCAGGCTTAAAATCCTGCAACTTTTATCTCCGGAAGGCATTAAAGGAAAAAGTGTACAAGACAAATTCACACACATTAGATGAAGTGAAAAATAACATTCGTGAAGAAATTCCTTGCATTTCTCAGAGGGAACTGCAGAAGGTAAAGAATAATTTCATAAGCCGATGCCAGAAATTTATGGAAAACGAAGGGAGGCAGTTCCAGCATCTTGCTTGATGATGGTGAGTAAATGTATATTTTAATTGTTCGTAATAACTTAAGCGAATATCAGAGGTGTAGACTTTCTGACTCCCATTCACAGCGGTACCAACTTGAACTACCGACCGATTCCAGGCAAATTTGATGTACATTGGATCTGATTATTTGGATATTCCATACGGGGGTCAAATGAGGTGGCTAAGCCGAGGAAAATGTAAATTAGGTACGGGTTTTTTTCAAAGAAAGAAGCGTCCCAGATCTAAGTTTAGTCCCGACATTTGCCATTTATGAGGTATGTTTTATTTATTAAATTGTTTTGAAAAAAACTACCGAACCGTTTGAAAATGAGGTTTGGTGATATGAGAATACTGATACAGAATTAACATAATTCGTTAACTCATTTTCCTGCAATTTAACAGAGGTCCCTTACTGTTGCAGTTAATTGATCTACAGAACAGCACACCTCTACCCACTTTAGGTTTGACAAGGAAGGAAAATTTCCCAAAGTTTCATGCGTATGCTATTTGTGTGGTCGCTTTATTTGGGTTCACTTATGTTTGTGAGGAGTTTTTCAGTAGGATGAAAAGTATTTGGTGTTTTCAACTTATCCCAATTTAATTACCCTTTGTACTAAAATTAATCCAATTAATTATCAATTAATAAAACGTATCAGATCAAGTTATTTTATTATTTTTAATTTTTTCAAACAGATTCACTAATTAGCTTTGAACTCCATCAATGAAGAAATACAAAATTCCGTTTGTTAACAGAAGCATGCCAAATATGGCAAGTGTGGAGGAATCCCCACCCCCACCGCTGTAAAAGACTTGACACTGTCAGTTGTTTCAGCTGTCGCATTATCGTGGAGAATAATGAAGTTGTTTAAAAGTTCTGGCCGTTTAGTGCGTATGGTACAGCCAATTGTGACAGCAAAAAAAGACCTGTAAACTGGGTATTGACAGCGGTCCCCTCACGCACAATGACACACAAGCACACACTCACTGTCATACGCCAGATAACCATGACTTTTGTTGGTGATGGAATTTGGCGAAACTTGTGTTTACGTGGTGCCCCAGGGTGACACCATTCACTGAACTGATGCTTGAATTCTGGTTCATACGCCCTTGCCCACTTTTCATCAATTGCAACATCCCCTCCTTCCTGAAATCTCGCCAGATTGATGCAACATGTTTCGTAGCGAGTTCACTTCTGTACCTCACTTAATTCATGTGGTACCCGTTTTGCACACATTTTGCGCATGTTCAGAGCCTCCCGTAAAATGCAGTGCACTGCTTGCTCTCTGATTCTACAAGTGTCCAGCGCCTATCACTGTAAGCGCTGTTCCACCACCATCATACATACATCCTTGTTGGCGGACAAAGGACGCCTACTGCGCGGCAGAACTACAGTCTACTTTCTGCCCCGTTTGAAGGCCACTCTTCGATAGGGCAGGGTACGCGCACCCAGTGCTTTCCGTAGCTTTGTACAGCATTCCTGAGCATTCCTGTCACGGAGAAATGCTATTTTAACATAAGCACGTTGTTCACTTTTCCTGACCTCCACTTCCGTCCACTGTCACTCAGCAACTGAAATTCGGGGCGTGCTGAGACACGCAGTTCTCTCTCTCTCTCTCACACACACCATCTGGAGGTTTCATTCGAAAGTACATTTCACACACTTTCAATCACAAATCTTACATTACCCAATTCGCGAGAGAAAAATAGTTGCTCTGACTTATCTCTCGTGCTTATGTGAACTTAACACACGATACTCCGTATTTTATTATTATTTATGAACGCTCTTTAACAGCTCAGGTCATCAGCGTTACTCCGTATTTTGTACGTATATAAAAGATAGCCCTTTTTCCGCATGAAACGCAATGTACATGTAATTATGCGTGCAACATTTACATTTTTTCTTTATTTTTTTTTTTTTTTGCAAATCTAGGAATCCAAATAATGACAAAGGGATGTTACTGAATTATTAGGAGGAATGCAAAATGCGAAGACGCATTGTCTTTCAAAATACCAAACAGAAGAAGAACTGTATTTAAACAAAATCATTTTATGTGCTCTAGGAAACTGCGATAATATAAACTTAAGCACTATCATTACAAGGTTTCTTATAACTTCTTATAAGTAAAAGAAATATATAACACCTTTTCCTCTATTAGAAAATGAAACGTGTAGACCTCGCCGGAAATAATCCATATAGGATTAATGATCGTTTAAAGAAAACTTTTGATAGGTGTGTCTTCAATACGCTTCCTTTCTTGGTAGGTATGCATAGGATTGGTAGAAGTAAAGTGGAATTGTTGGGATGAACGTAACCAGATCGTGACAGTAAAAATGCTATTACTTCTTGGTACTTCAAATAAAGTTTAACAATGCCTTACGCAAGTGAAATTACCCGTGGTCGTATAGTTGATGAATGGGAAACTAGTCGCACAATAGATGGTGCCGGAAATGCGAAATGCTGTTAACAAAATCAGATTTATGGTTCATCATTGGATACAAGGATATCAGAAACATGGAGAAGACAAATCTAAAACCCGATCACTCTCTTGAAACCACTATTGAAGAAAACGCTAAGAATATGAATTACGTTCAGTGCTACTGCACTAAGAATCAAGCAGGCAAAGAAAACAAACGCGACTGAATATCACCGCAATGTCCGCGGACAGCCTCTGGGAGGTGATCATTTTTTCTGATATCAGAGAAAACGGAAGGCTTTCCTTTATGGCAACCAAAAATTACATGTTATGCTCCCGAGTACATTGCCAAGGAAAGAAGTAGTAGCCGCATTGACGTAGTAATTTGGGGCGAGATACAGTTGGTCCAAAATGGATTCCATGGAATATACACTAGTTCTTGAAGATTTCATGATCCCCACAGTTTGAGCTGTTTATTCGACCAGTGAAATGCCAACCACTCAATTTGTACAGAGTAACAGCAGTGTCCTTACTTCCGCAATATCCAAAAATTGACTAAGCTCGTCGCGAAATATCTTAACCAATTGGCTTGCATTGAGCCCCGATCTTAATCCTGCATAGCATATAAAGAAAGGCTCTCGACTAGTGAGCGGAAGCCTGGGCGGGAACAAACAAAGGGAAATGTTATGGAGTATGGGAGAGCATCTAAAAGACTCCATATTTGCGAGGCACTTGTAAAATCTGTTTAAGAGGAAATAGAAAACTAATTTGATTAGATTTATTGGAACTGTAAGAAACGAAATATATCATTTATATAGCTTTATTGGTTTTTAAGAAGATTTTATTTTTATTTGTTTATTTTTTATTTTAACAAATCGTCCACATTCTCACATTAATTAAGAAACACACACACAAAAAATATGAAAGGTCCTCCTACAACCATCTTACATATTCCTGTATTGAAACACACACATATTAAATGATAAGCTACGCCACTGCTCTGTACTTCCGCTCGCTTTACAGTTCATGCAAAAAAACAGCCTCCAGATTGCAGCAGGCACTATGAAACTTAATAGCAATTCGTTCTTTCCATTTTTCTTGTATAATTAACCAATGCGTTCTTTCAACTACATATCACAAAACATAACTTTAGTTTCATTGGTCACATGCCCACGAAGAGCATACGACCCAACCAATGAAAGCATCCTCGATACCTTAAAATGATAAGAATTTAAACACAGGAGCATTAGTGAGGCATTTCTGGCGATGTCTGTAATAGAAACCCATTCATTTTCTTTAATCAACACGAGGTAGGTACACCAACCATCGTGTTCTAAGACCAAGTTTAGTACTTTCGCAAGTGGTGAGATAAGAGGCTCCCAAATATCGAGACCTCAGTCTTAAGCCTTCCCATGTTGTTTCTTCATACCCTTCTCTTCTTGGGCAATCCAAACTCGGAAACATTCTTCTCATGTATCAACTGCAATGGCGATGACAGAAATAGAATGAACACACCTACAAAACGTCCTTTCGTTCAATGTTCAACGAGTGAGGCATGATGGTAACTGTTGCAATGCTGACAACTCTTGCCTCATTTAAGGTTTTTTTTTTTATGGTGTTTAACGCCCGTTTTTACTACTGAGGCACTACAGACGGTGAACACTGATGATACATGAAATGAAATGATAATTTGGGAAAGGATGTTTTAAGGAAGGAAACGTCTCAGGCTTAAGTTTAGGGTACCTCCCCGGCATTTGCTATTTATGAGGACTCAGGAAAAGATGGAAAAAACCTCAGTCAGGGAGGACGGTCCTGGCGGGATTGGAAACCAGACCTTCCGCTCATGAGTCCGCGCCTTAACGACCTCGGCCCCCCGTGGCGGTACTCATTTAAGGTGGCGTGTAGCCAAAAAATAACGAGAGCGCTTTTTTTTTCACTTTATAGTTCATACATTCAAGTTTCATACTTGAGTGCAGTTCTTGTGCCCCTGTAGAGCTGTTATTTGCCACGCCCACACAATTTACGTCTTTGCCTCTGCAGTTCTGTTTTACTATTCATTTGTATGATATTAGTTTTTTATTTTTTACTTTATTTATTTATGTATTTATTGGATAAGGTTTCTAAAGTAATGTTTTGAACCGAACATTTTTGCTCGCATTAAACAATTACTTAAAAATAAATTAAATGAAATAAGAAAATCTGTTTGCAACAAAATGTGTCATCTTTTAGGTAGTATATCTGCACATTTTCTATATATGAATACTGAGTAAAATAACACATTTATCATAACGAACTGAAAAATGAAAAACTGTGCAATTTCTTTCTTTTTGAACCAAAAATTTTAAAAAAAAATCACAGAAGTTTAACAAATATATTCAAATAATAATGCAGCATTTCATTGCGCTGTGACAAAAATTACGGTAATGAAAAAGATGCAGAATACAGTTATTTTATACGCATAAAATAACAATTAATACATTATTTTCTAAGTTTTTTAATTTCCAGACTGTGTGAACCTTTTTCTCAGACACTAGCAGAGCCCTGGTAATGACTTTTTTCGTAAATTTAGATGATGGCGCGATGCTCTCTCTCTCTCTGTAGATTTCATTATATCGAATATAAAATAATTTAAGAGAAAATATTTGCTTGCATTAAAAATTACTTAAAATCAATGAAAACAGATAAGAAAAAACTGTTTTCAACAAAATGTTACACCTACCAGGTAGTATATATCTTTGCATTCTTGTGCATTATGGATACTGTAGGAAAATTTAGGGTGTATAACTCCTTTCTTTCTCTTTTAACCAAATCATTTAAAAAATGAAACAGAAAGAAAGCATATATATCCAAATAATAGAACAAAAATTGCAGTCATGAGAATATATTTCATTTTATAGGATTATTTATGCTTTCGTGTCACAAACTACCTGTTTACCAATCGCTCCCACTCAAGGTCAAAATGTTTTAATTTGGGAAATAATTTTTCTGCCATAGTACAAGGAAAACAAGCAACTTATGCTGCAGATACTTCCGAACACCATATTTGCAGTCAATATTTTCGTACATACGGAACAGGCGTTGCCAACCCAAGCATCATCCCCCTTACAAAAAGTGAATGAACCCAAAGATCCCAAATTTACGGGTTGCAGTTGTAGGCATTTCAGTTGCATGGTCATATACTTCAAATATGCTCACAGGTATATGTTCAACATTTTTAAATTAATAATTATTTATATGCAGGCGTTAAAAGCAATCTAAGTCAACCGCCGGGCCCTGGCATCATTCATACCGGGCTGCAAAAGTTTTGTAAAGCTCGGTAAGCAATGTAAAGAAGAAGGGGAAGAAGAATGTGAAATGTTTCGTCACTTAAACCTCTGTACTATATATTTAAAAGGCAAACACTTTTTAAAGCTTTTAAGTCTTAGTGGTACAAAATTTAAATATTTTCACCTATAAAACTATAATTATGTAGAAAGCAAATACATTCCTTTTCTACTATACGGTACTCGTGAGTGATGTATGCCAGGTAATTTGAAATATTTTGATCTGAAAATGAGTTACAGTGTGTTAATTACAAAATGCGGCGATTAAAACAGAAAGTAAATTTCTTATGATAGATCATTACAATGCACTCCATTTTTATAGCAAGTCCTCTCGCGGTTTAACCTCAACGCTAATTTGGTTTTGTATTTATATAATGACCATTTATCTCATAGGCAGCACTGAATATTGACCAATTTACAGTTCGTTCATTTTCAAACAATCACGGTCAATTGTCATTGCATTATTCTCGAACTGAAATTATCGTATCTGATTGTCAATTCTCTGCATATTATAACAGTTGATAGCAATATTGTTCCTCGCTAATTGACCTGTGCGAAGTACTTACATAGCAGTGACTAAACCTGTTAGTAATATATTTTATTTTATTAAAATTGCTGTTAATTATATTCTACAAATTGTCTTAGTTTCATCTTATTCCGATCAATTCATGAAAGAATGAAAAGATTAAACTCTTTCGTGATTATTACTTATGAAACTACGTGTCAGGAAGCTCCGACTCAGAATGCCTAAAATTAAAATCTGTATGCAGCAAATGCTAATGGTCTCTTAGCATAGAAGTATATGGATGACTGCAACTCCTCAGACAGATATACTTCGACATTCCAGAGAGGGAACAGCGCAGTTTATGATCGGCCATAAAATCTGCCTGCACAACGGGCGGTGTACCCCCTGTTTTCTAAGTCTGTACCAACTAACATCCGTGCTGCAAAAGTCAATGACCAACCAGTAAGGAAGCAAAAACAAAAATTTACACAGAAATTAACGATCAAGAAATACATTAAGATTTATTTATATCGCAGCCTAAACTAAACCTAAACAGCGAATAGAGCAAAGAGGCCTGTTAAGATAACTTCAATGGAAAAAGAAAACATTTTGACTTTGATGTTGTAGCAGATACATACAAATAAAAAAAATAAAAGTGCAGTATCCTGCATGAAAATTGTAAAGTCAAGGAGTTTCATTGTGGGAAGAAAAAAAAACTAAAAAATCTTCCACATATGTTTTCTGCCCATAGTGTTCTAAAATGAAACAAAAATATGGAAAAAAGGGCAAATTTTTATTTTATTTATTTATTTGTTTGTTTGTCAGTGTACGCTCTGGTTTTTAAATTAATTTAAACTGACAACCACGGCGATATAGCCCGGTAAGTACCAATATCAATAACTCTCTCACTCTTGAAATATTAGTTTTAGTATTTGTACCATTTTCCGGCTCGATATTCAATCACGCCGTAATTACCCATTTGTAATAATTTAACCGTGTGGTGATTTCAAAATCATTTCCACGCTCCTTCACAAAAATCTGAGCTAAGTAAGACCCTTATTTTTATCCTTAAATTATAAATCTCTTTAGGCTTTCGCGGCCGGCGTTGTTAATTTTAAAAGTTATCATTATCAGGCTATTTCGCCGTGGTCTTTGGAGTTCACTGATGATGCTGAACAAAGAGTCAGCGAAAACTTTGCTTTTGAATATAATTTAAACCAACCACCACGGTAAAATAACCCAGCAGTGTACAATAACAACATTAAATTTTCCTAAAGTTGCTGCCGTTGCGGTAATTAAGCCTACTTTAGTATTATCCTCCAAAAATGGCCAACAACTCTTAGAATACTGAAACTACATAGGTTCAAATAGTGTTCTATTTTACTCTTTAAAGTCACATTTTTATATGTCATACATTTAAATATAAAGCAGACACTGAGAATTGTTTCATATATTATTGAAATATTTTACTAATGGCAGAACTGCATGCCACCTTTGTACTCCTCTCTTTCGTCACGTGGCAGCCATATAATCTTCTTCTTGTAACAGGCTAAGGAAAGTACTCCTTGTCACTAAATATTTAAACACATTCCTCATTTCAAAGAACTGAAAACAATATGTCTAGTCCAGGGTAGCCACAGTTCGATATTCCAGGTGTAAATTGAAATAATGATATCATGTTGCATTAGAGAAACATTTTGGCGCACCCCTTGCAAGATTTTCGAACCACGTGATATAAAAACAATATTCATGAGTTATGTTACAAAGCAAGAATTTACCGAGCAGCAGTAGTTCAAAGGTTGACAAGCAATGACCCAATTTCAAGCACATAAAAAGAAACATGCCTGCGTTTTAGAAACCAACGTCAATAGATTTTGTTTATTCTTGGCATCATTGAGCTTCCATGGAGAGGGAGGTTTTAATTATATATATCATCCACAGAATCCGTTATTATAAACCTTCAGACATACAAGCGGCGTGATTTACAACCTGGAAGGATCCAGAGAGCGACGCCATCCTGCCTCTGAAACTGATGCTAAAAGTGAAAAGGTTCTGCAATAATAAATAAGGTCGGACTTTTTCCTAGACGCCTGTATTATTTCTGTGTTCATAAATGTCTACTTTGCTCTTTCATTATGTCAGCAACCCAATATTTATTAATTAATTTATTTATATGCAAAACAAATTTGCTACTACTGCATACTGTTCTATACGCTGTTGATTACAATGTCATGACACTCACAGGAAAACTTTAGGTTTCTCACTACAGATTTGTGCAATTGGAAGAAATCCTGTTCACCTTGCGATTCATTTAATATCCATCTCCTGGAACGGTAGCAAGAGCTGTTGTGACGACTCTGGATAGCATCCGCCACAACAGAAGCGATGCCGGTTGCAATCCTCTAGTTTGGCTCGGCGTTCGCCAACCTTCATTATTTACAGATATTTCCAGCCGAATTCCATTAAATGCGCTTTCCTTAGAAATGACCCGTCTTTACCTTTAACGTGTTCGTTTTTTTTTTTTTTTTTTTTTTTTTTTTGAGTAGTGTTTAACGCCCGTTTTTACTACTGAGGCACCACAGGCGGTGGACACTGGTGATACATGAGATGAAATGATAAATTGGGAAAGGATATTTTTTTTTTAAGGAAGGAAGCGTTCCAGGCCTAAGTTTAGGTACCTCCCCGGCATTTGCCAGTTATGAAGACTGAGGAAAACCTGGAAAAAACCCCAGTCAGGGAGGACGGTCCTGGCGGGATTCGAACCGCAGACCTCCCGCTCACGAGTTCGTGCCTTAACGACCTCGGCCACCCGTGGCGGTTTAACGTGTTCGTCATTTATGACAATCTGCAATAACATAACAACAGCTTCGGGATTTATTTTGAGAGAATCTTGAGCTCCAGTCGTATTTATTTCGACTAATTCACTTATATGACGTCATTATAAAATCGACTCTGAAATTAAGCAAAATGTTTAATTTTGACCCATCACAGCTCGATATCGCAGTGAAATTATCGTAAAGTTTTATCACGTGAAGTGCATTTATCTTGTGGTCAGTGTAGCGGGTATAGAGTTCCTGAGCACGCATCAATGACCACATTTCTGTGTTTTCAGTAATTGTACGTTTAATTAACTTAATGTCTATTCACTCCAGCAATTGTTTTCGAGTATTAAGTCAAACAGTATGAAATACTTTTGTAAATTATGTAACAATACCTGCAAACGAAATCTTAATAAACAAGCTGTTCAGAATGGTAAAATGTTATCTCTGTTTTTTTTAGTTGGTATTATTAATATCGAACGGTAGCAACTGTAATAGCCTACTTTCCTCTGGTTCAGTCTCACGGATTCTGAATAGGTAGGTATTACCTAATAAGTAAGTGTAACATTTAATACAATTGTTAATATTCTGTGCTGAATTTCAAACATTTATTACTTTTATTTTTATTCTATTAATGAAATAGTCCTAAACCGTATTTGGCTCTTCTCTATTGGCATTACTGACAATCGACATATGTCTTTTGCAAGATGGCTTGAAAAACTTAAATATTCATAACACAAATATACTATTATTATAAAATTGTAAGCCAAGTTTGTCGGTCCTGGTGGTGTAGTGGTTACCATACTTGCCTCCTAAACCCAAGATCGCGGGTTCGAACCCTGCTAGGACTGATGGATATTTTCGGGCATAAAAATCCTAAGTATGGCTTCCTTCGGAGGGGAAGTAAAGTCGTGGGTCCCGTGTCGTACATTTACGGCACGAAAAAGAACCTCAAGCCTGAAAGAGCAAAATTTGCTCTGAGCAAAATTTTTCGGCCGTTTCACGACCTGAGCTGTTAAAGAGCGTCCATAAATAAATCAATAAAAAAAATGTAAGCCAAGTTTACGTGAATTATATTTAATTCTTATTTTATTCGTGAAGTAGTCCTAATAAATATCACTCGAAGATCTGAGCTTTGCAAATAAACCCTCTCACTACGTTCGTGAATTTATCTGCAATATCAAAACCCACTTATGTATTATTAGTGATTATTTAGCAAATAAAATTATAAAAATCAAACAATATTTCATTTTAATGCACTTACATTTACGAATGTCTAGTACGGCATTTTGAATTCCGTTAATACTTGAACATAAGAAGGCAGAGATTTATTGCTTTAATTTTTCTTTGTTAACAAATCGAAGACATCTGTAGCATTATAACCTACAAAATTAATTAACTACACTTTTGAAATTCAAATGGCATCAGTTAAACTATTTCTATTTTGCTTGATATTTTTTGGCTTGAAACTTGGTATTATTAGACCAATTTGTGCATTTCACGTCTCGCCAAACGTTTTCAATTGCCCGCCAAGCGTTTTAAATTCCCTTCCAAGTTTATTATTGCTTTCTAGTGCACATTGGTATTTAGGCCAAAAAATATAAACATGTTTCAGTGCACTGTTCTGACGAATTTGCATAAAACGATTGCACGTGTGTTCGATAAAATGAAAGCGATAAATATAAAATTATGGCGATAAGCAGCTGTGACTGATTCATGCACTAAATAGTCACAATAAATTACATAACGAGAGAGGGCTTCTACTGTTCAAGAGGCACATCAAGTAAAAGCTAGATGCTGTGTATTGTAATGGAACCATTCACAATGAATTACGCAAACATAAAAATAAACGCACAATTAGACGTAAACTTAGAGGCTTGCAAAGTCCAAGGTTTTGCATCTACATCCACCTTAAACTTAAGAAATCAGCCAATCTGAACACAGCTCCACTGTTTGTAGAGTTTGATACCGTCCTTTTACCCCATCAATTGTGAGGAATTAATTAGAATATATGTAACAATTTATTTCAGCTAGCTGTACGTGTGTAAAAATGTCACGAAAAGCAGGAATTCTTGCCCGGAGAGGAGAGGAACGGTTTTGGCAGACAAGAGAGTAAATTCTTTCTTTTGTTCTTTGGAGGGGGGTTGCTTGCCCCCGGGAAGGTATATTGGCAAAGAAGAACGCTGTTAATATCTGTGCTACAGTTAAGGTACGTTGAACTGTAACGTACGGTAGAAATTGAAATTGAACGCTGGACGAATCGCCAAGTAGTTACGTTCAGATAATCTGACTAGCCAACAATATGAGAGTTGCATGAAGTCACCGATAGCCTATAAGGATGTCTAAATCTATAGTGGCGGGAAAATAGAGCGTCCCTGTATCACGTGGTCAAGTGAGTCTTATTGAGTATTTAAAGACATGAAATTGCCTTTTAGAGTATTCAGGATTTAGTCTTGGGAACTCGCGCTGGAACTTCAATGTCCGAGCTTCACTTCTGCTCGGCGCTTCTTAGCAGTCAGAAAGCTACTGTAGTCAAGTATTATAGCTCCGCGTGTCTGCCAACTGTCTCATTACTGCGATCCGAAGAGAAACGCCCTGGTATGCACTCTTTGTTGAATAAACGACGTCAACTTGCAGATAGCAAGGTGTTCTTTCTCGTCAACACATCACCTTTAATTCGCTTCACTCAACCCGGCACTATGAGGTCCCAAAAAACCAGCAACATCCTGTAGATCCACAAGAAGAGTTATGCTGTATCTGCATATAATCAAACATCCCCGCCAACAATAACTCCTTCAAACTGTGACTACCAACGTGGGGCATTATAATCTTCAAATATATTAAAACTCCCCCTTCAATAACTGCAAGTTCTATGGTAGAATTTATCCATACACGGAGCTCGGAAATCAAATGCAACTCCTGCTGCTTGCTGCTGCAAATTCCGAGCTACGGCGAAGAGAGCCGAAGGTAGTGAGCTAGATAATAGGCTTTTAAACGTAACGGTATGCGGCAATCAAAGGAGATTTACCACCATTATATTGATTTACCCGCCCCAATTTATATTTACGAAAAACCACTAGGTCCACAGGTTTCTAGGATTTACCGGAGGTTAGCGTTAGGTTAATATATATGTGTGTGTGTGAATTAATTGCGAATTCCACAGCAGATTTACTATGGTTACAATATTTTACCCGCCTAAGAATCCCCTATATATTTAAAAGTTACGGAGGACACGCATAGGTTACATTATGTTTAACAAAAGAATAATACATGCAACATTTATACTTTCACAGTAGTTCGGCTCTCTCCGCTGTCGCTCGGGATTTGCAGCAGCTAGCAGCAAGACTTGCACTTGATTTTCGTGCTCCGTGTAAGGGCAAGTTATGGTAGAGAGAGCTGAAGATCTGCGACTCTGTAGACAGAATTGCGTCAATGGACAAAAGATTAATTGCATTATAAGAAAGCTATCCTCATTACTCATATTACTCCAAGCAAATTAGTTGTTGCACTGTGCAAATGCATAAACGCTACTGCCGTCTGCTCAGAAGAAACCATTTTCAGTCAGCTGTTCAAATCTTCGCATGTTCTTATTATTGACTGACTAATACTACGTTTGCGTCTTTTATTGCGAATGCCTACATACTACTAAGTTAACATGTTACGTCTTAATTCATTATGTTTATGTTTAATTTTCATTGTGAATGCGGCCTAAAGCAGACATATACGCCTATATTTTGCTAATTCACTGTTTAGATGGGTACACTGAGCATTGTTCTTGCTAACACAAACGTTAGTGACGGACATTCGACATCAAAGTAACATATAGTATATTTTTGTATGAATATACTATGTTCAAAATCAAGATTATTATATAGCTGCCACCGCCACAGGCGGCAAAGGTCGTTAAGGCACGTATCGTGAGCAGGACGTCTGGGCTTCGATTCCCACCAGGGCCGTCCTCTCCGATTGAGTTTATTATTATTATTTTTTTTTTTTTTTTTCAGGTTTTCCTCAGTCCTCATAAATGACATATGCCGGGGAGGTCTGGAACGCTTCCTTCCTTAAAAAAAATCCTTTCCCAATTTACCATTTCTTCTCATGTATCATCAGTGTCCACCGCCTGTGGTGCCTCAGTAGTAAAAAGGGGCGTTAAACACTATTAAAAAAATTATATAGCTGGCATTATAGTCCCCCGTGTGTTATATTGCCTCGGCTTGAAACTTTTATCTCTGCATGAAGCCATACATTTAGCTAAAACAATAATTTTTTTTTCCACGTGGAGCCTCGCATATATTTAAAACTACATCACGCTTGACTGCTATGCTGTAAATTAACGCAAAGACGATAAAATATTTATGGGATTTGGAATTGCTTGAAATACTCAAGGGTAAACCTAAAGGTAGTGCATTTTAAAACTTGTGCATTCGAAATAATACATAACTTAAAATGCCTATACAGTTAAAAATAAGACTTTCTAAATAATTATACTTTCGTACGCTGAACCAGACATCCATTGCAGGAGAGGTAGAATTATAATGTTGGTAAAATACAAATAAACAATTGCCTCTCAATGTTTACAGATTTATTCTGTATTAGCCCAGTAGATTATATTTATTTATACTAATGTGTTGTTGCAATTTATAGGATAAAACTGCAAAAAGCAAGTTTTTAACTTTGGAATATATATAAAATTTATTTTTATTTAAGTACGTACATAAACAGAAGATTACAAAACGTCTGTTGCAACCTCGAAAGAGCAAAAGCTTGTGCTCGGGTGCAAATGCAGTACTTTATATACAATGAAATTTTGTACATGTAATTAGTAATGTAGATACAGAAATTGAGGCATAAAACATAAAACGGTATAGGCAGAGATAAGTGTAAGATAAATAGATATATACCGATGCGATATAAAGAAGAGCTTAAAAATAACACACATAAAACTAGTGGCTAAAACCTTAAAACTATTATATTAAATACACGAGTGCAAACATTAATATATTGAAAATATAAATTAAAAGATTTGGAATAAAAGTTAAGCACGCAAATGAGATTAACAAAATGGTTATTCCTTGTGTGCAGGTATTTAATATACGGTTTATTTAAGCATGTAAAGGAATACATATAGTTAACTTGAAGCGTGAATGCGTGTGTATGGAAAAGAGCCGCACACATATGTGTAGGAAATATCTTGAAACTATTACAGAAAAATAATTATTAATTAGACAAAGGAATTAATTCTTCTTTTTTTTTTTTTATCTATTTCAGTTAAACTTACCCAAATCTGGATGAGTTTTAATTAGCGCATTGTATATTCTAGACCCAAAACATCTGCCTGCAAAGATCCTAGCAGTGGGTTCAGTAATTAGGAAACGGATGTTTTGTCTCGTGGGGTAATCCAGCTTTGAAGTTGTACCGGTATTTATGAAAATACATGAGCACAGAAAGTTTATGTTTGCTCAATATTTAGAACGTTAAACTGTACGAAATTTTGATGCAATGAATAATCTATAGGAAAACAAACGTTTATAATAAGCATCTGTAAAAATGTTAACGCAGAGAGCGTCGATTTAACGGCTCATCCCCATCTTAATATTCCATACTGAATTACGGAGTGAAACAGGGCTAAGTATACTACACGAACTATATAATAGGTAAGAAAAGACCCAAGAATGCAGAATTTGTGTATTGATTTTCGCATTCTGTTACGCATGTAAGTCATGTGAATATCCGATCTAAACTTTTGGCAACAATAATACCTATGTATTTCACATAAGTTGAAACAATCAAAGAAGAACAAGCGCAGTTAATGAAGTGACACTGCTTTATCATAACTATTTAATTTTTGTTCTCAGCTCTGAGACGTTAATGAAAGTTCAATTAAATCTGTTTTAGAAATATTCAGAGAGAGGCTCTTTGCTTCTAGCCAGTCTTTAATGACACTGTCGCAGATCCTCACACCCACGCATGCCCAATAGTAAATGACTCTATGACAATAGAGAAAAGGTTGCCTTTTGTCATATTTTGTGTTTCTTCTGCTGGTAAGGCTAGAGCAATGGGTCTCTCTACTATAACAAAGCTAAGTGCATGCAGGTGGCCGAACAGATCTTTTTGTACCTTGTTGTTGAAGATGCTTCAAAATTCGTTGAAGAAAGAAGGAGAAACA
The DNA here is from genome assembly GCA_030762175.1 of Metallyticus violacea. Lineage (NCBI taxonomy): Eukaryota > Metazoa > Arthropoda > Insecta > Mantodea > Metallyticidae > Metallyticus > Metallyticus violacea. The sequence goes on along the minus strand of CM060846.1, from coordinate 350,773,791 downwards.
GTGTCGGCGATGAAAAAGTTACATCTTATGATGAGGAACTCTCCAATAAAGTACCAGAAAAGCAATAGATTTCAAATAAGCGCGTGTGGCAGCTGAAGAACTCACCAATTATATTTAAATGTTTCAAAGGCTCAGGAAAGCCGTGGGCGCTGTGCAGTAAACCCACGTAACGCTTTGAAACCATGTAGCGACGTTTGGATTTCATCTATAAGGAGAAACAAATCTAGCAAAGCACGTTTTTCTACCAGACAGTTCTTACCAGATGGCAGTCGCAGTTCAGATCCGGAAGTTAAGGCAGTACAATGCTTCTCAGCATTACATTCGGTTCATTCACATCCACGTTTTTCCAGTCTTACGTTCGGCTCACTCACATAAACGTTCTTCAGTCATGCATACGCTTCGTTCGTTCTCTGATGATTAATATCGCTTTACAGGGGCAGTAGACAAGAGGCACACAGATGCAGCATATTTAGCACGTGTTATAAAGTTATAGAGATAACGTACCGGGTGGCCGATAATTAGTGTAGTGTGATTAAACATTTCAATGCGTTTAAATGAAGCAAGTTCGTGTTATTTACACCTCCCGTGACCATTAAACACGAAAGGCGACTTCGGACCCCTGAACGACCCGGGTGCCAAGTGGGGCCCTCGGTCTAACGACTACATCAACGCAGCATATAAAAATCGCTTCAAATCGGGCAACCATCGTGCGGCGACATCGTCCACGCACCCCAGTAACCCCGCTCCAACACTAATGCCATTATTAGCATTTTGATACCAGTTAGTACCCCTAAATATTACGTCTGTTTCGCCTACATAAAAGTATATAGATGCAGAAAAGTTTGTAGTGTTCATTTTACGCATGTCATTGATATATATTAAAAATAAAATGGGCCCTAAAACCTTTCCTTGTGTAACAATTATATCAAATTTCTGCACCGATGCGATCGTTAATTCTTGTTGACCTGTTGCTCAAGTAGAATTTGTATAAGCTGAAAGTTACTGCTAGGGTGCCACATTAATATAGTTTATCCAATAGAATACCGTGATTAATTGTGTCAAATGCCTTGTGTAGACCTAAGAAAATTCCAAGAAGTTTATGCCCTACATCTATTTCCTTAATTATTTTAAGGCAACATTCATAATTGAGTCTTCTGTACTGAGATTGTTTCTAAAAACAAACTGGTTCTGATTTAGCAGAGTGTATTTTTCTAAAAAGTTAACTAAACGAGTCTTTGTGCATTATTCAAATAGTTCAGAAAAATTCGATAATAGTGAGATTGGTCGACTATCACCAGATTTATAAATTGGCTAAATTACAGCGTGTTTGGGAAAATACCTTGGGATAACACAAGTTAAATATCTATGCAGGTGGCTTAGATATAACATCTATAATACATTTTAGAGTATATGTTGAAATTCCATCTATACCAGACGCTATGTTATTTTTCATGCTTTTATCATTCTTCATTATTTCATTTCCACTAATGAAAAACAGAAACATTGAATATGAGTTTACAATATTCATCTCTTTGAAATAAAATAAATGAAATATTTTTTGCTTGCATTACAGGCAATATTATGCCCTATGTTAACAAAATAATCGTTAAATTCTTCTGTAATAACACCTTTATCATTACTTTTTATTCCATTTCATGTTTAAAATAAATAAAGTAAACATGCCTTCAGAGAATTTAATTTTATATGCAGGATTCTAGCAGATGAGACAAACAAGTATCGACCATTTGCGTGTCAATTGCTGGCTGGGCGTTTTGAAAGCAACGTCACGAAAGATAGAAGTAATTAACAGGCGACAGCTATATGGGAATGTTCATTAACTGAAAAGAGGATTATAGCTCGGCATATGTTTTCTAGTGTCCAGTGTTTTTTCTGCAATTCATCTTTACTAACAAGCTCAGCTCATCAAGCTTAGAACATAATTTGAACCAATGGTTAAATTATTCAGGCCCTCATAGGAAAAGGCAGCATGGGTGATCAGCAGTTAAATTGCTCTCCCTATACGTAGCCATTGTTCATTTCTATATATATATATTAGTTGTTACTGTCTATTTTCTATCCTAGAGACAATGCACCTTACAAATATGCATGAGTTCCTATTAATCCCATACTAAAGCTTCTTGTTATTGAGGCATTTCCCTTACTATAAATTAAATCATGCGCTTGTTGCAATGTTTGGTACGTACATGCAACGTACAGCTGTACAATTTCTGATGTTGCCGATAGCACAAAATTTGAATTGGCCAATCTTTCCAAGGAAATTTCTTAAAAAAACAAGAGGATTATCAAACGAAAAATATTTGAGCCGAATTGTTATAAAAATCGAATTTTATAAATTAAAAAATTAATTTATTTTCCTTTACAGATTTATTTCAAAACCTTAATTTTCAAGAGGTTCTTGGATCGAAGCGATGGACATGTTTTACAGCAAGTGTGAATCTGCTCTTTTCTGTACGTTATGAATCTCAAGACATTTCATTTCTTTTAAAAGGTCTCCGTTGTACAAGGGAATTTATGAAGTAATGTGAAAATCTACAGGAATCGCGTATTTGACAAACGGAAACACAACAGACAAAATAAAAGAATTGCTAAATCGGTTAGCTTGGCATGTTGCCTCTGAGACGATCTTAAACGGGGATTTATAAAGTGAAACTTACTTATTTCTGTTATTCCCCTCCCCATAGAACGACTCATTCGATAAACAAAACCACGCTGTTTTTTTTTTTTTTTTTTTTTGAGTAGTGTTTAACGCCCGTTTTTACTACTGAGGCACCACAGGCGGTGGACACTGGTGATACATGAAATGAAATGATAAATTGGGAAAGGATATTTTTTTTTTTTTTTTAAAGGAAGGAAGCGTTCCAGGCCTAAGTTTAGGTACCTCCCCGGCATTTGCCAGTTATGAAGACTGAGGAAAACCTGGAAAAAACCCCAGTCAGGGAGGACGATCCTGGCGGGATTCGAACCGCAGACCTCCCGCTCACGAGTCCGTGCCTTAACGACCTCGGCCACCCGTGGCGGTAAAACCACGCTGTAAATTAATACATCTGATATTCGGGTTTCTTGTGTGCTTTCACGGCGCATTTTGTCGTCGTTTCTACACCAAAGTCAAGAGGGAAATTTTAACACAGTTCTTGGAAGCTTGAAACGAGCTGCCGGATCTTTTGACTCAGAATGTCGTAAACTGTGGAGGGAGCTGGAGGGAAATGACCTCCTAGTCATCTGATTTACGAGGTTCCTTACAGGATGGTCATGGTAGATTTCGAGGGAGCGCTTACTATTCGTTTGGATCTGAACTTAAATTCTCCCGTCTTCGGCACGTTTCAAATAATTACTCCATTATTACCAGTTCAAATATATTATAATGCATCAAAATCTCTGACAACTGTTCTATTCATTGCGTGTCGAAAATGATAAGGGATTTGATTTTGGTTTTTCCTTTAATTTTTGCTTGTTTAATTACTGTTTGCAATTTTAAATAAAACATGTAAAAACGAACTATTTGCTATAACAATTATTCTGTCAGATTTACCACAGATAAATATCCCTTGACTTTTAATAATCTTCCTTAATTACTTAAATGTTAAAAAGGTGCACTGGCAATCATAAAGAGTGAGCAAATATAACCATCTTACTCACAAATATATAGACCTAAAAGGGATGCCCCATTGTAAACAAAGGGTTTGCAAGCATTTTTTCATTGGGCGTTCCAGCAAATTTTTCAGGGGCTGAAAATTTATAGCTACCTTAGGAATTCTGGTGTTATTCACCTAAGACATGCTGATATTTTCAGATACAATCCTTGCGAAGCTATCCACTGAATTATAAATCAAATTCCCGTGCTTTTCCACTGAGCGTGTGTATATGCATTTCCCGCCGTTGACTAGAACAAAATCACGCTAGTGTCTGGTTGCCAGTGTGGATCTGATCGTGGTTGAGTTCAGTTCAGTAATGACGAGTGGTGTGCTATGATTTATATTTAATCCCAAAGTGAATAATATTTTTTTAATTCATAATGTGTATTTATTTATAATTCATATGTTTAACCCAGTCAGTTCATGAAGTCCAAAGATGATCTGAAGAAATATTTCTGCTATAAATCTTGCAGGCCGTACAACAACACTTAAAAGACATCTTTCACAACAAACAGATATTTCTTATGGCTCCGTGCAAAGAGCTACTAAATTGTTAAAGTTAAAACCATATAAAATTACTGTGGCACATTCTCTTCAATCAGGTGATCCTGCACTTCGGCGCATATTTTGCGTGTGGAGTCTGAATAGTGGAAACAACAGAGAAGTATTTTCCTAGTACGGGGCCTGGATAATGTATTTACACAAAATAATTATTGGAGCACTGAGAAATTTGATATCGCTCATGAAGTGCCCTACATAACAAAAAATAAATGTTTATGGTGTGTGCGCAATGAGCGGAGAAATAATTATACTTTTTTTTCCCCGCAGCAACGGTTAATGACCTCACATAATTGAATTCAATTTTACACACATCCCCCCCCTTTTTTTCAAGAATTGACAGGGAAACTTTTTAACGGACACTGCTCATATTTCGATGAGGAAAATTGAAAGTATTTTTTCTCAGAATGACAGAATTATTTATAGGATCTGTGGTTCTTTCCATCCTCAACCTAACCCCTTGCGTCCTTGGGGTATATTGAAAATACCGTATACAAGACAAACCCACATAACCTGGAAGAAATGAAAGAAAATATCCGCCAGGAAATAGCCAGTGATGGATAGCTTTTTAAACAGATGCAAAAAATGTATGGATAACGAGACGGTGGCCAGTTTAGGCACCACCTTTCATAAAGCTGGTGAGTAAAATACTTTCATATTAGTTTAATATTTAAAGAAATGGTTGTATAGTTTATCAGTGCCACTATTTTACCCGATGGCAACGAGCGCCGCCCTTACTTATAGGCAAAACACCGCAAAATGGTTCATAGTTAATTGGGTCGCTCTGTATTTCCTCTTCAAATCCCTTTTGCAGAATTCTGTTATTCAATGTAACAATTTTTATATCGCTGGCGGTCAGTTTGCACTAGTATGTTTATTATCGTGATCGAGGCTTTACTTCCATTGCACAGCACAAATTTCTGGATTATAATGGCTTTAAAACTCTATTAATGACGATAATGGATTTATTTAATTTAATCTCTCTCTTTAATATATCTAAATCTTTATGAATACGCTAATTTTACCCTAAGTATTTAAATTCACTTACTATAATATTTTAATATTCAAGAAACATTAATGTTGTTACAGACGTTTATCACAAAAAATAAATAATTATTTCTTCAGGAAATACTTCCATTACGAGTTATTAATGATAATAAAGATCAGCTAGTCGTTGTGTAAAGTCATCATCAGAAGTAGGGAAAAAATTTTATCGGCAAAAATTATCGAGTATAATTGCTGTTCGTTTCATTGATACAAACGGTGAACAAGAGGGGAAAGAGAGCCTGTATTCCTGTCTGACATCCGTGTTTATTTCTCCCCATTCATAGATGCTATTGCTAATTATCTGTGGCTTTTCTTGTATATATGTTTAAGTTTTGTTATGTCAGTATATACAATAGTCTTTTTCTGTTTACTTTATTAAATGTCTTAGTGAGATGAATAAACTTTGTGTGTTTTAATGTTAAATTCGCAATGTTTCTGTTAAAATTTCATTTGAAAACCACCAATCACAAGATTTGCCTTGCCTTTCTTCTTTGCCTGAAAGTTTTTAATGTTTTAATAATTTAATTTTCATAATATTTACAATTTTCTAATAAATCAGTTACTATAATTATCACAAATATATGCTACTTTAATCTGGAAGCAGAAAGGCTATGCTTCATTTCGGCTGAGGAAAAAGCAAGAAATCCCTGGTAAATCTTTTAGCCATCAAATGATAGATGTTACGCTTTCACCACCACCTGGGGTCCACGTGGATGATAGTTGAGTAACATAAATTTACAGATAAGTATCATTTATACATTTCACTCGTATAATACGGAAAGTTCAATGACATCCAAACGGTATGAAATGGTGGTGACGAAAAGTCAGGTGGATTTTTCGCCATTGTATACACCATGTGAGATTTCATAACTAGAAACATATATGCGTCATCAGCTTTACAGAAGCACAGTAACCAACGATTCAATTTTTTCAAACGAGTAACAAGTGTGTTACGTTTATATTTAAGTCTTGCAATACCCTCAAGTGAGAATTCGAACATCTTTTCGCGGTGCAGATCTTGGGAAAACCAGATCAACGTAGGTGTAAAATGTTGGCTATGAATTTGCTGTATATTTGTGTTAAATTGCACAAGAACTAATGCAAACTTTCTTAAAAATGTGAGAAATGTAGGTGGCACAAGGACTTTATTTCCAACAAAACAAAATTTCCATTAAACTTAAAAATAAACTTTACACGCTCAAATATACTTGGCAATTTTTTTAACAATCCTGCCCGCAATTATTTTAATATTTATTGCTTTCCCTTATGATTATAATTTTTCTGAGAGATCTATGCGCTTGTGAGATGTTATGTATATCCGATTTAGCTGGCAGACAGCGTACTTTGAGGGTGAATGAGTTGGGTAATTAATTAACTTGATCAAGAGTGACCCCCAATGTTTGTAGATATTGATGTTGATGACGTGAGAACTTTACACCTTTTCGGAGACTCAGCTTCAAAGATATATCGCTGCTTTTCGTTGACGGAGCTCAACGGGAGTGAGGTGTAAAAGAATACTCGACAGAAAGTACGATGAAATTGCAATTTATTGACTTTTGAGTTCTTTAATGATTTATGGTGAACCTTGTCGCTTAGGCTACTAATGCGAACACAATGGTCACGAGCAATATTAACAAGTACTTAAATCTGACCTCTATATAGTTCTGGCCGAATGTTTGTCGACCTCAGCTGAAATTGCAGTGAAGTTATCGGCGAATAATGCTTGATCAGAGAATACTTTAACTACGCCGTGTTGCCTCGGACTTACAACGTGAATAGCGCCCTACTTGCTCTGAGAGGCGGCGTGGACCCCCCGAACTTGATTGACCAGTGAAGAACTGAAAATGACTATTGAGCGAAGAAAAATGAAGCTTATTAACACGGTGTAAGGGATAGTTCTAGTCTTTAAAGACCCCTTTGTGCAGTCGCTGGAAGGCTTTCCTTTCCATTGTTATGGTTATATGACCTCGTTTGTGCAGGCCAGCTGCCTAGGAAAGATTCACCAGAAAAACTTTCTATATATACAATTCCTGCCATTTTCTTACATAGCAAATGAACCGAAAGAACGATTACACTATTATTTACATTGATAGCGCTTAATTACACAAAGTAGAGAGATATTCATATCACCATTTGTATTAATAAAATGCGATTACTCATCTCTAATAAAATACACACAAAACAAATAAATATCACGCATATTAAATATGCAAATGCGGGGTAGTAGTTATGGGCAGCTACAACTTCCAGCCGCTATGCAGGTCGCGCTATTTGAAAGCACTACGTAACGTATTCTTCAAAATCCGGAACTATAGAAAGATTAGGCTAACGTTAGTATTTTCTCTCTCTCTCTCTCTCTCTCTCTCTCTCTCTCTCCAAAATGAGGTCTACTTTCAGTATTTAAACTTTCAAATAACACATGTGTAGCTATAATGTTTTCATATAACAGTTTAAAGATTATTAATATATAAATTGAACAATTTTACTCTCAGTATTTTCCAAAATGGAAGTCAACTACAAAATATTTACAGACGCATAACCTGCAGGAACACCCTCACAGATGTCGCTATACTTTCCTTGTGCCTTGCCGTTTTCAACCCACAGTGGTGTACGTACCATTAGGCGTTTTATTATAATTCGTCTATAAGTGAAGAACCACCAAGCCTGTGACCTGCTTTGAAACTGTTTTGGTCATAAAGCTGGCACAATGATAGAAAGTGCTGCGTTCCCATGCTCGCCAAGCTGTATGTTGAATAGCACTATGGAACCGGGGTTGTCGGTTCTGGTGTAGTGATAACCATACTTGCCTCCTAAACCCAAGATCGCGGGTTCAAACCCGATCAGGATCGATTAATTTTTTCGGCCGTAAAAATCACAAGTATGGCTTTCTTCGGAAGGGAAGTAAAGCCGTGGGTCCCGTGTCGTGCATTTTTAAGGCAAGCCTGAAAAAAGAGGCCTCTGAGCAAAATTTGTTAGCCGTTTCACGCCCTGAATTGCACGGGATGCTGATGACCTGAGATGTTAAAGAGCGTTGATAAATAAACAACGTAATAAAAGGAAACTGTGTTCATCCTCACTGTAGCATAAACCTAAGATGCACAAACTTAGTACTGCTAATGCAAAATCTAAATCACAAACTTGTAGAATATTAATAACTCACGCATGCGTAGCTATACATACACAGAGAGAGCATTTAATAAAAATATCGTAGCAATGCACTCACTTATTATTTAAAAAAAAAAAAAAAAAAGCAATTCTTCTGGTTTTTCATTGCAAAAAAAAAAAAAAAAAAAAAAACTAATACATCTTAGATTAAAGTTTGGAATCTGCAGGATGAAGCCCGAGCTACAGATAGCATTATAACACTTCCTACGTTTGAAATCAAAGTTTGACTGAAATTAATACTTCGAATTGGTTTACACTGTTTTTCAAATTCAAATTTGTATTCCAATGGTGGCAAAGAAAAATGCTGAGAATGTGTTATATCGTGTTTGTTTTCTTTACATTCAATTAATACAAATCTAAAACAGCAACTACTTCACGAATTCACACATAGCTTCACGAATCTACTACCAGTACTAAGGCAATGACTAATTATCGCTGTTGGAGAATGTCTGCATGAGAGCATTGTTACTTCAAGTACAATATTGTTCGATATTGAAATAACTGCAGGTTTTTCCATACGTAATATGCATGACTGTGCTGCCAATAATATATTCATTCACAATATTTATTTAATAGTCTTTAAAATGTTTTACTTAATTTAGTAACAGAACAACAACCAGCATGTATAAAACTCAGGGCAAACAAACCAAAGAGTAATGCCGCCTATTCATGAGAACGAGAGCGGATAGTAATGCGTTATCTCGAAGTCTTAGTTCCAAGATCTAGAGTAGTGAAGGGAAAAATTGAATGGGAAAATGCCAAATTTTATCAAAGTTGAAGCCGAAATATGCGACAAGAGCAACTTTCCAGGAAATCCCAGGCTGTGGGAAAAGTGAATGTCAGAAGGGGGAAATAATTTCAACCAATGGCCATCGCATAAGAATGAACGAATGAGAATAACTTAGCAATATAATAAATAGTTGTGAATCTATAAGTAGGGAATAAAATAGTAAAAGAGAGAGTCTAATGTTCGCATGGGCGTGGTCAGAGGAGAAAAAACGAGATGTCGGGGAAAGAGAGGAACAGAGTTCAGGAACTGGAGTTCAGAGTTCAGGGATTGACAGAGTTGTGAGAGTCCAGGAATTGACAGAGTTGTGAGAGTTCAGGAATTGACAGAGTTGTGAGAGTTCAGGAATTGACAGAGTTGTGAGAGTTCAGGAATTGACAGAGTTGGGAACGGAGTAGTTAGGGGAGTTGAGTACAACAATTTGTTCATTTGGAGAAGTCATTTGAGAATCGGGAATAGGACAAGTGTCAAAACAGCCTGAGCAGAAGTAGATTGTCAACGTATTGAGAGTAGGAAGTGACAAGGACAGCATTTTATTGGTTTGGTTTGATTTGTATATCTAGTACAGATTCTGTTTTTCGTTTCTGTCTCTTTTTTCAATCACGTTAAGTATAGTTAAACCCGTGGCTAACGATTTGTTAGCCTCGAGTTAAATCGGATAAATAGTTGGTGTGAAATAATGGCTTGAATTTTGTGTTGTGTATGGTTTTTAAGTGTAGCTTACGTAGTTTAACCTAGTGATGTGTCCGAGTTTGAGTGCAAAGCGTGAAAATGAGTGCTAAAGAGTGTGATTTGAGCGGTAACTGTAGTGAGTGTCGTAGGAAAGTGAGTTAAAGCGGGTTTTGTGATGGTTGACAGTTATGGTTTCATTGGACTTGTACTTAAACTAACAGTGAGATGGTTGTTACTTCTGATCAGTGGCATTGTGAACTTTGTAAATATAGAAACCTAGTTGTGAAGCAAGAGAAAACTATTCTCCAACTGCGAGATGATCTGGCACTTGCAAAGATGCAGATTGAGAGCTGTTGCTCACCAATTAAAGTCAACAGTAAATCGTCTGAATTGAAGGTTGTGTCAAGAAATAATCGCAAGAGGAGGAGAGTATTCTCTGCTGATATGCCACCATTATCCCTCTGGTGAACAGATTCAATGTACTTGGAACATTGGAAGCTCACCAGAGCACAAGTCCTCCTGCAGTAGCAGATACTAAGCCTAAGGATAAGAGTAAGATTTTGTTGCTAGGTAGTGCTAAACTCACTAATGTCACAAAAGATTTGGAAAACCAACAGCTGATTTCAATAAGAATGATCATGTTGTAATTGTTGGTGGTGCAGGAAATAGCCTTGAGAAAGTGAATAATTATCAGATTTAGCAAGCAAGATCTTGTGACATCAGCGCTAAAAGCAGGCATACCAATGTGAAGTTACTGAGACTGTTAGATAGGCCTCAGCTTCATAGGAGGGTGCAGAGTATGAATCTGAGGCTTGAGCGTGCAGTGATGACATCCACAAACTCCCACATTTATATGATAGATGCAAATAACCTAAACAGAGATAACTTTGCCGTACATGGGCTACGCTTGAATACTAGAGGGAAGAGGCAGTTTCGCTTCTTATTGCTGACAGAATCAAGGGTAAGATTCCTGTTGTTATTAACAGCTCAAGGTTCCGTTTTTTAGGATAAAGACATCTGACCCAGGCCAGAATTTCATCCAGCGAAACTTAATAGCAGTCAATGTTAACTTTAACGACAATCGTATCAATGATAATGATTGCACAGAAAATGAAGTAAAATTGAAGAGTATTCAGCCAGCAATAAACAATCTTGATATATTTCATCAAAATGTTTGAGGACTGAATAGTAAAATTGATGAACTAATAAAAAGTTTTACTTGTGACAATATAAAACAGCACACTATCTACCTATTCTGAACATCATTTGGAACAACAAGAATTATCACTATGGTCATTACATGGTGGTTGTTTGGGAGCAGAAGCTTCAAGGAAAAAATTAAATAACAGAGGAGTTTGCATTTATGTCAGGCTGGATGTACCATATAAAACATTAGATATATCAAAATTTATTTCAGAACAGGACATTGAATCATGCACAATCCCAATGAATAGCAAAGATATAAAAATAATTGCAATTTCTCACCGTTAGGAAACTTTGGAACTTTCTTTATGAAACCTGAATTTGCCTTAAACCTTATTTAAGCCTAAGCATGAAATAATTATATGTGGGGAAATAAATATTGATTTCTTCATGCCAAGTGTTAGAATAAATCGATTGATTTCCTTCTTACTGCATATAATGTGGAGCATACAATTAACTTTCCCACCAGGATTGATAGAAATTCTAGCACAGCAATAATCATATATTTGTAAATTCAAACTGTCATCATATTTTTTGTCTCCATTGATCAATGGTCTCTCTGACCATAATGTTCAAGTAATAGTGAAAAAGGATCAACTTTTTTTACACATTTTGAAAATACATTTTCAAGCATATTTCCCACTAAAAATTAAAAAAAGGAAGTTATAATATGATCAGGGGAATGGTTAAGAGTTAAAACACTCCACTGATTTATATCAACGTGTATATATATATATATATATATATATATATATATATATAAACACGTATATAGTAAAATTTGTATCATTGAGTAACTTTTCTGCTTTTGTTGTTTAGTTGAGTTGTTCTAGGTGGTTTTTTTTCATGTTTATTTAACTATTTATGTAGATGTATACATTTTTTGTAAATGTAGATTGAATGCTACTGTGGTAATTGTATATGATAAGTTCTATGTTCTTAGGTCTCTGTGACTGCTTCGCAAATTCACTGAATGCTCCAGGAACTAAAGTAAACTGAACTAATAAGGCAGAGAATTGAAAGGGGGGTTATTAGATCAAGTACAGCCTAGCGGTCAGGTATAGATAAACTGGTATGTTGATCTTGAATAAAATGCTAGTGAAGAAACCAATCTCGTGTGTCTTTTGTGTGATACATTCCCTATTTTTGAGGATTCAAAAGATCCACAAAATACTGCAGTATATACTGAGAACTCATCACAGTATGGTTACCACTACACCACCAGGACATACCTAATGTACATAATTTGATTAAACTAATAAAATATAAAATTGTTATTGAAAATTTAAGTGTATCTAGCGAATGAGTAATTTATGAATAGTGTTTGTAAGATTCATTTAACTATAGTTACAGTACAAAACTAAGTGAGTAATACATTAATATTATGCTGTTTGACTTGATATTAGGTTTCTTTAGATGTGTATTAGCATGTACTGGTAATTATTAATAGCGTAATCACGTAGTTCATATTGATTATGTATTTGTAACTAATTGTACAGGATTTTCGGGAGGAAAGTCATTTATTAGAAAAATGTATAACTCAGGAAATAATACATTTAACTAAATTATCTCAGAGGAAGTGACCAAGTTTAAATTTTTAGTGAATAAATCTCCATATGTACAAATCGTGTAGGTCGTGTCCAGACTATATGCGATACCCTCCCCCCAGGTGTTTTCCATCGTCTCTTATGTGACATTTTTATAAGCGCCGATGATTCTTGGCTACTGGAGTTTTGTAGACTGTGCTTATTTATTTCCAAAGATAAAATCCAAAGGGGTTGGAGATACTGGAAGCCTTGTCCAAGAGAAACCTCATACAACAGATCACTCGTCTGTGCAGCATTATGTGGGTGAACTCGATTTTATTGAGAAAGACTAAATCTGGTATCTGAAGAATGGCATCATTCTATGAACATGTCCAATGTGAAAAAAATGAATCGATTATACCATGAGCCAGCATCAAGCATTAATTTTAGAATTTCATCAATTAATTTGGATTTTCGGAACCCTTAGTCCGGCACTTAGGTCTGTTCAATACATCAGAAACAAAAAAATAAACAAAAAATAAAACAAAACCGCATCAAAGCGGAAACCTAAACGACAACGAATGGAATAACAATGCCGCTAACATTAAATTTAAAATGAAATGATGAACTTTAATAGAAATTTGCCACCATAAAAACTTTGTGTGTTCCTCTGTCTTTTGAAGCAAACAATGTTTAAATAAATGTATTAGTCCCTTATTTATAAAACTTTATTATTCGTAGTTTTTTTTTGACATCCTGTATAGACATTTACGTGTTCAATATTATTATTTTTATCAGAAAGAACCTGGGCTAAGTTACAATTCTTGCCTTCTAAAACTTACTACTTTGAATGTTTTTAAAAAGAGAGGATAATACAACTCCAAAACTAATTTATATACATAAAACTTTAGTGTATTCTTGCCCCTGTTGAAGTGAAACTTTTTACACAAAAGAGTTTCACATGAACCATATTTGCTCGTCTGATTGCTGCCTCCAGAATCCCAATTTTTACTCTGGTACTCCCGGGAGCTCACAACGTAATAGGCGAAGAATATGTGAGCTCCCTAATTACAAAAGTAGAGAAATCGTTAAGAAGAACGGCAGGCTAATTTCTGAGGTGCGTATAGGTCGACCATCTGGTCACACAGTGGCAACCGGTTCGGCAGACCTTGTTCTTAGGATTTTGTGCCATGGGCGTCTTAAGGTTTGACATTTCTTTATATGCAATGCATTCATTGCGTGCTAACTGGTATCGTAAAGTTTATTGCTAACCGCCTTATTAAAGAAACATGAAGTACGAGATTTCTCATCTTTTTATAGTCAGTTTAATTACTAGACAGACGAACGCGACATTCCTTACCGGAAAAAATGTTTCCTTCCAGTAAAGTGCAATTTTGTTAATTACGTTTTCTCGCAAAGCATAAAATTTTCGTTTTCCCTCGAGACAGTAAATATCACCCGGTTTCAAATGCTAGTTAAAAATTAGCATCCATGCCTTAACCAGCGGTAATTGTGTTTGAATCGCATGCATAATAAATCCAACGTCATCAGTAGCTTTATAAGAAATTAATTGCTAGTTACAGGTGGGGGGAAACGCGACTTACCTAATAAACAGGGTGATAATAAAAACTTAGAAAATTACCATTAGAAATAAAAGAAATGTGCAAGTTCGTTTTCGAGCTTAAAGGAACGTCTGTGTAAAGAACTTGAAGAATCCGAAATTATATTTTAAAATTCCATACAAAGAGCACAAGTCCCAGAGGAAATTTAACACAAAATGGGTTATAGATAAATTAAAAATATTTGTGTCAGATATTCTAAAAATATGATCATTGAAATCTGCTCTTGTAGTACTCTAGAATGAATATATCATTATGTATAGTTGAGAAACACAAAGAAACAGGATTTCCTGCATGTTTTCTCTCATTAAAAAAATTAATGAACTTTATTATGCAGTTTGGAAAGTCCTTGCAGAATGAACCGTATCTACATGGAACTTCAACTACATAAATGCAGATATTGAATAACTGCACAAAGCTAGAAGGGCTCGTCATTCTCATTAATGTATTTATTTCCTTTTTTTTTTTTTTTCCAGTAAATAATGAAGATGCAATAGCAATTCTATTCCAAAATCTAAAGGGCTTATAAAGGGTCATCGAAAAGTCGCTCAACAGCCATCGTGTAACCGAGATTTTACTGGGGAAGCTAATTTGGGTGGCAGCACTGACGCGCGTCGGACATACAGTTATTGAGTTCAGTTAAGGCAAATACACACTCCAAAGTACAAAGGTTATCATTGGTGGGCGGATTACGTACTATAGCCCGGTTTTGAAGGAAGGGTTACCAGAATGCAGTCCACATCATCCGAGTGCGGAGGAACTTATCGATGACCATTAGATCTACATTATTATATAGCAATATAACACATTACATCATATGTACACTATAAAAATAATACGTGAGATGAAATGAAAATTTGGGAAAGGATTTCTTTTAAGCAAGGAAACGCTCCGGGCATACCAGTTTTTGCCATTTTTGTGAGAAAAACCAGGAAAAAATTTCAGTTAAGGAGGAATGTCCTGACGGGAATCAAACCCCAAACTTCCCTCTCACGAATCTGTGCCTTCACAACTCCGGCCACCAGTGCCGGCGCAGAACGTTTTAAATTAAAAAAGTTGGGTCCACTTAAAAACATAAAATATGAGAAACACTGATTGGTAACAAACGATGTTTACAGAATTTTAAACAACTATTTGCAAGCAGAAAGTTCTATATATACATAGGAGTGATAATTTTTAATTAAGTGCATATAGAACTTTATGAATAAATAAAGTTGAACAAGAAATAACTGTAACCATGGGTATGAGTGAGCGCGTTGGTTACTTTTGTGTAAAAAAATAAGTTTTTGAGTATCATTATTTACACGCAATGGATGCTATTGATGTCATATTTCCTCCATTCCAGACTGCCTAAGAATAAACCAGGAAATATCTTGTTCACCGGTGGACCTGTGCTCGATTCGAGACTGGGGGATTATGCCTGCACAGGACTTTCATTGAACTTTTAGTCAGTCTAGAAACCTATGCAGGTATTTTCAGGAGTCGACGCGAAACCCATTTGTGCTGTCATTAAGATTTGAAGACTATGTTATGTACACCCTAAGACAACTTCGAGTAACGTACTCGGTAAAGCTGGACTCAAAGAAGAGCGAATTTGTTTTCGCACTATGTTTCTGTGAATGCTCGTTAAGCACAAGCTTATCTCTCATACTGCATCCGATTAGTCGAGCGGTTAATGAGAGTGTTGTGAACAAGGCTCTGTGCCGAAGTAGACTTTATGCATTTAAGTTTAAGAGTATGAATATGAAGGTTTCAGCCGAAAGTTTATAACCCCATCCAACTAGTTGGAATTTTGAGATTTTTTCGGTTTAACTTTTGAAAGTTGGTTCTCAAGATTTGTGCAAATTTACACCTTTCTAAACCAAAATTACCCAACTAAAATTAATTAATTAATTCTTTTTCAGGTGTGTAAGTAAATAATTTTTGTTGTATTTTAAGTTCACTTTAATTTTATTATTTGCACATTAAACAATTTATACAATGTTATTTTTAATTTTTATTATTTATACGTATCTTTAGCTTAACAAGCAAGTCAACCCTCTAAACAAGTAATTGTACCAAGCTTGACTGTACACATATTAAAGCAAATTTACATGTCCCAGCCTCTTTCTTTCAGAAAGATCAAGCGAATCCACATACAGCATGCCTATTTGAAAATCACGGCATCCAGTACCAAGATAAAGCAGATCATATTTCGATAACTGTATAGTAAAATTTCATGTTTAGATTACTGAATGTTTAACCTTTTTTGGACAAATATTTAAAAAGTGTATAGTCCCACAATTTTAACAAGGTACTAACCTTGATCTTTAAGCTAAATCTATTTATATAATAATAAAATATTAAATAAAACTAACGTATCAATTAGTGGTTAATGAACAAAAATAAAACCTGACTTAAATGCAACAAGAAGTATTTTCTTACAAAAAAGAAAAAAATAAATATTCAATCTAGTTAGGTATTAGAATATGTTTTACATTTTCAATGTGTTTAAATGTTGATTAAACCTGGAGAACCGCCGTTTAAAAGATTAACCATTTTACCAAAATTCAGCTACAAGAGGATGGCGCTAAACTTTTGATTGGTACTGTAGGTTGTCCTTAAAAGCCAAATAATAATTATAATAATATATTTTTTCATGCATTTTAAATAAAAGGAGGAAAAACTTTTCAAATCTTATAGTAGCAGAGCAGCAAATGAAATACTATTGTTGTGCCACTGTGTACCAAAGGGGAAATAAAGTGAATGTCTGCCTATACACAATGAAATGCAATATTTTCCCTGTAAGTTCTAAAATTATACACCAGTTATTATTTATTATAATGTCTTTATTAGTTATTAAACCTTAGTACTAGATTTTAACGCTGCTCTATTTTTAGTTGCTTGATTCTTTTCAAAAAATGGACCAGAAAATCACCTTTCTTTACATCTTATATAGTTTATCATCCTGGTACTATCATATAACACCAATCAACCACAATTATTTTAACAATTTTGGATTACTTTTCTAATTTATTTTTGAATATATTTCAGTATGCACAATATTAGGCTAAAAAGAGTTTGAGCAGTTGGAAGCTTTCACGGCCGGAGTCAGAATTATAACTAAAAGTTTCTCCAGGTCTGTTGGAGCTTTGATGTCCAAACGTTTCGTCCCCATCTACGGAGGACATCATCAGTGGCGAGGTCTAAGTCTTCTTAGACTTAGACCTTATTTATAAATACGACACCTCCAGCTAGCGATTCAGTCGGGCCTGAACCTTCACCAAGAAGAAGAAGATGATGATGATGATGATGATGATGATTATGATTATGATGTCCCCCGTAGGCGGGGACGAAACGTTTGGACACCAAAACTCCAACAGACCACGGCTTCTCAGCCCAGGTGAAACTTTTAGTTCTAAGAAGAGTTTATTACTCCGCAACCTGATGTTCTTTAAACAATTTAACCGATGTCTTTCTTAGAAGGAGAGAATAGTACTATTGAGCAATAGGTCTTAAAATTGTATTAAATATCTCAAGAGAATTATAAAGGGCCATCGAGAAATCGCTCCGCAGTCATGGTGTAGCCGAGATTTCACCAGGAAGTGAATTCGGGTGGCAGCACTGACCGCGCAAGACATGCACACACTCCAAAGTCCGAACCTTAGCAAAGATGGGCAGATTACCTGCAAAAAACCGGTTTGGAAGAAAGTAATCTCAGAAATGTAAGAGCACCAACATTCTCATTTGCGGTGTACATCACCCGAATGCGAAGGAACTTATCGATAACCTGTTACTTTCTTTTTTTTCAAAATGGGTAACTAATTTGAAAAAGAAAATTTGTATAAAATTGTTAGATTTTTAATAATAATATTCATGCTTATTTGTTCAACACTTACAATTTTAATATTAATGTATTGTATTACCGTGACGAAAACCGCATTGCCACCGCCACCGCCACCGCCGCCGCCGCCACCACCACCGTATTAATATATACCTTGATAATCTCTCAGAATACTGAAACTATCCTGCAAGCAGAGACGCTTAATGTAGAACACCCCCCTTTTTTTGCCTTACCATAGAAGATAACAATTTCCAACTCTTGAGCCCCACAGTGAAAAATTATGTGGGGCCAAAGTTGATTCACTTCAGGTTTGACACAGGACGTAGCATAAATGGATACTTATTAACGTAGATATGTTTCAGGAACTGTAGTCTCGAATGATAAAAGATTGACCTATCGGATTTTTCATGGATTTGTCGCCCGTTTCACGGCAGCCGGTGGATTGGCATCAGAGCAATAACCCCCGGCGAAGCGGTTGTAATTTCCGCGCGTACATTTTTATTGAATACGTTGGAAATGTTGCTCTGCTACATCACACATTATTGACATCTTCTTACATAAGTGTGGATTACACGCAGGTCACTATTCTCACCTACTGGTTGAATTATTGATCCACGCTGGATATTCTTTACTTAGGAACGATTCATTTACGTAGTCATGTGCAATGCAAAATAAGCTTACGGCGAGCAGTAAATGCATACAAAGTAATAAGGTCTATCTTTTTTGAGAATGCTATAAATACGTAAAGGTACAGAAATGGCATACTCGCATTAAATGTTCAACTAGTTGATATCAAATTCCGATCTGGATATTTGCTGCAAGAACTGATGCATGCGAATGATAATATTAGAACGTTCCAACATCTCCTGCCATAAGACACGTGCTTATTTTCATTTGCTATAACTTTACCAGTTCCGCTTCACCATGAGTTATTGCTCTAACTACCGAGAAACGTGCTACAAAACCATGATGACCCACTGCAAATAGCTTGAGCTTTCTTCTTACACTTCGGAAAGCACGTACCAAGTTTTCAGGAAGTATAGTGTGCGATTTTGTATTTGTCAGCCGCATGTTGCGTTCCGCTCTGAGCAATGTTCGCTTACCACGTATGCCACAAACAGCACTCTCGCTTTCTCATCAAGCATGCATTTGTGCAGTGTTAAAAAAAACGGAACTCCATTTGCTCCTTTCTTTGCAATAACTTCAGTATACATATGGAACAGGAGTCATTGTTAGATGACTGATTGAAGTTAAATGAGTTGTCTTTTGAAATACAAGTCATTATTTAAAATGTCAGCCCTGGTGGTGTAGTGGTAACCATATTTGCGTCGTAAACCAAAGTTCGCGTGTTCAAACCCGGCCAGGATCGATGGATTTTTTGGGCGTAAAAATCCTAAGTATGGCTTCCTTCGGAAAGGAGGCAAAGTCGAGGGCCCCATGTCGCAGATTTACGGTACGAAATGGAACCTCAAGTTGAAAAAAGAGGTCCCTGAGCAAAATTTACCGGCCGTATTACGCCCTGAATTGAATGGACGCTAATGACCTGAGAAGTTCAAGAGCATCCGTAATAAAACAAATCAACAAAATTAGTTAAAATGTTTGGTACAGGTAAATTTTACTGGAATTCCATGCAGATGGCTGATTTTGCACCAGATTGTGTATGATTAGTTCTTTCCTACTAACTAAACGACGATGGACGAAACTTTATTAAATGCTTCACTAAATATTTTCATGTACGATTCATAAGAAGCTGCTTGTGTTGGATAACTCTCTTTATATAGATTAACATGTTAATTATACAGTGAGAGCAGTTTAAAACTTCCGCAATTTAGATTGGCCGACCAGCAGACCTACCCTTCTCCAATTGCCGAGATTCCCCATGCGGCACGCGAGGCGCCAATCTATCATCTGGACAGTTGCGAGCGGGATTTAGACTGAGTCGGGAGCTGTGTTGTGCAGTCGAGTGAGATTTTATAAATAGTAGTGTTGCACAATGCTGAGATATTCACTGGACTTGGTGTATTCATTTTCAAGGCTTACATCAGGTACAGAAATACGTGTGGCAAAACGAGGTAGACATTTAAGTGTGAGTTTCCTGGCTCCCCGATTTCAACACACACACACACACACACACAAAATAAATAAATACAAAAAAATAAAAATAGTAATAAAATTTAATGAAATAAGTTTACGATTGGACGGAAAAAATCGAAGACTGTTTGTCAATCCATGAAATAACTGTGCCATACATTTTGGTCCTGATTTATGGACTTCTCGCTCCCTACGGTTCCCTTCATGCTGTTTGTGATTTGTATCTTTGATGGATATTGAAAAATATTATATATCTATTAACCCTAGCACATTGGAAAAACTGAAATATTCAAAACAGAGCTAAGTCCATTAATTATGCGAAACTATGCGTGTCAGTGATAATTTCCTAAGAAGATATGGATTGTGTGTTAAGGAAAATGAGCAACATTTCCAGTACCGACTGTAGGGAGGTTGAGCATCAAATTCTGTTATTTAATATGTTATATTAAATTTTAAAATGGTTAAGCGCTTCAGTGCCGCGGATCTGTGCAAGACAATGCCGGCGGCAATGCGGGGTCTAACTGCTGAACAGTTGAACTAGTATCAGACTCTTAAACTGCTCTCACTGTAGAAAAGTGTCCAGGTAGATATTTAAGATAGTTTTTCCTAGATTACTTTAAAGCACAGCGAGTGCTCCTGATCTTGAAAGAGTTTATGTCATTGATTATATTGCTTATGGTTTCAGCAGAAAATTTCTTTGGTCTTGTAGTGACTTTCCTGGATTTTTTGTTTTTTAAATTACGTCTGGATTATTTGAATTCTTCTTGAGACTCCAAACATGGACACAAATGCCTTCAGACACACTGAACTTCTTCAATTTGGTTCCCTTTTTATGTGAACCTTATACTGGTGAAAAGAGCCATTAACAGTAGCAGTAGACAATGAGAAATGTCGAAAGTCTGAATAATTTTCTCACTTTTCTTACACTTTCTCTTGAAAAGGGTCTTCGGGTCAAATATTGTATGTTTTAGTGTGTTTTATTAGTGTGTGCTTCTTCTTTAAAAATGCTGAACAGTCTGTTCATTGTGTTTTATTACTCATGACGGTTTACTTATATACAGGCTGAAGCATTTATAGTATCGCGGCCATTTTCCTCTGAAACAAAGGGGGAAATCAAAAAATGCTTCAGGCGAAATTTTAAGTGTTCTTAGGGGGACAAGATAGCGACCTTAACTCGTCCTTTAAATGCATTTCTCAATGTCATTTCAAGATCAAGCTGATTTTTTTCAAATGGAATGATGTATTTTCTTTTCCGGGGACAGAAAGAGCGTACAATTTTCAGCATAAAAGTTTCAGACACCTATCAGTTTGGGGTGATAGGTGATGTATATTGGACAAATAATACAACAAATGTTTTTCACTCTCTTTCCCTTTACTGGCATCAAATTTACATATCGTTTTGAATTTGCAGTAGAGCCGTCGGCAAAATTCAACACGCTCCTGAAAATCATCCCTATAAAGGGCTTGAAGTAGCCTAATGTGATATGGATGGCATTTGTGATGCTTAATCTCTTTCCTTTGAGAGATTCCTGAATCACGTTCCATTTGACGGGAATTTCGGCGAGGATAGCGGCAACTGCAGTTAATACATGAACTTCCGGATTTTCCCAATATCACTTCTCGTTCAATTGTTTTCTTCGTGTGACACCTCCCGTTTCGGAGAGTAAGTTTTCAAGTCGAGGTCTGTATAAGTTGCAGACTGCTCTAGCGTCCTTATGAGCTTTGTCATAAATGTACACCATATCGATTCTCTCATTGGTCGTGTATCAAGCATCCATGATTGAAAAACGAAGTGAAACAGGCTGGGAATGATGCCCTTTGAGGTTTGGATTGGCTAAGATGAGCAGTCGTTTGTGTAACCATGTCAACAAAACGTACAAAAGTGTAAACAAATAAATTTCCTTCATAGCAATAACAAAATAAAAGAGAGAGAAGTGAAAGTGAGTGAAAAACATTTGCTGTCTTATTTGTCTAATATCACATCGTCTATCATCCCAGCTGATAGATGATAGAACTTTTATATTGAAAATTGAATGCTCTTTCCATTTCCGGAAAAGAAAATACACAATTCCATTTGAAAAAATCAATTTCACCTTGAAATGACATTGAGAGTGGCATTTCAAGGCTGAGTTAAGGTTGCTATTATGTCCCCCTAAGAGCCGTTCAAATTTCGCCTGAAGCATATTTTGATTTCTCCTTTGTTTCAGAGGAAAATGGCCGCGACACTATTAATGCTTCATCCTGTATAGACACCAAGATAAAGTAAATCATCAGGCGACCAACACATCCGGGCTTTCACGTAAAATCTATCCCGCATGTGGCGCGGTATTTTAATTCTCAGCAGTTGGGCGTGTCACGGCCGCCCGAGAACGCACAATAGCTTCGCTTCTGAAATTGTAAATAAAATGTAAAAGATGCTAGAAATGTCGTTCCCCTTCGGCCAAGAAGGCAATGTATCGGGAAAGCACATTCTAATTGACACGTTTCATTTCGGCCACCATTGTGTTTCTAATTTAATTTATGTATTCCTTTAGTTTCTCCAATGTGTGAGGGTTTGTTTTACAAACTGTGACATTCAGGCACAGGTAAAAAGCCACACACTGCTAAATCTGGTCAACGAGCTCATACAGCAGCACTAATCACATCTTGAAACACTTCATTTCATGAGCTCCGCTACTGTATGAACAGTTGAAACCACACATATACTGGAAAGAGTCTAAATATCCCTTCTATATATTTCTGCATCTATTTTCGCCCAGTAAAAAATTGGATAGAGAATACGCCTTACTCGCTACTTTCCTATCATAAAGAGGAGTTTCCTGTACAGGATGTAAATCAGTAGCGCGTGTTTTGATTGCTCAAACGGTCATTCAGTTGAAACCAGGCCTCGTCTGGAAAGAACACAAGCGCTGGGTTCATTAAACCTTCATTTACAGATAAAAAAAAATCACAATAACGCAATCTTGCTACTGGGTTGCTTTGTTTTAAACAATGGACACGTGTATACTTGTACGGTTTCAGGTTTGATAATTTTGTTGCTTTATGTGCAGAAACCACTGAACCCCCAATTGTGCTAATTTTGGGGGTGATTTTGTTGGCGAACGTTTAAGGTTTACACTCATTTCATCTAGTTTATCCTCCATTTAAACTGTATGCTTACGCCTGTGTTTATTGTTGCGCACTGATCCAGTAGAATAAATTCTTTTCGCAATATCGTGAATTACTTTTCTGGAAGAAGATAAATGACAGGTAACTGCAAACGAAATTCTGCACTAACACGACGAGCTGACCCATATTTGTGGTAACATTTACACACGAAAATGCGCTGATCTAGAGCCAACTGTCCCATCTTGGCGAAGCTCAACTACTACACTGCTTCAAAGCGACGTTGAAGGACAGAAGGGGTGATTTGTAGGGGGGAGAGAGTGTGGAGCACCTCTCGTAGTCGACGGGATTCAAAACACTGCGCATGCGGGATAGCTTTTACGTGAAAGCAGTATATAAATAACTAGTGCATCATAACAGTAAAACAAAAATTACCCCTAAAACACAACTCAAATACACTTTAAAACAATATTTCGAGCTGATCAGTTCTTCTTCAGGTAGGAAGCTAATGTAAACAGAATGGAATGAAGTAGGCGATAACTGTGTCAATATAACGGAACAAAGTGAATGACCGGGCAGTATGACAGATTGTGAAAAGCTCATTGACACAGAGAGGAGAAATTTCGAAGAGGCATGATAATAGAATGGAGGTGCATGTTCACAGGACTAAATTAAGCCCTGATAGAGTACGGGCTTTATGCAGCAATATAGTTGCCATTTCCTAGCCTGTGAGTACTGTCTGCAATTGAGGGAGGCAATGCATTAATGAGAGTTAATAAAAATCACTACGTTTTAGAAACGCAATCGGCTGACGAGTAAAATTAAACTTTAAGTGTCGCACTTATAAAGATGACGCTAGGAATGATAACTGAACAAGATTTACATATCGGACGGTGACAGGGGTATGAACCAGGTGTAGACCGAAGCTCCATGGTGATATTCAGCTTTCTTCGAAAGATACTGTGCAGGTATTGGGAAGATCAAGAACACATGCCCAGCATTCTCCGAAAAACAGTAGAAGTGGTTGAAATTTTCAACAGAATAGTGCAACACTTTTTAAAAATCGGAAAATGCGAGGTGATGAAATTTAACATATTATTATGTATGAACTTGAGATCCTTGAGCGTGAAGTTCTTACGGGATGGATAACACGTGTGAGCAATAAAGGTAGATTCGCTTTCTCATGCTGAAAATCACTCCTTCCTGGGAATCATGGGGTCACAGCTATCGTTATCAAGAGAAAAGACTTGGTAGCCTGGTTTTTTTGCAAATTAACATTTCAAATAAGTATCCTGCTTATGTTTCAATTAACCTTTAACGTCTTTTAGCAATCGTATCTGGAAATAGAATTCTCCAACTACCTTGAGGCACTTTAATGTACGAATACATTAACTGTGTCACGTTCTCCGCTAGTCATTATACAGGAGCTTGTTAGTTCGTTTAATAGCTCACGCAGCTTCGACCGGAGTGTTTGCTTACATTTCACAACATTCTGTCAAGGGAGGGATAATTTACGACTAAGACTTGCCCAAGAGAGGGCTGGCTACTTATGGCTTCAAGCTCTGCCCCGTCTGACGGAATCTGCGGTCTTTGAAGGACAAACTCACCATCTCGTGACAAATCAAATTTCACCGTCTGCTAGACAATTACATTCTCTGCGCCAGTGTCTGGTGACCCTACGTTGTTGTGTTACCTTCTGGACTTGACTGAACAAAAGTTATGCATTATTCAAAATCAACCTCCCAGCAAATTCCACGAATAAATTACTTAGGATATTACGATTTTTATCCGCTATGCAAATGAGTACCTGGCTCATTCTTTTGCACAACATTTTCTTGGAAACTCACGTAGCTTTATCTTAACGCTGCATACATAGTGACTTTCTCGTATATTTAAAATTGGCTAAGATGTTTTCATTAATACTACGATTTCAAGTCATTTAACTACAATTGGATACAGAACTTAAAACCAATAGGAGTAATGATTTGATAAATACTTTTTATTTTTCAATATAATTTCCCTGCACATTGAGGCATTGTCCCATCATTTCACAAGCCCCTGAAAAACCGCCACGGGTGACAGCGCTCGCTAAGGCGCGGACTCGTGAGCGCGAGGTCTGGGGTTCGATTCTTACCACGACCGTCCTCCCTGACTGAGGATTTTTCCAGGTTTTCCTCAGTCCTCAAAAATGGCAAATGCCGGGGAAGTGCATTAAAACTTAAGCCTGGAATGCTTCCTTTAAACAGAATTATTTCCCAATTTATCATTTCATCTCATATATCATCAGTGTCCACCGTCTGTGATGCCTCAGCAGTAAAACGGGCGTTAAACACTGTTAAAAAATGAAATACAGCAACATAAAGTTCTTTGGGAACAGGCTGCGACTTCCCTTTCCACAGTTTCATCGTCAGCAAAATGTTCACCCGAAAGATAATGTTAAGACGGCCAAACAAATGGGAGTAACTTGGAGCAAGGTGGGGGCTATACGGAGGAAATTAGGGAACTTCCCATTTGAAATTTCGCAGCATCTTATTTGTCTTGTTGGCAGTATAAGGATACACTTTTGTCTTTGGTGAGGAGCTCTGGTCGCTTCCATTGAATGTCCTTACAAAGTTTCCCAAGGATGTTACAGTAGGAGCTGTCCTTGAGGCTGGAATGCGGAAGCAGTATGCCTTCGTGATCCCAAAGACTGTGAGCGTCACTTTCCCGGCGGATGGTGTCACTTTAAACGACGCAAAATATATCACGCACTCTTTGTCTGGGGTTGGTAATAGTGAACCCAAAACTTATCAGCTATGAAAATTCAGGCTAGCATATCGTGTGCATGGTGGCAGCGCTAGAGATGCTATAAGGCAGACCCATTCTTTGCATTTTGTGTTTAGGGATCAGCATGCACAGACTTTGTGAAAACCTAACCTGTGATGCATTATGAGGTATACCATTGCATGTAAAGAAGACATAGTTACCCTTCTATCTCCGTAGGTCGCAGACGCGATGTTCGTTTTCGATGCCTGTTCGCCCTCTAGAGAACTTCTGCCCCAATTGTAAACAGCGTGATGTGACAGGTGTTTCTCACCGTAAATGGCAAGCATTTCTTTGAGAATATTCTTTCATTCCATATTCCCCCCCATAAGAATTGCATAACAGAGCACTGCTTGATGGTTGTACATTCACTCAGAGGCGCCGGCATCTTGCAACTACTGTTTCGCTATTGTAAACATCGACGGTCTCGTTTAGAATGTCACCAATTGACACCGGACTAATGCTGCCATCTAGTGGCAATAGTCTTAGGTAGTACCCTGCACCAATTTGTAACGGTACTTAATGACTTGCATTCGTAGATAAAGTTTACCACATCTAGAAGTAGGTAGAATAATTTTATACTTTTGACATTTTGAAGCTAAAGTATTTGTAATTGAGTTTCAAATAAGCCGATATTTTACTGCAAGTAATATGTAAATACCGCTAACAGAAGTGAATTACAATACATTTGTTTCTTATCATCTTTAAAGGTTAGGAGTTTCAAAGAATAGATTGATCCCATCATATCAAATATAGCCAAGCTATATATCTGTAGTAATATATTCTTTGGATATTTTACGTTTTCCATTCTTAATATGTGATATTTCCATTATGACCTACATTTTAAAACATCTAACTAAATTTTTCCCCCTATATTTATGTTTATATTCTGATCATTTTTTTTTTTTTTTTGTGTACATTTCTTTAAAATCTCATTTCTGTGTATCGTGTATTTGTTATGACTGATTTTCTGCATGTCCTGTGTTTTCATTCAGCATTTTTCTTGTAGTACCAAACAAATTAAGTATATTTACTTTTATTTCTTTTATCTATTGTTCATTGTTAAATTCGTGCAACGAATATAAAAAAAAATACTTCTTTAATTATGTGATTATTTATTACTTTATATTCCCGTTATTTTGTTTTGTTTTATTGCGTAATTATTTTGCGTTCTTTAATTGTATTATGCAGGACATTTGACTTCTTGCACATCATTTTCTGTGCTTCTAATTATCACGTCATCATTAGCAACTAAAACTGCGTTGTACGTTTTCTTTATCATTGATGCAAATTCCATAATATTGCAAGTTTCAGCTTCTAAATAAAGCGAAAAAAACATGTCCATTTTCCTGTAATGTACCACAGACTATAAATCAATAATGGCTGATACTTTGATTATTCTGCATATTAATTCATAGTAATAATGGATTTAGAATCGGATATTAGCGGCACAAAGTTATTATTATTATTATTTAAAATACGCTAGTTTTTAAAAATCATTCTTTAGATGGCGCACTGTGAAGTTTCAGACGCGTAAGCATAGTCACTTGTTTATGACAATCGCGTAAACAAACAAATGTTAACATTTTCTACGAAATGGATAACAACTGAAATAAGAGCTGTAATAAAGAATTTCCTTTTGAGCGGTTTAACCTCAACGAAATACAAAAGGAGGTATATTCACATTAAAGGATTCTTTCCGTTTGTTTTCGATGGTTAAAATGATGGGCTGCTGAATTTAAGCGTGGTCGTACATCCATTCAGTGATGAGCTCAGTGTATCCCAAACCGACCAACGAGGTTATGACAAAAATTCGCAATGCCGCATTCAACCATCGTCGATTGAAAGAACACTAGTAGTCTGACATTCACTACATTTTACACGAAGTATTGGGTATGAGAAAGATTTCCCCTATGGTACCATGTTTGTTAACAATGGACCAAAATCTCATTCGAATGAGCATTTTGTAAGAGTGCTTACACTTGTTTAAGCGCAATTCTTTGACGTTTCATATTACTTGATGAAGCATCACACGTCAGATATGAAGGAGCAGTCCAAACAGTGGTTGGCAATAGGTGAAGAAGCACCAACCAAATAAAGCAAAAACGGTTTCACCTGAAGGAAAAAACATGGCTACGGTTTTCTCGGAATCTCGTGGTGTGGCGCTCGTAGACCACCTCCAGAAGGGCAGATCCATCACCGGGGGAGTATCTACGTTTCACTACTGGAACAAATGAAGAATGCTGTTCAGGCTAAACGTACACACCTTGCGAAAAAGAAAGTTCTCTTTCATCACGATAGTGCGCATTCACACACTCTGGGAATGTTCCTGCAAAACTGCATGACCTTCGCTTCCAAGTGCTTCCCCATTCACCGGATTTGACTCCCAGCGATTACTTTTTGTTCCTAAAATTCAAGAAATAGCTGAGTGGACAAAAATTCACATCAAATAATGATGTTGAAGCGGAGATCGGCGCTTATTTTTCACAGTTAAAAAATCTTATTTTATTCAGGGTATTAAAAGTAGGAAAGTCATTGGACTAAAAACATTGATTTACATGGTGATTATGTTGAAAAGAAAAGAAAATCATTTCTCTGAAACATTGCATTTTCTTGGTCAGACCGAGAAGACTTAGAACGGCTTAGATACACATACACAAATTATAAACATAATATTATTACATAGTGTATATATATATATATATATGCACAAAATTTTGTATAAAGAGTTCGGTTATGCTTGCCTTTTGCTGATATTTAATTATATTAATTTAGTTTGTAGGAAACACAATTTTTAATATTCATACACATTTGATAGAAAATGAATAACGCGCGCGCACACACACACATAACCTTGCAAAAGAGTGCAGGTATGTTTACCTGAAATTGGTAGATAGTTTAAATAGAAAAAGTTTTACGTATTTGTTTGTTTTTAACAGTGGTTTTCTATATTTCCTTTGAATAAAATATAATTTTTATATTTATGTACATTTATTCATAGGAAATTAATATTATACGCACAGATGCATCAGATGTAGATAAATATCAAACATATCATTTTACAGATAATAATACAGAAAGCATTTTCAATAATAATTATGTAAACATTTTTTCTAACTAAATACCAACTTTAGGCAGACTTTTATGCAAAATATTTTGTATTTGTGCATATATTAATTTTCCTATCAATAAATGTGCATTAATATTAAAATTATATTTTATTCAAAGGAAATATAGAAAAACGTTAAAAGTAATTATATATGTAAAACTAATTCTATCCAAATATGTACCAATTTCATGTAAACACGCCTGGACTCTTTTGCAAGATTATGTGCGTTATTCATTTTCTATCAAATGTGTGTGAATATTAAAAATTGTACTTTCTTCAAATTAAGTTAATCTAATTAAATATCAGCTTTAGGCAAACTCAACCGGACTCTTGCAAAATTGTATTGTGTATATGTATACATACATAGCATTTAATAATAATATGTTTACAATTTGTGTATGTGTATCTAAGGCGTACTACAACTTCTCAGCCTGACCAAGAAAATGCAATATTTCAGAGAAATGATTTTCTTTTATTTTGCAACACAATCACCATGTAAATCAATGTTTTTAGCCCAATGACTTTCCAACTTTTATACCCACAATAAAATAAGGTTTTTTAACTGTGAAAAGTAAACGCCGATCTCCGCTTCAACATCATTATTTGATGTGAATTTCCGTCCGCTCAGTCATTTCTTGAGTTTTAGGAACAAAAGTAATCGCTGGCAGCCAAATCCGGCGAATGGGGAAGCACTTGGAAGCGAAGGTCATGCAGTTTTGCAGCAACAATCCCAGAGTGTGTGAATGCGCATTATCGTGAAGAAAGAGAACTTTCTTTTTCGCAAGGTATGTACGTTAAGCCTGAACAGCTTTCTTCATTTGTTCCAGTAGTGAAGCGTAGATACTCCCCGGTGATGGTTCTGCCTTTCTGGAGGTAGTCTACGAGCGCCACACCACGAGAATCCCAGAAAACCGTAGCCATGTGGCGTGTATGTGTTTGTATATATATACACACACACAATAAATATATATATATATGTATATATATATATCGTTTGACAACAAATGAATAATGAAGAATTTAAAAAAAAAAATATTACATAGTATTGAATGGCTTACATCCAATCTATGCGGCGGCCATATTTGTTATTAATTAAAGTTTGTTATGTGAAGATGGTCTTGCTCCAGGCAACGATGTGCAGGAAAGTCAAGTAACAGCATCAACATCAAGAGAAAAGTTACAAAAAGATGCCCGCAATGAACAAATTGCGAATTAGGCTTCTGGAATCAGCTTTATATGTCTTTCTCAGACTGGAATTCACAAAGAGTGCTAAAGCAATAGCCTTCGCCGATGATCTACTTCATTTTAATCAGATGAGAATCTATTGTAGAACCAATGATATGAATTTAGAAATAATTTAAGAAAAAACTAAACTCAACGAAAACACATCTAAGGTTATGTCCGTCCCTAGGAAAGGGGGGGGGGTAAGGTCAAAGAGAAAGAAAAGTACAATTTTTGTAAAAAAAATCCTTAAGCAGGTCAATAATTCGGAAGAATGTTCTACAGAAACTAACCTTCGGAGATCATAACAACCATGTTTCCGAAAAATGTACAAAACAAATATTAACACTTTCAAAATCAGCCAAACTAACATGGAAGGTGGAATACCAGTGTGGAAAAGAGTTCTGGAAAATGAATGCTACAAAACCAAATTATTCCTTGTTCAAAGAATCATAAACAAGCCTAACGACTGTTTCAAACGAAGCACTCGTAAGTTATAACAGGAACAATTCCTATGAATATTAAAATAAAATAAAGAAGGCAGCAGAATCCTATGACTTTGTAAACGAACACCAACACCCCATTGATCAAGGTATGGAGACAAAACACCGGAGGCACCAGCGTATTTCGTGAAAATCATTGAAGGCAATGACAGGATGACACAAGCAACCGACAGAAATAGGAAGTTTCGGCAACTTTGAATTTTATGGGTTTTACATATGATAAACTTAAGATTTAACAACAAACAAACATTCAGCTTGAAACAAACATTAAAACTTTTTGTAGTACGCTACAGTATGGTTCTTCGCATGCAGCATCATGCGCTTGTAGTCTGCTTAACAGAGTCAACAGCTCAAGTGCAGTTTCCTGGTCTCTCACGTAGCTTCACATGATATACTGTACGCATGCATAACAGGCACCTCAATTGATTTAAATATAGTTGTATTTACAGTGCACAGGAATGCATTCTTTTACACGATACTTACATATTTGTTGTAAACGTTTAACGTCCTGCCAGCTGTCCAAGTCGTTCGAGAAGGTGAACGGAATGAATGAAGTCTTTAGCGTGTAAATGTTACGTGGCATTTGCTTTTTCAAAGTAAGAGAAAATTCCAGAAAAGACCTTAACCAGGCAACATGTCCCGACCGAGGATCGAACAGTTGAGAATCAAATGCATTACCATCTGAGCTACACGGGAGCATTTGTTGATGCTGGACTCAGGGTACACGTTTTAAAGCTGCCTCAGTTCATTTTAAGTTAAAGCGTTTGTTTGGACCATGTGCTCTGTTAACTGAGCGAGCAAAAACACATGTTAAGTAACAATTGTTGATTTGGTTTATTTATTGTCGCTGTGAAACGGCCGATAAATTTTGCTCAGAGGCCTCTTCTTTCAGGCTTGTGCGGGCCCACGGCTTTACTTTCCATCCGAAGGTAGACATACTTAGGGTTTTTACGTCCGAAAAAAATCCATCGATCCTGGCCGGGATGAACCCGCGATCTTGGGTTTAGGAGGCAAGTATGGTTACCACTAGACCACCAGGACCGGCATTTAGTAATAAGAATCACCTAGAATCGTATTCTCGCTATGCTTGAATTTTTTGTTTGCTAGCTTTAGCAAAGTACAGCACTATTTACAGCAATAATACATCTTTTTTATATTTCATGATATACTTGAATTTTATGACATTTAAACTTAAACATAAATATGTAAATTTATCATCTTCGTTTTCAAAATAGTTGTCACACTAATAAATATTCTAAGGAAGAAACTAAAAAGAAAGCAATAATTGTATTATTTTCATTTACACAATTATTTATTTCCTGTTTATTTGGAAAACAAAACTTATTTTGCTCTATTTTGAGCATAAATGCTTTAACATTCAAATAAACCTTTGAACTTGAAGGCTATATTACCATGTGTATAAGATACATAATTTTTACTTGCAAAAAAAAAAAAAATAAAACAATGTACACATGTGAAGGTTTTGAACTTCAGTAGTCCTGATTGCTATTAACCACTCGACTGTCAATGTACGTCAGTTACGGAGAACTCCATGTTACTGGTGGTGGATACAAGAATTGAAATACACGCGAATTAACATTTATTCAAACAGAAAAAGAAATAGGAGAAAAGTGTATGTGCAGGTTTTTACATATTTTGTGCATTTTTCTTTATTGCACAATATTGGCACGACCAATTTCGGTAACCTTAGTTCCGACATACTCATACCAATTTCTAACGTGAACAATGGAAAATGAAGCTCTAGTGGAAAAATGCTTCAGTTTTATAAAAGAAGGTTCCTTGGTCTGCTGTTAGAACTATTTATTGGCATTATATTTTACACTGAGGAGGGCCTGGTTAACAATAATAACAATGTTGCTCTACGTTGGAAAATGCAGTGCTGAGACCAATTAACTGATGACAGCTGTTGGTGTTTCAGCAGCTTGGCTGCCTTATCCCTTCTCTTTCGGCCCGATGTAGTGCGTGGCTTCTCTAGCCCTTATCATCCGCTTTTAAACAGGATAATAACCAGAAAGCCCCGCGTCCTTTGCCATGAGACTTTGATCTGTTTACTCTTATTCTTATCTTAGTCACCCAATAATTTAAAGGTGAAAATGACGTCATTCAATCATCTAGACATACTTCTGAGGATGCAAATGTTTCAAAATGTTTTATATGGATAAATTTTTCCGAAATAAGATTAACAAAGGAATTGTGGTCCGTATCTGACATTCATTGTCAACTTAGTCCGGCTTGTTATGAAACATTACCCTTTTTTTATTTATTTATGAACGCTCTTTAACATCTCAGGTCATCAGCGTCCCATTCAATTCAGGGCGTGAAACGGCCGACAAATTTTGCTCAGAGGCCTCTTCTTTCAGACTTAAGGTTCTTTTTCGTGCCGTAAATGTACGACACGGGACCCACGGCTTTACTTCCCTTCCGAAGGAAGCCATACTTAAGACTTTTACACTCGAAAAAATCCATCGATGCTGGCCGGGTTTGAACGCGCGATCTTGGGTTTAGAAAGCAAGTATGTTTACCACTACACCACCAGGACCGGCATGATGGGGAGGTCTGGGGTTGGATTCCCACTAGGACCACATACCCTGAGGTTTTTTCCAGATTTTCCTCAGTCTTCATAAATGGCAGATGCCGGAGAGGTATCCTAAACTTAGGCCCGGAAGGTATTCTCCCATTTAAAAAATCCTTTCCAAATTTATCATTTGATCTCATACATGTATCATCAGTGCCTACCGTCTGCAATGCCTCAACAGTTAAAACGGTCGTTTACCACCACCGCCAATAATAATAATAATAATAATAATAATAATAATAATAATAATAATAATAATAATAATAATAATAATAATAATAATAATTCATAGCGCATCTTACGTTGCAACATTCAAGCGCATGATGTAAAACTATGTATTTTCAACACTTTTTCCCTCTTTCCTTTTCCGGTATCTCTATACTAATAATTGAGTGTACCTATGGCGCGCGACATTTCAATCACTTTATAAGGTTGTCTCATTTATCTTGCTCACCCAAAATAACTTTTGCGAGTGCGTGAAATAAAAAATAGTTTCAAACTAAGTTCCCCCCCCCCATTGTGAGGGAATTCTTCCTGAGGGTATACTTTTTTATATATCCGTATTAGCATATGAGATAGGGATAAAACTTTTGTTTGTTTTTTTTAATTGTACCGTGCACATTTATTTTAAGAATACATTTACCCTCTCCAAGGGCTACTCAAAAATGCATGACACTGTACCATTTTGTCAAGCATACAGATGTGCCCCGAGAGGAAGTTGGAGGTAGGTAACCCGTTTCCCTCACCCCTCAAATTGTCGTTTCTATAGCTTACATATAAATGTATTGTAGTCATACATCAGAGTAAGCTGTATCCACACTGAGCTATTGTGACAAAGTTTTCTTACAATTATGCAGTATGAAGAGAGAGCACCAATGCTGCTGATCTATGTAGAATTAACTTGACAGACAATGATCTATTCCATTACATTATTGAAGAGGTTAAATTATTTAGTTAAACAAATGCACTGTAGTGCTAATAAATCAAGAAGTCATGCATTTATCATTTCCATGACTAAAATCGTACAGGGTGATATATTTCTGAATATCTCTTGGAGGAAATAAGTGTATTCTTGAATAAAATGTACTTTGTGCCATTTTAACAAACGAAGTTCTATCCTGTATCTCCTACATTAAGGTAGATATAAAATGCTATAGAACTCAGCTAAAACTCCCCCATATGTTAAAACACCTTACAGCAGTAGTTCAGGAATGAATAATATCTTAGCATAGTTTTACAACGCTTTTAATGAACCAGCATAGAACTTTTCATATTACATATTTTCATGTTTAAAAGTACATAAATACAAACATTTAAGTATATTTTGATAAATTAATATCCTTCCTGGTGATATCAGAACGAGGCTAAAGGCTGCAAGACCCGCGTGCGAATCAAGCATTAAGTCCTAAGACAAATTAATGTTTGGAGAGAGCGCTCTCCCCCCCCCCTCTCTCTCTCTCTCTCAGGGTTTATATTAAAACAAACTCATGTTCAGAAATGGAAAGGAAATTTCGTAAAAATAATTAATACACCAGTCTTAACATGTAGTACCTTACATAGAATTTGCAGAGAAATTACATACCTGTTTTGAGACCGTCGTTGGTACCATGATGTAAACAATAGCCTATGGCAAAGTCTAACACAATAAAGGAGGGAAGATTAGCGTCACTTTTCGCGTGGTAGCGTCGATTCTTATTGAGTATTTAAGGACCGGACTCCCACTTGAAATCAAACAGTTTCAGAATCTCTAGTGCTTCATCTCCGTGTCCGCTGCGTCGCCCGGAAGTTCGAGGTAAAGTGGCATAAGTCTGTGGTTTCCAGTCCAGCACCGGCGAGACATGAACATAAATCACTACGCGAGCTATTTGAGCGAACAGTTGGGTTGCGTTACATCACTGCAGCAGTATTTTATTAATATACGGCTTTAGTTCCTCGAGCATAACATATCCACGTGCCTGCCAAACCTGCACTGCAAAGCAGTCCGACGTGACATGCGAGAATGTCTGTGTGTTCACGTGCGATCTAATAAAATACATTAACCAACGTATATTCAGGCGTTATTTATCATCAATCCTCACATTTGATTTCCCTCAACTCAGTATCGGCAAGCCTTCAGCTCCCAAAATCCAGCAAACATACCCTACAATCATCGACACGAGGAGCAACTGGTGGTGAGCAGCATCTGTTTCGAAAACTGCAATCAGTTGTAACGAATTAATTAGTCATGTCAACACAGCCTGTTTCCATTTCCCAGTCACAATCAATTCCCATCACCTCACACCATACCTCCTTCAAATTTTGGCGCCCAACATGGAGCTTACTGCATCAAACTACCATTAAACCTCTTACCACCAAATACTACTTCAAACTTTGGCGCCCAACGTGGGGTCACATCGCCGACACCCAATATAAACCACTTCAGTTTTAGTTTGTTTTTATTTTTTATTTATTTATTTATTTCCTCGCTTGGATGGAATAGACGCGAGATTATAGCACTCCAAGAAAGAAACAGAATAATTAAAGGGCTCAGCAAAAATAGC
This sequence comes from Metallyticus violacea, assembly GCA_030762175.1. NCBI lineage: Eukaryota > Metazoa > Arthropoda > Insecta > Mantodea > Metallyticidae > Metallyticus > Metallyticus violacea. Next base: position 350,737,771 of record CM060846.1, on the reverse strand, counting down.
CACAAAATACTAAATTAGATTCTTGGTAATATAGCAAACTAATTTTTGTAATTCGATTTTTAATAGTGTTAACAGCACAGACTTTGAACCGAAATTCATTTTTCTCACTCGTGAAGCTTGATTTATCTTCATCTAAGCAACATTTAAAAGGAATATGTGAGCTTTATACGGACGTTTGACGTATTGCTGCTTGCACGAGCCGGTCGAAGCGGACAAAGAGGACGCCATATCTTCCGTGCAGAGCATATAAACTTCACTTTTACTTACACACGGACGGATCTCGTGCAGTAGTCACGCTTCCTTTCACGAACTGCGGCGGAGAAAACCGAGTCTTATTCAGGATGTGCGACTTCAAGGATGATTGCCTTATTGGCAATGTCGACCTGGGCCCTGGTCTACAAAAGTATGGTCTTTGTAGTTAATAGTAAAATTCTGTTCCACAAAGGTTTCTGCTACGCTTGTATTTTACAACTCCATACCTGCAAGTGTACAAGTGAATTTTCGTTGTCCTGTTCCATAGAAGTATCAGATTCAGTCGGGCGCTGATAATTTGTATAAATTGCTTTACAAGAGTAGGAATATTGGCGACTCCAAATACTAGCACAAAATTTATTATATTTTTAATGGTTTTGGGAGTCAGTTGACACAAATGTGCTTATTAGCGAAAGGGATGATGATGATGATTAGGAATATGTATAACTAAAGAATAAATAAGTATTTATGTACAATGAAAAAGTTAGGTTAATTGAATTAAAGTACGGCTTATGAATGATATTGACGTTTACTGTTTCAGATACATATTTTAGACCAGCATCTTATCTTATATTTTTAAGGTTTTTGCTACTTGCCACCAAAATGATTTATTTTCATTTTTCAATATCTTTTTAACATAATCTCTTTTGATCTAATTTTCCCAATTTTTGTTTTTGAGAGCGTGATTGTCAAACAGTATTAAGAAACAAATGAATATAAAGGATCAAATGAACTAATATAATAAATGACAAAGGGCAATCGGGTAGCTCCATTCTTCTGCCATCTCTGGACGATTGAAAATGAAGCTCCTAAATGTAGCTGCAAGGGATTGTCGTCTCAAAGTGAATTACTACGCTTAAATAAGCGCATAACCAAGTATTTAAATTATCATTATATATGAGAAAAACACAACACCCATTTAGCAGGAATGACAATAGTCCGTTCTGCACATTAAAAATTCCTAAGGTATGACGACGTATGGCAAAGAGTTGTTCCTCCATCTTGCTCTTATATGATGTCACTTGTAACTTTTTATTCATTTTTTTCTAGTGTTGCACTTCTTTCGTGGAACAGAAAGTTTAAAGAACTTTGAACTAATACAGTTGAATGTATTAGACCATACTTTTGTGGGATACGGCCCAGATAGATCAGTTGGTAAGGGCGTCGTGCTGGCAGTGGGTGCGGCCCCCCTAGGCTAACTTTTTTTAATCTTCCTAATTTGCCTACACTGTTCCAATATAATATATATACTATTTTTTTTACTTTTTTATGCTAAAACTTACAGTGTTAAAGCAACGCATGATTTGGAAATTTAGGTATGGTTAGATTAGCTTAAGTTTAAAATAAAAATGCAAAACCGCTAGTATTAAAAGCGTATGCCTTTTCCCCTTTGATTATTTACTTTAGTTGTTACACTGCTACATTACAGTTTCTTATTTCATTTTGCATTATACTGAATGTGATTAACTGTTAAGTGCATCCTTAAAAATTAATTTTACGTATACGATTTGCCGTTTCCGTGCGTTACGACTGTTCCTTTCGCTTGCATTCACACTATCAATTCTGCACATGGATGCACCATGCCTTTTGGACTCTTGTTTTCTTCGCTACCTTTCGTGACTACTGCAAAAGACCCAACTCCCGCCGCGAGTTGCGTGCTAGAAGTTAAGTAGGCTGCTTGTTACATATCGAGTCCCGCCACAGAGCTAAGTTTCTTATCAAGCATACAATACAGTTGATCAAATGTAGCACTCGACTAACACTATAAGTCAAGAGGAAACTTTAGTTCATAACTCTTTTAGAATAATTTATAAAATGCTTCTGGCAATTGGTAAATACTGAAACAGTCTGTTTAGAACATGTGTAAATTCCGTAAACTCCGTGACAGGCTATTAATTTACAACCAGGCGTGGTGTGGGCGAGGTTTATAGTGCACTTTACCACTTTCTAAAAACGCTAGTAGTCATTGAACTGAATTACAGCATTATTCATTTCATTCAACGTCCCCCTATTATATTCAGTCGAGATGGAACGTAAAAAGCTTGATGAAAAGATCAACAAAACCAGTTCACGTAGGTAAATGTCCGGCTGCCTGAACGTGCTGCATTAAAATCTTTATTTAAATATAAATCTATCTATTAATTACAATTTATACAACTTATTCCTACAAACAATTAATAAGTAATATAAACTCAGCAAAAAACATCCGAAGTGAACAAGACTTAGCATGCGGGAGTAGCTTAGTTTAAAAAAAAATTTTATTAAGAAATGACAGCTCCAATAAACATTTATTGGGATGGTATTCAAAAAGTAAGTACATAAATTGCTTATTCAGGTCCATTTGTGCAAAGAGTTAACTTGAGTTTAAGGCATAAAATTAACCATCAGCAATACTTAACTTGGTAATTTTAGTTGTATAAACATTAGTGTAAGATTATTTCGTCTTAACCTCAAATTAAATCTAACTCGCAAAATTGCACAAGTTAAAGCACTAACTAGAGCTTAAAGTACAGAAGCATATCAACTTCTGTTTTAAAATGGCGAGTCAGGTTTATTTTTATTCAATTTAGATGACATTTCTTATTGTTTCCCTTTCACTTCCGCATAATAACAGACAAGAGTTGCGCTCAGTTGCAGGTTATGTTTGACTAAACTTACAAGTGGTTTATTGTACAGATTTCTGGTTTTTTCAACATGTCATCCGATGATGAATTTTCCTGTAGGAGTTCTGGATCCTCTGCAAAATAGGCATCTACAGCTACAATTGCCCGCTGTCCCGCAAGGACATTCTTGAGCTTCCGAAAGAGATGAAAGTCGGAGGGAACCAGATCCGTGGAGTAGGGAGGATGCTCCAACAATTTGTAGTATAACTCCTTCAGTTTTAATTCCCAGAACACCTTCGTGGGCAGGTGCGTTGTCCTGGTGAAAGGTGATTTTTGCCCCTGCAATCTCTCGAGTGTTGGCATCTTAGTCTGATTAGATCAGAGTAACACTCTCCGACTATTGCTATACCATTTTCAAGATGATCAATCAGTAAAATGCCCATAGAATCCCAGCATGTTTGGCGCTTAACAACCGGCTTCTATCCACTGTTTGGATTCAGGTGTATGATGAATCCAAGTTTAATCCACTATAACTAATCTGCGAATAAAGTCAGTTTTATTCCTGTTCAGTCTCTTTAAACATTGCGCAGAGGTTCCCAAGCGCATTCCCCTTTAATCTGCTGTAAGCAAACGCCGCACTCTTGCGCTAAGCTTTCTCATCTCCAAATATTAATAACTTCCGCGCTCTTTAAATGTGCCTATAGCGCAACAATATTAAAAGACTTGAACATTTTCAGAAACGCTTATAACAGATATACCAATTTAATGGAAAAACTTAACTACGTTAGCGCTGCTATTTTTGTTCGAGACCAAGAACTTTTCAGATGGTCGTCTTATATTTTGTTTTACATTATGTCCACTCTACTATAGATTCTTTTATTTCGCATTTCTTGGCATCTCGCATCTGAAAATATACTTATAAAATGAGTTTAATAATGAATATATGTCAAACATCAGCATAACATTGTACATTATAATGTGCAATTGGGAGGGTACGTGATCATGTGACCTTATGGTATAACCGGCTCTGAATATTTACGTTGAAATCGGACCTTGACCGCGAGTATATTTTATGTTAAAAGTTATATGTACGCGACGATCCATCTCTTCGCGCCGAACGTACCAAAAGTTTACTGCAACTCCCGGTGTAATTCTTCCCCTACTGCACCTGTATTACGTCACGCAATATCAGAGTTGCTGCAAAACATTACGAGTTAATTATCTATAAATGATTTTAATAAATTATGCTCATAAAAACGAACAGTCTCAATTAAAGTACAACAAAAATACCTCATCTTATTTTATGATATTCAAGGAACGGTTTACCAGCATCTCTCTCTCTCTCTCGCGCGCACACACCTGTAACTGGGCGATACTAAAGAGATGTCCTGAAAACTCTGCAAGGCCACATTTCCTTGCAGCAAGCTCAATGCTGCACCACGTTAGTGCAGGCCCGCAACGCAAATGTTTCTGAATAACTCACAAAAATCTATATGAAGTGTGTCCCACACCCTCCCTACAGTCCAGATTTAGCTTCGGGAGGCATTTTTCACTATAAGAAGCAGTGAAGGCTATGCAAACGATTGTTGTGAATGATCTGTTTAAAATGGTTTTCAGGAAGTATTTGAAGACTAGCAGAAACGCTGGGAGAGGTGAATTGCATCCAACAGGGACTACTTTAAGAAAGCTCATCAAAATAATAAAGGTAAGTAAAGGTATATTGTCTAAAAAAGTATGATCATTCTTTATGGAGCATTCCATTACTTACGTTAAATGAAACAATAAACGAGAACAAAGAGATATGTACATAAATATCTGCAATGGCGTAACATGAGATAAAAGAAGCAACTTGGGAAATAATACGCTTTTATGGTTTAACTTATTAGGCTGCTTTGCTTTAAGTTGCTCCCACTCCCACACAAATTCGATAATATTAGCGCTGCGGCCATTTCCTAACCTTGAACCTTCATTGCTGTTCTTCCATCAAAAGAGAGCCATAATAACTCAACTTGGATATCTTGCACAACTGCACATCTTTCTCCTATGAGGTCATGGCGTCTCAAAATAGAGGTTTAAATGGAGTGAAAAGTACGTATTACGTAAGCCGAAGATTGTCGTAGGCACTTTTACTAAGGCTTCAATAACAACACACGAACAAGATTTGTTTTGTTAACTATTTATATAGTCGCTTTTACTTTAAATGTGTTGTAAAACTGACAGTGTTTCTAATTTGGTTCAGTTCATTCTTGGTCGCCAAGTGAAATGCAAAAGATAGACTCATTTGGCCCAATAAGCTTGTCTATCTGCATGCATTGTAAACCAAAATCTGCCGAATTTTCGCTTTGGGCGAGTTTAACAGGTGCAAAAAGTAGGTAAATTCTGATTTTTATAGTGTTTAACGTCCGTTTTTATTACTGAAGTACCACTGGTGGTGACATTGATAATACATGAGATGAAATTATATATTGGGAAAGATTTTATTATTATTATTATTTAAATGAAGGAAGTTTAGGGTACCTTCCCGGCATTTGCTATTTATGAGGACTAAGGAAAAAACCTCAATCAGGGAGGACAGACCTGGTGGGATTGGGAAAGCAATTTTTTTTTAAGGAAAGAAGCCTTCCAATCCTATGTTTTATAGTTCTCGTCAGGAATTTGCTATTTAGGACTGAGAAAACCCAGAAATATACTTCAATTAAGGTGGACGGTCTGGGCGGGAATCGAACCCCAGACCTCCCGCTCAAGAGTTCGTGCCTTAACGACCTTGGCCACTCGTGCCAGTGGTAAGTTCTCTGGCTTCGTGTATTTATTAATTTGTTTTATTTATGGACGCTCTTTAACATCTCAGATCATCAGCGTCCCATTCAATTAAGAGTGTGAAACGGCGACAAATTTTGCCGAGAGGCCTCTTTTTTCAGGTTTGAGGTTCTCTATCGTGCCGTAAATGTACGACACGGGACCCACGGCTTTACTTCCCTGAAAACCGTACTTAGGATATTTACGCCCGAAAAAATTCATCCACCTTGGCCAAGATTGAACCCGCCATCTTGGGTCTACGAGGCAAGTATGTTTACCACTACACCACCAGGAAGGACGGCTTCGTGTATCAACTAAATAACTTATGTTCTGTTATAAGATAGCTGATGTTTTAAATGTTTTACTTATGAATTGTCGGAATTGATTCCTGTAAATTATAGGTAGATTAATTAGGTACTGTTTTCTTAAATAAAATACAGCAAAATCTGTTCATTTCAAAATCTGAATATCCCGGATTCCTACCCATTATGGACAATTTTATTGGTATCTGCGAAAACCATTTGTTTCATAAGTTTTTTTTTTTTTTTTTTTTTTTTTTTTTTGAATAACACGGAAATGGAAATAGTTTGCAACCGCTTATATCAGAAATAGTATTTTTGAACACACTCTTAGAAGTAAACTATATTTTAAAACAGCGTGTAGTTTTAAGTAAACAATAATAAACAATAATACGTCTATCGTAATAACCGGTTTCTTTGCGGCAGTCTGCGAAAGTGGGTTGGGTTTTCGTTCAATCATTTTATTGCCTATTGACCAGGCAGAAGAGTGCACTCAGTGAGCTGCCGTACTTTGAGAGTGGGTATGCAGAGCGCAGAATCGTGATTTTCCTGATCAACAATACCGCGTAAAAATATGGCACTGTCGCTAAGTGATAATAAAAGTTATTGAACTAATGAAAAAGGAAAATCTGAATGTGAGAAAAATAATTGTAGGAAGAAGAAGAAAAATAGGTGCATGTCACTTTGACAAATACAGATTGCATCATCTGTGATCACGCCTGGAAAGAAAACGGAAGAAATATACAGCTGTTGTCTGTTCATGCTCGATCGAAGAACAAGCTTATTATCAAACCTATTCTCCAAGTCGGAATAAACAGGACTTCACGGTTTCTAATGAATGACTAGAAAGCTTCAAAGACTGGTACATACTTGTCTGGGTTACGATACGCGGGGAAGAGAGTGGTGTTAACAATCTCGTTTCCGAGCGGACGGAAAAAACATTACAACAAAGGGACCATAACCAAGTGAAAAAATAGTTGACCCAATAGCAGATGCCTTTGCATAAACTGTAGCGATTACTGCTTCTGCCAGCAATCAAGAACATCAGATTCAACGCCAGAGAAAATGGTCCTTGCTTTTGCACTCTTCCGATAGAGTGAATTTACTCAACAGCCCTTTTCGCCTTTTGCAGATTAACTCTCAAAAGATATTTATTTGACTTCGTCAAACGTCAACACTTGGGACTCATTCAAGAGGTCCCATGTTCAATTCCTGCAACAGACAAACTTGTCTGAGTTTTCTCTGTGGTTTTCCTCTGTCTATTTTCAGAAGAGGCAATTACCGGGTTATTATTTCTCTGCCATGGATTTACATTGCATTTCCCACTCTTCATTCCATCCTTTTTGTGTGTATGTGCGTTTTTCTGTGATGGAGTTGTCGAGGTGGCCCTGACATTTGACAAACTACCCATTCAGGTGAAGTGTATACCTAGTGATTTGCTCGGCTACAGGTGGTGTATCCAAGAATTCGATATAGGTATCAGGAGTAAATAGTCGAAGGAGAAACAACTTATCAGTAGCTCTAAAGCAATTCAGGTAACCTTAAGGGGTAATGAAATCGTTCTCTATTATTAATATACTTTCTGCATTTTACAGTACAGATTAGTTTGTAAAGTGTTTAAAAGTTCACCAATTATAAAACTTTTATTTCAGCTTATGTTTGGAGTTTCAATGAATGATTCCTGAAAATTTCAGCGTCTTAGGACAAGTATAAGCTAAGAAAATGTTCCTTGTGTATTGAAAAACAAAACTTACAAAAAATGGGTTTCAAAGTTGAAACATCAACTGAACTATATCATATAGCCATTCAAAAAAATTTAAAATAAGGTCCTTCCAATAAAGGTATCCGAATAACTCAAAAACGGCTTTAAAGAAAAAGGTTTGATTTTTCGAATAATATGAAAATCAAAAAGTTTATTTTTAACCCAAATTCTGTTCTGCTCTCCCTGATGATGTAATGTTACATGTTATATCTTTTATTCTCATTTTTGTTTACATCTATAACATTTTAAGAATGAAGATAAAGAAAAATACCTTTGTTTATTGTATCAATTCCGTTCCAGGGGGATTTATTACTGCCACGGTAACGTTAACTACCGGTAGGTCAAAGAAAGACCCAATAATGACATTGACACACTTTCCCACAGCTATAGGTAAGCTGCCATTCGACGCCACTCGACATGAGGTTTGTCTATTGTTAAAATTTAAACTGTTATTGAATGAAGCTAAACTATTGTTGATGCAATCAGATAGAGTGTCTTTATCACTAGACAGATAAATAATTGGTAACACTTAAGGCTACAACCCTGTGCTTAACACAATAACTTAAGGCATAAGAGAAATTGAATTCTTTCACATAATTTATATATTTGCTTCTACTGTATAATCATGTTTATATAAACACAACATTGTTCTGATTCAGAGTGGAGAACTATGATGCTTCTTTTAACCAGAGAAAAATTTGGAGGAATTTTTTATTTAATAAATTTTGCGATAGCTCTATTTATTTCCGAGACAATTTCCGTTTTACTTTGCATAAGCTTGCAATCCAGAACTTAATTACTTGCTGTCGGCTTCCTTAACTTCTGCCATAACAACGAAAGAAAAGATCATTAAAACAGATTCAACCAGCACGATAAACATTAAGGGATGTCTCACAATGAAAATTCGATACAACTTAAACACAAGAGCTTGAGATCAAATTATTTAATGCAGATTGAAACAGTCCTTACGGCCTACTCCCTCTAAAATGTGAACATAATATAGTGTGTACGTTGCAAACCTAATCATTATATTTTGTGCTTTGTAATTAGTAATATAAATATTGTGTGTAGGTGTATTATAAGGTTTAACCTTAATATCTGTACTGTATGTCGACAAAAATAAGTTCCTTGGTGTAGGTGTTTACGGGAGCCCGGAATGCCAAGGAGGTCATAAGCCGCTATTCAAAGGAAGAATAAAACCACAGGGACCAGCGTTATGCCACTTTTTAAAATACCTACCATTAGAGAGTGTTAATAAAGCCAAGCCTTTTAAATACCTTAAGGGAAATGAACTTGCCAGCCGTTTTTAGGGTCGGTCCTGGTGGTTTAGTGGTAAACATACTTGCCTTCTAAACCCAAGATTGCGGTACGAATCCGGCCAGGACCGATGGATTTTTTCGGATGTAAAAATCCTAAGTATGGCTTCCTTCGGAAGGGAAGTAAAGCCGTGGGTCCCGTGTCGTACATTTACGGCACGAAAAAGAACCTCAAGCTTGAAAGAAGAGGCCTCTGAGCAAAATTTGTCAGCCGTTTGACGCCCTGAATTGAATGGGACGCTGATGACCTGTGATGTTAAAGAGCGTCCATAAACAAACAGCCGTTTTACTGTTAACTTTAAACCAAACAAAATAAATAAATCTTTTAAACTTTCAAATAGTTGGCAGGTGAATTTGAACCAATCAATAGTAGAAAAATATTTTGAAATTTTAAAGTAAGGCGCGGGACTTGCGCATGCTTGTTTGACCCCCGTGGCTTAGTGAAGCCAGCGATTAATTAATTTGAATGGAATATATAAGGAGGCGTTTGCTCTGCTGGGGCAATCAGTTGATATCAGTTTTTCAGATCATTAGTCGGATAAACGAGCTACTCAGTTACCCAATTCAGTTCAATAGATCAGTTCACACACTGAATTCGCTTTTATATGCGGCGGGACGCAATCAGTCGACATCATTTAGTGAGTTTATCAGTTACTCAGTCCAAATACACAGTTCGGCAATCTCAGTTGTAAGATCTACACGCCGCAACGCTGATCTCGACGCCTTACATTCTGCAGAACTCGGTTCGGCAACTCAGGGGATATAGCAGATAGACGACCACATCATATCAGTGCATTTCATAGGAAAAGTTCAGATAGTCACATAATCACATTTAGTTCATCTTCTGGAAGTCGGGGCAGCTAATTTTATATTCGACGGAGCTAAGTTCTCTCGTAAGCAGAACACCAGAGGACACTAAAGATCTTGCGTATAATACATTACCACCCATATTCAGATCTTCTAACTGCGTGATTATTAACACAGTTCATATACCCTCCCAGTTCTATCAAGCACGAATCATAAAATAGTTAAACAAAACCCTGAGATATTGTTGTCATTAAGTGTGGGCAACAACACCAAAGCGATCAATAGTTAATTTACAATACGCCGTTACAAAATATGGCGATCAGCAACTAAGTCGCTTCAAAATTGGCGACTAACATAAACCAAACCGCTTCAAATTTGGTGCCCAACCTGGGGCACCAAACCGCTTCAACATATTCACAATTACTTACATAGACAGCTGACAGAGGTTATTATCGTCCGATATGGCGCTCTTCTGTTTGGGAAACTTTTTGGGCAGATTTGTGCGCTGCAGCTGCATTACAATGCTTTTCATCATAAATGAGCAACATTTCAAAATATTCTGCATTGCTACCCTGTGCCATCTTGCAAGCTGACGTCTTTTGTTTTACATTAAAAGATAAACAAAACAGTTGAATGAGCTAGCTATGAATGAATGAATTAGCTATGAAAACATATGGAGTACACTGACAGTTGAAGATAGTTGTTAAATACACAACGTATTTGATTCTTGTATTTGGAAGTATTATGCTGCGAGGCAAAAAGTTAACAGACATTGGAAGGTTTATAATCAGAAGACTGAAATTTATTATTAATATATGTGTTAGCATACAGAAATACCTCGAAATTTCAATGAATTGTTTAAACGATGAAACAAATTAGCAACATTTTAATAAAAAGAGTTTTAAATTGGACAAAATGACATTACACATTTTTGTTCTATTGATCACAAATGAAACAGCATTTTTGAGTGTGAAGACGGATTAAAGGCAAAGATAATTTAATAAGATGGTTAATGATGGTTTGTCAATATTGTAAGGAATTTTGGTATTAGAGGAGAATACGCAGATTCAAATAAAATGTTAATCTCAGGGTTGTATAGAGGATGCAGTCACTGGAATCTAGATTACGGGAGTGAACGACCTCGTAATCTCCTCTGCAGATCCCGTCGTCCTCTTCTCGTTCCTACTCTTCATGCCTCGTTCCCCTCTCCAATAAGTTACGAGGAGGCGAATCTCCTCGCTGCCTTGGCTTAAATGATATTGCTAGTGCTTTTGGGGAGACGCCTCGGCGCTCCTCGGGAAGAAGAATTGTAAGGGTGAGTCCAAATGAGAACAATGGATCAGTTACAATCACTAGTCTATATATGTTTCTTTATTTAACCCCGTTTTATGCCTGGGAAACCACTACTACACTTAGTGGATTCAATTATTTATCTCACTCGGCTAGAATGAAGTTTGCTCAAAGTAGCACAAGAAATTGAACGGTGAATAACTACAGTGTCACTGAATTGAATATTACTTAAGTCCGTGCTGTAACCACGCGTCTAAGCAATCTGAACACTCTGACGAATATGACGACAATGACCCCACTGACTGGCTGACCTGACGGACCACTAGCGGCCCACTAACTGAGAACTCGCGGCGTTCCGATGATTTTATTCTAGTTTAGTCGGTCGGTCTTCCGACGCCGTTATCATTTAAAGTTCGCTGAAATTCAAACATTTTGATTACTGTTCTTTCCTTCTCTTTGTGATTTAAATTTCGCGTCCTCCAGGCCTTTGCCACTTGTTGCGTCGGTTCTCTGACCTAACTACGCAACGGATGCCATAGGGGCTGTTGATATGTCCCAGAGGAGGAAACTAGCGTAACGGTTCTGAAAAGAATTCTGTTTTCCTCCCCTTGCGTAGCTTTAGGAAATTCTCCAAGGTTTTATGGTCTTGGGTCAGAGCAAGCCATAAACCATCACTCCTCCTTAACAATTTCGTGCAACGCTACTTCTCTGTAATATCCAGGAAACTGTGGATGCTACGCTCTTGTGAGAATTATATATGATGCCTATATGATTTTTTATGTTATCACTTTTGATTAATTTAATTTTGGGTAGGGGAAATCCCTGTTTCACAAAGAATCATCTTGTACGGTCCTTTCACTCTGTATACCGCATTAAATTATTCTACTGGTATATATGAAGTTTGCTGAATGAAAGGCATTCATGTTTACTGATTTCCTACCATATGGGATCCCTAGGCTGTTTCATCACGCTACAATTGTGTTATTCAAACCACGAGGAAAGATTCTGAGAATGGAGGCGTTTCTTGTTTCCTATGTGCTTTTGCAGGTAGCCAAGGACAGACTGACCCGAGCCGAGTCTCTTTTTTATTACTCGCAGGCTTTCAATAAAAAGAGGGCCGAAGATTTTCTCCCTCTTAAGAGTCGCTCTTTGGTTTAGTTCAGATAAAGATCTGACTTTGGTCAGTTCATATCGGCTGTTCCGAACTTCACTAATGCGTGAGAGCATCATCGCCGTTTGTGCGTGAATATTCCTTGTTTTGCTATTATGCGAGGTAGTTATACATCAAAAATATATTACTGAGTTTTACAAAAAGCTCTATAAAACTTACTTTGAGAAACCAACGTTATTTCTGTCTGCACAAGGTTGCGGGTATAACCACAAAGAACAAAAGTGCTGCAAAATATCGTACTTTGAGTTCGGCAATTAGTCGAATTCCGCATGTTGAGAAAGTAGCCAGGAAACCTAAGTTCTCAACGCAGTTAAAACTCCAGCATGGATGCACCATGGTCATCAGTAACCTACTGGTGAACTTGAAGCCACAAAGTAGCATCATTTACTTACACACGCAACGTTAATATCAGGTATGATATTTATGCCTTCCTAACAATAGCTCGAAAGTTTTGGTCTCTAGATTAAAGGAAATATCTTACATTTTGTAGGCTTAGGGAATAGAGTTTTGATCCTTCTTGTACATTGACAAACTTGTATTCTGCAACGATAATTAATACTATAAAGCCTTGCACTACCTTCCGTTTCCTTTCAGAAATGCGATGATGTTTGCCCTTAATCCTCAGATCGAAGTATGGATATTGCATTACTTAATTAGAAATATCGGCCTCTGGTAGCCTCTTAATATAAATGAGTAAATGTTTCTTATTCCATGACGTACTACTGCAATGTGTTCTTGAAACATTAAAATTATTTCTTACAAGTAATTCTTTTATACACAAAAATTAAGGTATTTCAATTATGACTATAACGTGTCCTAATTCCACTACGCAATGGACGGGGAATTTCCGGAAAGACTGCAGTTTCTATTTCGCTTACGTAGGCGAATGGGTTTGTGTAGTCCTATTTTTCACTCCAATTGTTTCGGTTATATTTTGCGTGTGACATTCTGCTGTGTATATGTATGTTGTGGAATATGCCGAGAGTAAGACATAGTTAGAACAAAGACCAATTATTTATGATTATGTGAAAAATAAATCGTACAAGTACTCCAGGAGAAAAGTTCGTGATAAATTTCTATTGAGGTGCACTGCTCAGATTGGTGAACAATGTTCGAACCCAAGGCATTTTCATTAACAAGAAGACAAAACGGAAAAGGGGGGGGGGATTTAATACAGATGAAACCTAATGAAACAGAACTTCTAGAAAGTCTTTAATACGATTAGCTCAGCAAATTGGTGTATCCGTTGGCATGCATATAAAGTCACTCAATTGTTGCATCTTCATGCATATAAAATTGCTGTTGTGCATGAAATAATATCCGTAGAGCTTAAAAAAAACTCAAGTTGTAAATTTCTCACTAACCTAGGACCTACAAATTGTAAATTATAAAGTGGGAAATTAAAATATAAGAAATTGCTAAATGAGAACGTAAAGGATTTAAAACGGCAGTTCCTTCGCGGTTCAGAAAACAACCACGAAGTAAAAGTTTCCTGCTATAGCTTTTGACTTCGTCATAACTGCTTCAAAACTATAATGGTTGTAAGGAGTCATTCACGGATGCCATCGTAGTGGTAACCATACTTGTCTCGTAGACCGCAAAGATCGTGCGCTCAATTCCGCCCAGGGTCGATGGATGTTTTTCGGGCGTAAAAATCATAAGTATGGCTTCCTTCGGAAGGACTGTAAAGCCGTGGGTTCCGTGTCGTAGATTTACGGCACGTAAAAGAACCTCAAGCCTGAAGGAAGAGGCCTCTGAGCGAAATTTATCGGCCGTTTCACGCCCTGATTTGAATGCGACGTCAACGACCTGAGATGTTATAGAGCGTCCGTAAATAATCAAAATTAACAACAAACACGGGTCCCATATTGCATATATCCATCTATGCATTTACAAATACCGGGTGTTCATAAATTGCACAATATTTTCAGAGATCATGAAGGATCTTATACAAGCAATTTGGATGGGGACTCTGAGGTCCACGAAGAAAATTAACTAAGTTATGTATAAGGGTGTAATGGATAAGGCGACAGACTGGTTTCGAATAACGTAGGCTCAGTTCTACGGCCGTGGAGTAAGTTTATTTATTTTATTAACCTGTATAATAATTAAATAAGTTTAAATGTTAAAGCTAAGCTAATGTTAATTTAAATTATAAAAAATGGGGCTAAATGCTATGAACTATTGTAAAAAAAATAAGAAATTAAAAACCAATCAACGACATTAGATAAAAATGGTTCCCCTTAACTTGATGCAAATATCGACCAGGGATGGTTCTTCAGGTGAAGCTAGCGAAGCGCCACCCTGTTTTTAACTACATACATTCCAACATAATTTTGGTTTCTATTTTAATCGTTTTATTTTCAAATATCATAGTATTCATACAAGAACATATTTTTGGAATCATTATGTGGAAAGCGAAAGTCGTTAGTTCTGAATAAGTTATCGCAAAAGATATGGAGATGACATCCTCTGACAAGGGCAGCAATGAATCTCCTTCATGATGAAAGGCCGCTTGTCAAGTGCAGAAGATATGACAACCAAATAAAGGTTGGGGCTGTATCTACTGCCTGCTTCGAGGCTAACATGAAGCTATTGCCCTGAATTATTGGAGGAGAAAAACCACTTGTATAGGTCATTCAATAGTTCATGGACACTTAACCTTTCAAACCACTCCCCTTACCTTGGTTATTGCAATGTTTTTCGTCCTCTATTACCACTTGGGATTATTTTCGTTCAGTGTGTCAAAACAGTCTGTATTCAATGGTTACTGGTGCGTTTACTAATATTAGTTGTGAGTTGTGTGGAAATAAAGCATATTTAATGACTTAATTTTTAAAAATTTATTAGTGATTAGCGATGAAATCGCAAAATGACATAGCGTGTAATGTGCAACAATTGTTATTATCATAGTGGATGAGGGTGATAAAAGCGATGTTAATAACGGGGAAACCAAAGCCAGTTCTTAAAGCGTCAGCGCAAAAAGTGGAATGAAAGGGTGTAAAATGCTACAACAGACATTTTAAAAGTTCGTGGTATAGTGAATATGAGTGTTTGAGCGGCAATTGTTACTTGCAGAAAATGTTTTGTTGGCCTTGTCTATTACTTGGAATAAAAAGACAATGTGAGGTTATGATGGCTTTTGTGACATACTGAATATCAAACGGTTCAGATTCTGCTGAACAACTCATGTGCGTGCTGCAATTAAAACAGCTCCAGAAGAATCAAAATACTATTGAAATGGATAAGTTGCACGACATTTTGTTGGAAATTTTCACCTATGGTACCAACTGCGCCAAAGATTTCCTTCCGTCATTGCGCGGTATAATTTCGAATGGAAACTTGATTAGTCAGTGGCGTACCGTTCCTTTAGAAACTTAATGACACAACTCGAGACAGACCATAGTTTTACCACTTTAAATTAGTTGTCGAAGACTCCTCTACAGTTGCTGAAATGACTGCAGTGGAGTTCATTTAAACACGGCATATACAAGCTTCGCTAGAAGCGAATATACTTCGAGCAGATAAACAACAGTTCATTAATTTTAGTAGTTTGTTTTAATGCAATATATGCAAGTCTAAATGAGTAGTGTTGAAAATTATACTTAAAATTGTAAAATATACGTGCAGATTGTGAGCTTACAATGCCCAAACATGCACCTACCAAAATCTTGAGAGTTTTAGATCTGAGTTAGACTCCCATGGGGGAGGGAAGAAAATTAGCATTATAAGAGGATATATTACAATTATTAGGTTTAACAAAAATACTGTATTTCCATGGTAACTTACCCAGTAACTGAGAATATAAACATTTGTGACAATATAACTTTATCCATGTTTTCATGACCCAAATTAGGAGTATTTCTCCTGTCCGTAGAAACATATCTGTGTGTAGAAAATGTTCCATCACATAACGTGAAGTGAAGGGACAAATTTATAATTTGTAACAAGATAGGTTTACATTTGTTAATTTCCCTCAGTTCCTTAAGATTATAATTCCTTGTAAGCACCGCCACGGGTGGCCGAGGTCGTTAAGGCACGGAACTCTTGAGCGGGGGATCTGGGATTCGAATCCTGCCAGGACCGTCTTCCCTGATTGAGGCTTTTTCCAGATTTTCCTCAGTCATAAATAGCAAATGCCGGGAGGTACCCTAAACCTAGACCTGGAACAATTCCTTCCTTATAAATAAAAATCCTTTTCCAATATATCATTTCATCTCATGTATCATCACTGCCCATCGCCTGTGGTGCCTCTGTAGCAAAAACGAACGTTAAACACCATTCATTCCTTGTAAGCACATTGGCCAATTTGTGTTTTATAACTTCACTGTGACTATCGTCTACAATTCTCTAACTGTAGTCTGTCGCCTTACACAATTAGATTGCTATCTCCGTCTAGAGCAGTGGTCGACAAGCACACGGCAACCTATGCTGCACTCCGCACCAACGCTTGGTTTTTTTATCAGTTGTGTTAACCTCTATTTTTAACTTCTGAGGTACCACTGGCGTGGACACTAATGATACAGGAAATGATAAACTGAGAAAGGGGTTTTTAAAGGAAGGAAGCGTTCCAGGTCAAAATTTAGGGAACCACCCGGCATTTGCTATTTACAACTAACGCAAACCTGGAAAAAAAACCTGTCAGGGAGAACGGTCCTGGTGGGAATCGAACCCCAGACCTCCTGCTCACGATTCCGCGCTTTAACGACCTCGGCAGCGCGTGGTGGTCTACTATTTTACATACTGGGTAATACTCTGTGACCCTGTTTATTCTTGGCCCTATTTATTTTTACAGTGTGGAAGTTATGCCTGGTACGGCATTAAGTACCCAAGGACTTGCGAGTGATGGTAACGGTAAAAGGGATGAAGAGGTCAGGTCCTACGATATTGCAAAAGCCCTGACGCGAACCTGCATCAGTGGTGCATATATTGTTTGAGACGGAGTCTCCAGAGCCTAAAATGGGTTCTTATTGACACGAATATGGTACATGGGAGAAGTCGATGTTGGTTCTGGGAGTTCTATTAGCTTGGTGAAATTGCAGGCACGAAAGTCGTTGAAGGTTCAAGGTTTTTTTATTATGCTTAAGTATGCCTGGAGCTGGTACATGAACCCAGCCTTGCAGGCAAAAAATTTACAATAATGTTTAAAATTTGTTAATTCGTTTGAGCACATTTAGCGGGCTTATACAGTGCCCATACGAGCCCCTGCCACGAAAGTGGTGCTGGGAATTTTAGCGGTTTTTCGCCTGTATCAGAAGATTAATAGCCATAGGCTCCTCCTACTAGTGACCATTGCAATCCCACCAGAGTAGAAATCAGAATACCAACATAACATGGATTCTAGCATAATTTTAGCGGTTTTACAGCGAGGGAAATTTGAAATAGTGCAAAAAGAATCGTAGTTGTGAATTCGTAATAGTTTAAAATACACACACACTAATCCTAACGCTAACCTCGGGTAAATCTTAGAAACCAGTGGACCCAGTGTTTTGCTGCGGCGAGCTACGGCCTGACGGCGTACGCACGCCTCCTTTTCCTAAGTATATATTGGTATGATATATTGTATTGGTAGTAATAGCGAAATTTGCACAAGAAAGTGGTGACTCGTGCGCTTTATATCTTTATTGCCCTGGAGGAAAATTTGGTGAAATTTATTAGTTTCTGCTTGTGCCGGATGCCAGATGTAAAGGAAGTTGATATCTGTGCGAATATATTTTCAAGTGCAATTCCTCACAGGCAGAAAAACTTCATCACTTTTTTGTTCATGCTGCAGAGGTTTAACTCCGGTCGTTGAGGTAATTACATAACTTTTCTTTATTATTAATGAGTGTATCACTGTAATTGCGGCAATACTGCTGGGAGGTACACTTAATTTCATCCAGCGGCAGAAATTCTAAGCTTTAGGTGATTCGTAGTGCCATCTAGCGGTGGAAATACCTTATGTTACAGCTTTAGTTGTGTTGTATGTTTAGTTGTATGGCAGAAAAATGGCAAGTAAGAGTAGGAAAATAAACTTTGGAGAAAAAACAAAGCACTACATCGTTCTAAAGTGTTTAAAAGTATGTAAATGAATAAAGTGTGTCGTATTTGTGGTATATTTGTTACCGTAATATTAAGAAACGTGCGTTAAACGTTATGTTAGCTGCCGGTTATCTTATTGCACTGAACCAAAGGCTATTTTTTTCAGGAAGGAAACGTTCCAGGTCTTGGCTTAGGGTACCTCGCCAGCACTTGCCATTTATTAGGACTCGGGAAAATATGGAAAAACCCCAGTCAGGGAGGACGGTCTTGGTGGGAATCGAACCCAGACCATCCGCTCACGAATCCGCGCCTTAACGACCTCGGCCACCCTTGGCGGTACTCCCAGAGAGTGAATGAAACCAGTGCGGGATTAACAGTCAGTCTAATTATATTTACAATAGCATTAACTAAGCCATCGTCTTCTGCTTATAGAAGAAAGTCTAGCAGTAAAGACAGCATATGAAACCTGCATAAAGAGCGCAACCAATTAACAAGTAACTGATTCAATAATAAATCTTTGGCCGGCGGGAAAAGGCGCGTAAGCCAAAAGAATGAAATACCTGTGTTTATTAAGTAATTTTGTCAGGAGAATTTTTTTTTTTTTTTTTTTGGTTTTGTTTTGTAATTAGCTCTTTTCTGGATATTAGTACAAGAATGAAATAAACATGTATTTATTAAATTATGCTTTCTTTCAATATGAATTACAATACATTTACGTGTTTTATAAGCTAAAATAAATGTCTGTGCTTCATATAATAAAAAAACCATTAAACGAAATTTTGTGACTTAGTGCCTTTTCCCACCTAACAAAGAAATTGTTTGTTTTGAGTTAAACAAAATGTATTGCTAAATTAAAGTAATTTATTATAACGATAAAAGTAATCCATTATTGAATATTAAATACGCTTAACAGTTTTCACGATTAAACAGAATGTGCGTCGTTCATATTAGGCTACATCGAGAAAGGCATTTAAAATAATGAAAAAAAGTCATCAGGGAATCGAATTTCATATTAAATAATTCGTATGATGAAATGGCAAATACCTAACAAATCAAAAATTATCACGCTGTCTGGGAAGTCTGCAAGTCGTTGAAATCATTCACAGAAGGTAAATGTGTAAAAAATGTATTTTGATAGTAGCTGGAATAATATATTCAGAAAAAAAATTAATTATTTTCAATAACTTAGGAGCACATTAGTAAGAAAAATAACAGACATAAGAAAAACATTGATAATACCATTGCGTTAAACATTCAGAAATACGAATATTTTCCCCTTGCATTAGACCACAGCTCTGATATAAATTATATAGCTCAATTGGCAACATTCCTTCGCGAGTACCTTGGATCCCTAATAAAAGAAAAACATAAAATTGGCACAAATTGCACAGTATGTGTGTACATACGTTTATATTTTACAATGAAGGAGAAATAGATTTCAAATGAATATACTTGTACGAGGACCATTCAGAAAGTAAGGTTACAAGGCCTCTTGATGCCCGGGAAAAAGTTTTGCTTCGAAGTTGGCGCACCTGGCGTGTAGGGTGGATCCTAGCGGTCAGTTTCTTTGGTCCCGCATGTTTGTCGGTCAATTATTTCCGTCACGGTAAATTTTTGCAATGGATAGGTCGTCGAGCGCTCCCGCCACCTCTCGTCCGTGCGAGATGCGTCCGATTTTTGGCTTTGCAGAGCAATACCGCTGCGAATATCCACCGGAAGCTCGTGGAAGTTTGTGGGAGTGATGTGATGAGTCGACAACATGCCAGGCAGTAGGTTTGATTGTTCAGAGAAAGCCATACTGATACTCCTCACGAGGTAAGAAGTGGGAGACAATCCGTGATTTCTGATGAACTTGTGTAAAAAATTGAAGAACAAGTACGAAATGTCAACCTTGTGACGCTTGACGACCTTCACGAAGAATTGCCTGACATTTCTCGAGATCTCCTTGGTGATATTGTGTCGGGAAAACTTGTTACAAGAAGTTGTGTACGAGATGGATGCCCAGAATACTCACACAGGAGCACCGTCCAAAAGCGTAACCGCCATGTGTGAATTTTTGGATCGTTTTGCACAGGAGAGGAAAGCGTTGCTGGACTCTGTTGTGAAGCGGGTTAAGACGTGGGTGTGTCACTACACCCCAGAATCCAAAAGACAATCACTTCAGTGGCGTCACTCATCTTCCCCAGCCATCTTCCCCTTCAGCCGGAAAAGTCATGGCATCTGGGTTTTTTTGGGAGGGGGGGAACGTAAGGGGATCCTTTTGGTGAATATTATGCCTAAAGGGACTACCATTAATGCAGAGGCTTCCTGCGACCTAAAAAAACTCCGAGGAGTCATTCAGAAACGCAGAAGGAGAATGCTGACCCGGAAAGTCAGCCTCCTGCATGACAACGCAAAGCCCCACACCGCACGAGTTTCGTAGGAGCTACCGACATCATTTGGATGGGATATTCTTCACCACTCCCCTATTCACCCGACTTGGCGCCTTTCGGACTATCACCTTTTCACCAAAGTAAAGGAGTTTTTGGGTGGGAAACGTTTTCCCAACCATCAGGAAGTCGAGGCAGCTGTGAAGAAGTGGCTGAAAGAGCTGGCGGCGGAGGTCTGTGACACTGGCATACAAAATCTGGTGCCCCGACTACAGAAATGTATCGATCTCGACAACGATTATATTGAAAACTAGTCTGATATTATTTGTGAAGTATTATGTGAATTTCAATTTAATACAAGCATTTTTTCGATCCTACAGAAGTGTTGTAACTTTACTTTCTGGATGGCCCTCGTAGCATGAAATCTCCTATCGTTGCTTGGAGGAGATTATAATTGTTTTGTTAATATCCTTTGCTTTGAAAATTTCAGTCCTCACAGACCTGGTCTCCATTTTGTTAAACTAGGTAGATTAACGTAACTATGCACTGCTGTTCCTTTTGTTATAGTTTATGTTTATGATAGCTCAGCAAAGATATACAACGTCAAGTGAAATGAGAGTGCATTATATACACTACTTTGGATGTGTGAAAACAAATATTTAATTTATTTCATGCTCTTAAGTATGCACTATACACTTTCCAATACGCCACTGGTTCCACCGGCTACGATGACTCCGCCTCGGAATGACGTTCTTTCTATTGGAATGCGAGCCAGTCTCGTTTTCTGCATAACTTTTGCCGACCGCTGCTTTAGAGTCTAGACAAATGTTTCCCCAATTGTGGCTCATCATCAAAAGCAGTGGGCTGCGGAGATGATTTTCGGCATGTATTTGAACACTAGGGATTTCGCAAAACTTGATAAGGTCTGTCCAAAATTGTTCTGTAATAGCGAATTTTGAGTTCTTTTTTATTGTAATGATATTATTATTGTTGTTACAATATACGCATTGAATATCGAACTGTGGCTGAAATGAAGCATTTGCTTACGTATTTAGTGACAGTCTGTTTTACGGAGAAAACGCTGATTTGGGGCATAAAGATGCACGAGTGAAATAAAGGCTTAGATCACTTTCAACTTCTGTGGTTCCTGACATAAAGAAAAGTATGTCTATTTTCATTTGAAATTCAACGAGAAGAATGCACTGTATTCTTTCAAGTATTCTGTAACTTATGCTCGCGTGGATTTCTATCACTACAAAAAAGTAGTTCTCAATATGATTTAGAATAAAATGTGTGAAATATGAAAATATGCTATTGCATTATTAATTCACCTGTTCAATTCGGGTTTAACATTTAAATGTACAATTATTTCACCTTATGTAGTTTCAATATTTTAAGCGCTGTTGCGTAATTTTTGAGAGCGGAATCCTGAGGTATTTACAGTTACTTTAGACTATTTTAAGATTGTTAAACATTATGTATATTAATAAGGGATTCGCTCAACTCAGTTCCTTATGGAGGGGTTTCGCAAGTTGAAAAAGTTTGGGAACCACTGCTGTAGAAAGCTACGGTCTTTTCTTCATAAGTTTATAGCGAATGTCAATAAAAACATGTAGCGGAAATGATTTTGATCGACTGACCAGCCTCTTTACTCCGAAATTAGTTCGCGAAGTAGTTAAATATAATAAGTTCTTTGAACTCCTTTCTGTTTCTTTTTGTTACTTATAGCGCGAAGGAATACTATCATATGTATAATAATAGTTCACATTTTGTCAAGAACTAATGTTTTTATTAAACAAATAAGAACACAACAAGCCATAAAATTTTAAAAATAACGGCTGAGTTTACCGGCGTTTCAGTATGGCGGCCAGTTCTAGAGCCAATAGCAACAAGCGAGAGCGGCAAAACGGGAAACGCGGAGTAATATTTTACAATAAAATTGCGATGAATAGATTATACATAACGTTATATATAGTTAAGCGTGTTCATGTTTCGAGATTTTAGAGATGTTTACAGCATTGAATCTTGAAAACGCTGATGACGGGCTTTTGGAAATGAGGATTTCCGCGCACCCACATCAGGTTTGAAGACATTCCTGTTTATTTCTCTTTAATACAGATCTGTCAGCACTAATTTCAACTTCATCATACGAGTCGAGTGTGAACCACAGAAATTGGTTCCCCGGAAACTCTCCATACACACTCAGAAATGATTGCGGAGTAGTTCACTGAGTTGCGATAACTCGTTCGGACTGACTGTGCGTCATTGCGTTAACCAGCTCAAGCTCAGCGGTCAAATCCTCACACTCAGCTCTAAATGACGTAGAAGATTTATAGACTGCACCCTTTCTTTGTGGCTCTTCTCCAGAAGTCAATTAACGTCGCTAATAGCCTATTATTCTGTTGCCCAGGTTGAAAACGAATTTCGGCGACGAAGTAGGAAGGATAAGCTGTTTAAAATGTGGGTTAAATTGGTCCGGTTAAAGTTCCTATTTGTTTTTCAGAGGCTAGTACAAGTACACTTTGATTAAAAATATAATAATAATAATAATAATAATAATAATAATAATAATAATAATAATAAGCTTGGTGTTTGTAGCATCATACGAGATGACTATTCCACAGAAGAAAAAATTAAAAAGAAAAATGTTGATATGGTGATACGGTAATTTTATTTTATGTATTAAAGATGTAGGTTTTATAAAAACTTTTATATGGATCTTACATGTTTTAATTCATTCATTTTTTTTTTAAATCCCAAGTTATTTTAAATTTATCGTAAATTTTCTTGGAATATTTTGCAACTCAAACCAAGTCCGGAGGTAGAAACTATAGTTAACAAAAATACAACTTAAAGAGTATAAAACAAACTGCACGAAGGTAAGTATATAAGTTATTTATTCTCGAGTATTCTTATCTATCTCAAGTCTCGCGACCCAACTTCATCTATACAATTGAAAGTGCGTGTGTTTTAACAAAATTTACGGAATGAAATTCTTACCTTTTTTTTTTTTTTTCAAGCTTAGAGACTCGGTCTTCTTTTGTTTATTGTCCTATTAAAGTGAAGGGTGTCAGCAGTTATTCGGAAGCGTACAGATTATGGTGTTATTTCATAGAAATGTCAAAATGTAGATGTGTAAATGATACAAATTTGTTTTGTTATATATGTGGATCATATACATTAGTAAAGCAAAGACAATATAACAGCTTTCGTTGAGAACAGAATTTTGGAGTACTTTGGCCTTGAGTTAGGAGATGAGGACAAATTATGGTCTTCATAAAGGTGTAGTAGTTGTATAGAACAGTTGAGAGGTTGGAGAAAGGATGTCATTGCCCTTTGGTATCATTATATGCAGGAACCACAAATCTTGGAGATGGCTTGCTATTTATATACAGCTAAAATATCTGAACATACTGCTTAACATAAGACATCGCATATCCTAACATTCCTTCTGCTTTTACCTGTACCCTCTCAATGAAATGTGTCGCTATCTGCATCCAGTAGCACTGAAACTGAATGTTCAGAAATGATACTTGTGAACCGGAAAGTTGCGATGATAAATGTTTTAATCAAGTGAGCTCTGTGCATTTATATTTGCCTAAAGTTTCAATAGAATTGTTAGACTCTAGATTAAAACAAATGAAACTGTTGACTCGGGTACAGACTTCTTTTTTCTCTGAAGAAGGAAATGTATTGCCGAGACATCCCTGCAGTCTTAAAATTTTATGACATAAACTACAATGCCAAAGAGTGGAAGTTGTTCATAAATTCATCTCAGAAACGTCTTAAAGGTGTTTTGCTTTATAACGAAACATCCATCCTTCCATTCCTATTGCCCACTCTCTTATTAAGGAGATATGTTGGCTCGAAAACTGTGGTATGAAATCCGCAAGCGATCTGTTTGTGGAGATTTCAAAATTATTTCACTATTACTTGGTCAGCATTCACTAAATATCCTTGTTTCCTGTGTGAATGGGACACAGAGCTATGTCGGAACATTGGGAAAGGGAACGGTGATCACCTAAGACTAATTTTACGCCCGGTGGAAAAAGTATAAGGAGTGAGCCTTTAATCGATCCCTCGAAAGTATTGTTGTCACCTCTGCACGTGAAATTAGGTTTATTGAAAGAATTTGTGAAAGCCCTAGATAAAGTCAGGGACTGCTTTCAATATATTTTGTTAAATTTTCCTCATTAACCTAAGAAAAATTTAAACTGGTACGTTTATTGCCCCACAAATTCGAAACTTGATGATGAACAAATAGCTCGATAATACTGTGAGTGGAAATGTAAAGTATGCCTGGATTGCATTAAGAAATGTTGTTTTCAATTTTCTTGGATTTAAAAAGGACCCAAACTATGTTAACATAGCACAAGTGAAGTTACAAAGTTAAAAAAGCATTGGTTGCAACATGAGTGTCAATGTAAATTTTCTTCATTCCCACATAAATTACTTTCCAGATAATTTAGGAGATTTTGGTAAGGAACAAGGTAAAAGATTTCACCAAAATATCAAACATATGGAAATTAGGCATCAAGAAAAGTGCAGTGTTGACATATAGCTGACTATTGCTGCATTAAAAAGCGACTGCTCTGAACATTTGATGAGGTCAAAAAGAAGGAAATTTGAAGTGCAACAATATGCATATGCCTGTTAGAAGTTAATAGCAAATTGTTTTATGGGTTTTTCTCAGAAAATGTTTGTGGAAAATTTAATTTTCATGGCATTTCACTAAAGTAACTTCGTTTCTAGATATCAATTAATTTACTGTCATTGTTTTTGTGATTTGTATGAAAACCTGACGTGTAGGAAAAAATTGGAGATTATTTTCGAATTCAACATATTAGATGCAAAACAACAGAAAACAAGTTTTAAAATGCAGACCAGTGAATCAATAGAAATATTTTAGAGGACTAAACACACAAATAAAAGAAATTCTTCAGCCTGTAAAACGGAACCACAAGAAAGAAATATTGTTTAAGATTTACAATAGCGGACCAGCTTAGATTTAGCCTTGCAGCAGAGGGACAAAAATGAACACTTTATTAACAGTTTAAATTTGCTGTAGATGTGTGTTCGCAGTGGCGATTTTTGCCATTTCTGTGCATGCTTCTTTCAACCTCCTTGCTGTGTGGCAGATGTAAGGTTACTATAATAAACTGAAGACGCAATTATTTTATTTACTTTTTTCCTATGAGCTTTATTACTTTTTCAAATGAAGCTCAACTCCAAATACTCTCTGGGTGACAAACAACCAACGATGGCTGAAAGGTTCGTGACCAGGAATAATTTCAACTGTCTAAAGTATATCGTGCGTGAAGAACTTTAATGATTCCGACTTAACTGCGTTCAATCAGGCTTCAGAAAATATAAACGTTTTCTTTGGCTATAATATCCGCTATTTCATACGTTAAAAATAATGTATTTACATTTTATTTGTCTGTCGCATAATAAACTTGTAAAGTAGGGGTGGCCGACTTTCATATACAATCATAATCACAGGTTCCTGAGGAGCAAGCATGCATTTTGGGGTAAAAACCTGGGCATGCGTCACAGCTGGGACTGTCTCTATTCGCGCCTCCAGCAATTTCAACCCAGCGATTTTATTACATGCCTACCATAAATGTGTGGTAAAAATTAAGTGAATTCAAGAAATGTAGAATTTTTGATTTTCCGAGATCGGTCTTCTTAAAGGTGGCTTACAGTTAAAAAAAAGTTCCTTCCCCCTTGTAGAGATGTGTCTAAGAGAATTTAATGACTTTTGTAATGGACTTAAATTTATCGATTCTAACACAAAATTCAGTTATGGCTTTAAGATCATGCTGTTATGAAATATATGATATGAAGCTGATGCAATAGGAAATGTTAATTTGTAAAAAGTTAAACAAATTCAGTTTTATTAACCTGAAAATATTAGGTACATATAAAAGAATAATATATATATATATATATATATATAATAGACGTAGGCTATTAAGGGGAGATTGTAGTTTCTATATCACTCAAACCGCCACGGGTGGCCGAGGTTGTTAAGACGCGGACTCGTGAGCTGGAGATCTGGGTTCGAATGCCGCCAGGACCGTACTCCCTGACTGGAGTTTTTTTCCAGGTTTTCCTCAGTCCTCATAAATGACAAATACCGGGGAGGTACCCTAAACTTAGGCCTGGAACAATTCCTTCCTTAAAAATAAATCCTTTCCCAATATTTCATCTGATGTATCATCAGTGTTCATCGCCTGTGGAGCCTCAGTAGTAAAAAGGGATATTCTTTCATTCATTATATCACTCATGTTAAATTTGGTAAACTTTTGAGCTACAGAAATGAAATTGAGCAGGCATAAAGAAGCATACCTATTACATTAGTGTTTTTAGTAATGGTTAAATAAAAATTATGTTCACAGGTAAAATTTTAATTCTGGCCAATTATTTTAACACCTTGGTTTACGAAATTAATGTTTGTCATTCAATATATATGTATACATATATACATATATAAAATGCTTGTTAAAAGCACTATAAAATTCTATTTATGTAAAATAAGTCAATTCAGAAAAAATATACACATTTAGAAGAAAATGTAATTTCCTGAAAACATAATCATTAGCATCAACGTCAGTACATTCCTGGACCATACTCAGGGTCATCAACCTGTATGTACCTCTTTTATCAATCCTCTTAGTTTGCCTTACTCTTTTGAAAAGTTTCTCTATTTCTAAATCTGCCTTTTTTAACGTAAAACTTGTCAATTGCGACAAAAAATTGTTCTAGTTGAAAGCCCAACTGTTTAAGTATTTTTTTTTTTTGTCGGTCCTTGTGATGTAGTGGTAACCATACTTGCCTTCTAAACTCAAGATCGCGGGTTCAAACGCGGTTAGGGTCGTAAAAAACCCGAAGTATGGCTTCCTTCGGAAGGGAAGCAAAGCCGTAGGTTCCATGTCGTACATTTACGGCACGAAAAAGAACTTCAAGCCTGAAAGAAGAGGCCTCTGAGCAAAATTTTTCGGCCGTTTCACGCCCTGAATAGAATGGGACGCCGATGACCTGAAATGTTAAAGAGCGTCCGTAAATAAAACAAATCAATCAATGTTTACCTTTTTGACATAAACCATAACTGGATTTGTGTCTGTTGATGCCATGCGAAAAAATAGCCCACGTTGTCTGCTTCGTTTTCTTTATGTCGGCAGTGTGTTTCATGCCTTAATGTTTGCTTAGGAAATGTAATTATCAGTTTCCTTATATGTGAGCCTAAGTTTCCCATCTTCCAGCTATTTTCCAGAAAATTCTTTGTGAAGATTACTTATTGTGGTTCCTGCAAGTGTCCTATGCGTATCTCTCAGTCACCACATGGCCTAGAACTAATTTCTTTCATAAAGCCCTTGCTATTTCCATCTCCTCTATATTATAAATAGCTTACTCAGTGTAAATTCACTAATCTATTAAAATGACATGCAGCCAAGGCTGTTAAGGGGGCGTAACCCAAGTACAGCATGCCATTTAAACTTTTAAGACCTTTAGAGACAAGATTCGAACAAAATATGTATATATTCTGAAACTAGAATGTTCAAAATTCGTATATAAATATACGATAAATATCTCCAAATTCCTATTTTTGTCCAAATTCGACTAGTCTCCCCTTAAGTAAATAAAATATTCACATCATGTAAGAGAGAGTGACATTCATATTAAGCAGAATGTGGGCAGTACTCTTTGCACACATAATATTACATGTTCAGATTTCTAAAGGGAGTGATGCCGCTCTGTTGTAGTTAATGGCTACCTTTCCATTCTCGATGCTGCAATGCCGTCAACATTTTAACTCTGCATGGAGAAAACTGCTTTAGGGACTTGGCTCTCTGTTTCGAAGACCTAGCTCTCCTACCTTACCAAATAACTATAATATCATAAACATCAACAGTGGTAAAGAAAAAGAGCGTAATGCCAAAAGCGGAGGTGGGAAACTCTGTGCTATTTACTGATCTAGGTCTGTGAACTCCCTTCATAAATATCTGAGCTGAGAGAACTTTTTTTTAATACACAAAATATCTGACAACTTTAAAATAACTTAACGTTGCTGTAATTACGGTAAATATTGCCACCTTAGCATTCCCTCCAAAATTTCGCAACAATGATTAAAATATTGAAGCTATATACCTAAATCAAATAATTATAAATTTATTTTTCATAAAGATTAAGCCAGAATTTAATTGGTAAGTTAATAATGCGATAGAATATATCTATAAAGTTGCGTTTTCATATTTCACATTTTTCGAGATAAGTGTGGCTTCATTCGGATGGGAAGTAAATCTTAGCTTCTGTATCATGCATTTACTGCACGTAAAGAAGCTCAAGCCTGAAAGAAGAGACCTCTGAACAAAATTTATCGGACATTACACGCCCTGAATCAAATACAACATTGATGACCTGAAATGTTGAAGAGAGCCCGTAAATAAACCAGTAAATAAAATAAAATAAAATAAAATTTTCACACATTTTAATCTAAACCAAACACTGAGAACTATATTTTTTTTAAATTATTGAAGTATTTAATGTAATGTTAGAATTGCACGCAAGTTTAAGTTATACAGTTATAGAGTAGTTTAAAAAAAGGGACACTTCTCATTGAATTTCACATGAAGAGATAAGTAAAGATGGATAACACAGAACCCATAAAATATGCAAGTTTATTTCGGTACTTACATCACCTGGCATACCTTTCCGTGTTCATAATCACACTCTTTTGCTTGAAACAGTAACGAAACCATTCCCTGCCACTAAATATCAAAACACTTGTTTCATTTCAAAGAAATTAAAATTAGATGTCTAGTTCACGGTGGCCACAGTTTGGTATTACAGATATGCCTTGTAATAATAATGACACTAATAATATAAAAGAAAAATCTCAAAATTATTAATTTAAAATGTTAAACTACTTGCAAAATTAGGAGTGTCCCCAGAAGGTTTCGGGGACCACAGTTTGAGAAACACTGCTCTAGAGGAAAAGGACTCACTCTTCCTCCATTCGCTACATATTTAATTCCCAATTAGGAATAAACTCTTCCCCAGTATCATAAATACTTGTACGATTTATGCTTAACTTATATATTTTTATTTGTTATTTTCTGGTCTTACAATAGAAATCCGTTAAGATTTTTAAACAATTTTAGTTGAACGTGCCGAGTGTTTTTTTTTTTTTTGAACAGTTTTTATTTTAATAATTAGAAAGAGAAATTACTACAACAGTTCCTTTAACAATTTCGTTATTGTGTTAACACTTAATAAGCGCGGTCAGCGATATAGTGTGGCGCTAAACATGATTCTGTATTTCACTTAACAATTCAGCTTCGGCGTTTGTAAACACTGTTCATGGCATATTTCACGAAAACGTTCAGGTCCGCTGTTTATACACATGATTGGTATTCCACGAATCATTTCAGATCTGATGTTTATAAACATGATTAATTGCGTATATTGCACGAAACCGTTCATGTCCGATGTTTATAAACATGATTAATTGCGTATATTGCACGAAACCGTGCAAGTCCGATGCTTATAAACATGATTAAATGCGTATATTGCACGAAACCGTGCAGGTCCGATGTTTATAAACATGATTAAATGCGTATATTGCACGAAACCGTTCAGGTCCGATGTTTATAAACATGATTAAATGCATATATTGCACGAAACCGTTCATGTCCGATGTTTATAAACATGATTAAATGCATATATTGCACGAAACCGTTCAGGTCCGATGTTTATAAACATGATTAAATGCGTATATTGCACGAAACCGTTCATGTCCGATGTTTATAAACATGATTAAATGCATATATTGCACGAAACCGTTCATGTCCGATGTGTATAAACATGATTAATTGCGTATTACGTGAAACCGTTCAGGTCCGATGTTCATAAACATCATTATTTGCGTTATGCATGAGTCGGGTGCGATGTGTATAAGAATTATTAATTGCACATTACACTAAACTATTGAGTTCCGATGTATATAGACATGATTAATTATATATTGCACGGAACTATTCAGCTCCGATGTATATAAACATGATTAATTATATATTGCACGGAACTATTCAGCTCCGATGTGTATAAACATTAATTATATATTGCACGGAACTATTCAGCTCCGATGTGTATAAACATGATTAAATGCGTATATTGCACGGAACTATTCAGCTCCGATGTGTATAAACATGATTAATTATATATTGCACGGAACTATTCCGCTCCGATGTATATAAACATGATTAATTATATATTGCACGGAACTATTCACCTCCGATGTGTATAAACATGATTAATTATATATTGCACGGAACTATTAAGCTCCGATGTGGATAAACATGATTAATTATATATTGCACGGAACTATTCAGCTCCGATGTGTATAAACATGATTAATTATATATTGCACGGAACTATTCAGCTCCGATGTGTATAAACATGATTAATTATATATTGCACGGAACTATTCAGCTCTGATGTGTATAAACATGATTAATTATATATTGCACGGAACTATTCAGCTCCGATGTGTATAAACATGATTAATTATATATTGCACGGAACTATTCAGCTCCGATGTGTATAAACATGATTAAATGCGTATATTGCACGGAACTATTCAGTTCCGATGTGTATAAACATGATTAATTATATATTGCACGGAACTATTCAGCTCCGATGTGTATAAACATGATTAATTATATATTGCACGGAACTATTCAGCTCCGATGTGTATAAACATGATTAATTATATATTGCACGGAACCGTTCAGCTCCGATGTGTATAAACATGATTAAATGCGTATATTGCACGGAACTATTCAGCTCCGATGTGTATAAACATGATTAATTATATATTGCACGGAACCGTTCAGCTCCGATGTGTATAAACATGATTAAATGCGTATATTGCACGAAACCGTTCAGGTCCGATGTGTATAAACATGATTAAATGCGTATATTGCACGGAACTATTCAGCTCCGATGTGTATAAACATGATTAAATGCGTATATTGCACGGAACTATTCAGCTCCGATGTATATAAACATGATTAAATGCGTATATTGCACGAAACCGTTCAGGTCCGATGTGTATAAACATGATTAAATGCGTATATTGCACGGAACTATTCAGCTCCGATGTGTATAAACATGATTAAATGCGTATATTGCACGGAACTATTCAGCTCCGATGTATATAAACACGATTAAATGCGTATATTGCACGGAACTATTCAGCTCCGATGTATATAAACATGATTAAATGCGTATATTGCACGGAACTATTCAGCTCCGATGTGTATAAACATGATTAATTATATATTGCACGGAACTATTCAGCTCCGATGTGTATAAACATGATTAATTATATATTGCACGGAACTATTCAGCTCCGATGTATATAAACATGATTAAATGCGTATATTGCACTAACTATTCAGGTCCGGTGTTTATCTCTTCTGACTTTTTTTGGGTTGCGTGCTTTATTCTCATATCTCGGCTTCCCCCAACTCTCCCGAATGCTCTCTGAGGTGTAACGCTCATATTAATTTTAACTGCTACGGTAGATTTCTTCTCTCCTTCTATGATTTTCTTTTCATTTTATGAGTGGTTTTTATGCTCCCTTTCCTTTTTATACTTCTTGCGAGAATGGATGCCTTGCCCCCACATAATCGCTATGTAGCATTCTGAAGTTAAACACTCCAATTTTAAAATAATAACTAAACTGCTATTAAATTAAAATTAACAGTAATGAGAACTGTCATGAAAATACAGAAACATGACAATTATCAGTAATACTTGAGCGTTCTCCCACGGTTTATTACAATGTGGCAACGCAGTAAACTACTTTCAACAAACAAAGGCGAGGGGAAAGGGAATTAACTGGCTCTGGTTGGCTGAGAGTTCGTGCCCTGAGGACTCACCGACTCTACTTGTTTTGTTAAATGAAGCTGTACTGAAGTTTTTCTAATGATTTAACACTAGCCTTGCGAATTTCAACTTTGTCATTATTGGCTGAACAAATTAAAGTGAATAGATTTGATTTGGTGAGCTATATCTGAAACATGTTTTAGTTAATTGCTAGCACGTAAGGATTTTTTTTATCAAATTAACATTAACGATATGGTATCTAATTGCATCTGAATTTACTCAAAAATAATTTTCTCTAATGTACAACAAAGGCGAAATAAAACAAAGAAAGTATGTTGATAAATTGGTTGCATGGCATCTATAGAGTTCGCAAAATTATTAATTATAATTTTATTTGATAGCAATTCTTCTTATATTTCGGTAACATTATACAACCATTTAATCCTGTCAATATTTTTTACATTTTTATGGTATAGCAAGCATTTTTTTTTTTTTGAGTAGTGTTTAACGCCCGTTTTCATTACTGAGGCACCACAGGCGGTGGACACTGATGATACATGAGATGAAATGATAAATTGGGAAAGGATTTTTTTTTTTTTTTAAGGAAGGAAGCGTTCCAGGCCTAAGTTTAGGTACCTCCCCGGCATTTGCCAGTTATGAAGACTGAGGAAAACCTGGAAAAAACCCCAGTCAGGGAGGACGGTCCTGGTGGGATTCGAACCGCAGACCTCCCGCTCACGAGTCCGTGCCTTAACGACCTCGGCCACCCGTGGCGGTATAGCAAGCATCAGTAACACTTTAATTGCACAATATCTAAAGTTTTTACTTCAATCATTTTGCAAGTACATCTTCGCTTTTTGTTGTTGTAAAAGTTCTGCTGTAAGGTATATCTGAATTTCCTCACTTGAGCGTCCTACAAAAGTCATGAAGCATATTGAAGTTCGATGGTCTCAAACCCCGTCATATGGAATCTTTTTCCTTGTTTTTCACTAAGATTACCCAAGTTTTCGGGAAAGTAGATAAGGTGGAACATTAATTTTTAGACTTATTTTGCATCGTATACAACATCTTTATAATTTACAGACTACTCATTGCCAAGAAATGTTATGAAATCTTTACATGCTTTTCACGCTGTATTCTCTCTTGTATCCATCGTAAATTCAAATGCGCGTCAAGTATAACTTTTCTGATATCGGGAGCATTATATATGTTTTCCTTCAATTTTACCTCTAAAAAGCATGAAATTTGTCACAAGCACGCTGAAAACAAGACACCATATTTGTTTAAAGTCTTAGAAATCTGTCATTAACGCAAGTATATGTAATGCTGGTAGCAGTACTGGTGATGGAGCGATTTGGCTTTCACGTACAGCGTTAGTGGAACCAGCAGGCAAGTACTCTCAATCTCTTGGCGGCCAGTCTTTCTGAATCCTGCTGTTTCATTCAAAAATAAAACACGGGAATTTCGAATAGCCAGATTGTTGACCCAACAAATTAGATAACGTTATGAAATCGCCGCATACCTGAATGCGCAAGTGTAAGAAAGTCAAACAATTCCTTAAGAATGGGTAAATGTGCAACTGGAAATAAACGAAAAATATTTCCATTATGAAGGAGTACGCCTTTTAAATTTTGCTTTGATGTATCAAAAAGTTTCCGTTTAGTAGGATCGTATTTTGGAAGTCTTAAAGTTTATCATCACTTCAGGAATATTGTTGTAATACATAAGAGCAATTTATTTAGAAAAATAGGGTAATTAAAGAGTAAATTACTTTCTCAACTTAATCTTCAGAAAGACCTAGATCTTTGACTTGGTCATTCGTCTCACTTCCTGTAAACAAATGAGCTTACGTGTATGCCATATTTTACAATTGTATAAGCAAAGTACATTGTATTTTTATTATTGTACTCATGCATTTTATAAGAGTAAAACAACAATCACTTTTATGACATGATTGTTCTTCCTATACAAAACGTAATGAAGTTGTTAACTCATTTACCTACTCTAAGTTGTTCCTGTAGGCCTTATGAAATGCAAAGTTCTTATCTTGATCGACAAAATATGCGTTTTTTTTAATGCCGAAGATTTCACAATTCATTTAACACAAGATAATAAAAAATGACCCGGATTGTGTTTACAACCTCGTTGTGATATCCTGTTTTACATGTTTACTGTTCACTGCTCTGAATTTTTTGCTGAACTAAACAGTACAAAGAGCTACATCCTATTTATATTTAATCTTCCACATACCAAGATCGGTCGAGCTGTCGTTTTTAAATTGTTGTACATATTTAACTTTTCGTGTGTAATTCATCTGTAGTCAAATTATCAAAAACCTATTTCTGAATATCAATATCTATAAAGTCAGAAGTAAAAATAAAGGTAAATTTATTTAAAATTAAACCTCTTTTATCACGCTGAGAACGGTTGCATCCACCTTAGTAAAGAGGGTTCACTATTTTTGTTCCTTCTACAGAGAGCATGATTATTATTGAATTGTTGACAATGTGTTTTCCTTGTCTCAACGATGTAACGCTTCTTAGTTGCACGATGCAGAACAATGCAGAAAGTTATCAGTGATTTTGTAGCAGCAAGTAAGTAAGTACTAATATTTCGTGAGGAATTCTCAGGACGCGAATAATGTCGAAACGAAAGTATAATCTTGTGAATGATATTGAAAATGTAATGAATATTACATACTGCGCTGATGACGTTGACAACAGTGATCTTATTTCTGCAGCATCGGAAACCGAATATTTCATTTAGGAAATTGTAGTGAATTACATTTTATGTCGTGTGGTCTTGGTGGTAATATTGAAAGCATAATTCTACTAACACAGTATGATGCAGAGAGATCCATCTACATATCCAATAGCAGACGATGCAAAACGGTCATACTGAGAAATAAAAGTGCCCTTACAGTTTCATCTAAAAAGTATACTAAAATTAGTGAGGCATTTATATTATATCCTGACACAGGAAAAAATTCAAAGTATTGCATATTACAAAAATTAAAAAAAAAATGTATTTATCATTTTTAAATTCGTCTGGTAGTGATAAAAAAACGTAAATGGATCCCAAATAACACCATAAAATGTACGCAATTGTAGTTGCATTTATGATTATGGGTACACTAAAGGCGAAGCGGGAACATCTGCCCATAGATCCAATATTGGAAAGGAAACTTTTCCAAGAATCATTTTCAAGAAGTCGTTTTGCTGAACTACTCGAGTTAATCAGATTTAGACTCGTGAGGAACGGAAAAAAGAGTGACAAAATGTGCGCTTTCAGAGAAGGGTCACAGTGTCAAAAAAATTATGATCCTGGTTCGCATGTAACTGTTGATGAACAACTTTTTGTTACGGCGGGAGATGTCCATGAAATCAAAACTGGTGTGAAAATATGGACGCTGCGTGACGTTGAAAGCGGATGTTTATACAGGGAAACAAGGCACAAATGAATAGTGTTTAACGCCCGGTTTTGCTACAGAGGCATCACAGGCGGTAGACACTGATGATACATGAAATGAAATATTGGGAAAGGGTTTATTTTTAAGGAAGGAATCGTTCCAGGCCTAAATTTAGGGTACATCCCCGGCATTTGCCATTTATGAGGACTGAGGAAAACCTGGAAAAAACCTCAGTCAGGGAGGACGGTCCTGGCGGTATTCCAACCCAGATCTCCCGCTCACGAGTCCGTGCCTTAACGACCTCGGCCACCCGTGGCGGTAAACAAGGCACAGCACCACAAAAGAATCCAAGTTGGAGAGTCGTGTTAGACCAGTAGCTCATTGAGATCAGACGTGGAATTACTGCCGATAACTTTTTCACTAACATCCCGCTGGCTGAAGATCTTTTGAAACATGAACTTGCTCTTACAGGGACACTAAGAAAAAATACAACTGAAATTCCATCCTATTCCTAGGAAGGAATCAATGTTTGCTTTCAACGGAGACTTTACTCTCGTCTCATGTGTGCCCTTCCCCCAAAAATAAAGCACTCATTCTCTTCCGAGTTCTGGGCATTAAGATAACTGCGTAAATGAACAAAATAGATACAAGCCAGATATTGCACTCCATTACGATCATACTGAAGGAGCAGTCGACACACTAGATAAAATGATAACTTTACAAACAGGACAGTCTTGCGACTAAAGTGCCGAAAGGCAGCGGAGAAAGGCGAATTCTGCTGGAAAGGCAGTGTAACTCTAGTGTTAGTATGCAGTTATATCATCATCTTTTTGTTAAACCTAAACTAACCTAACCTATGAAAAAGAATCATTTACTCTATTAACAACAGTATAGAACATTTTTTTTAAAAAACAAAAGTATAATTTATTCTGAGAGAAAAAAGAAGAAAATGATTACAAGGGAAAAAAAAGTCTACTCGTGGGGAATCGAACCCACAACCTTCCATTAAGAGCATGACAATCTAATCAATTTAGCTAACATGACTACATGCACGTCAAGGAAATTGTTTGCCTAAAGTAATTGTACTAAAATCGTAACCAGTCGTCTTTCTTCGCTTCCGTTCGGGAATGCAGCCGCAAGAATGGTTCAGCCTGTAAGGTAAAGTGAATATTACTGCACCAGAACTGCAAACAGGTTGCCATTCTTATTATTTAAAATGCTTTATAGACATTGTAGGGGTTAATGCATTTGTTATACGGAAGATTAAAAAACTTAAATGGAATTACAAAATCACTAGACAGTAGAAGAAATTTTCTTCTGGAGTTGGAAAAATAGCTTACAACGTCACGTGTGAGGAAAACGAGAGGGATACCATCGCAATCAGTGGCTGCAATGAGAAACCTTCCGAGAGATGAAGATATGGGGAACTATGTGTTTGTAAGGAACATTCTTTCAGTAAAACTGTAATAACATGCAAGTCTTGTTCAGAGGGTTATATGTGGTTTGCTGAATGAAATTGTGTGAGAGATTATAAGAAAGTTTAATTTATTATTATTATTATTATTATTATTATTATTATTATTATTATTATTGTTGTTGTTATTATTATTATTATTATTATTATTATTATTATTATTAAGTTAATAGAACTTCAATCCTCTGAAACAACAAGAAACAAAAGTTTATGTTTAGATACATTTGTACCCACCTTGGTAATGCATGTAAATTCTAAAGCCTGGTATTCTGAGAAGTGACTCGTTTCTGGAATATTTCAGGAGGTTCAAGAGGTCGTGTATGTGAGTGGGGAATAGAATGTAATCAAAACTATATAGAGGGTAACTTGGTGGGGGCTAAGTCAACACCCTCCTTCTCCCACTCCTACTTTTTCTCCTTGCTTCTTGCTCCTCCCTTTAATATGAATGATCTGAAGTATTGTAGAAGTTTACAACATGATTCCAAACAACATATTTCTGTCCATCGAAAAATAAATAGAAATGTATTTGTGTATGTTATAACATTTCCTCATAGAAATCCAATAAATAAATAAAATAAAAAATCCTGATCATTATTTAGAATTTAGGGCAATGTCACTATTCCAAAAATATATAATAAACTTATGAGGCAAATCTGTAACCAGTATTTTCACTCGCTCTGAAAGTGAATGCCAGTGGATTGTTGAATCATAGCTGAATTTTATTCAATCATCCCTCGACCTCAAGCAATTGAAATTGGACATTTAAACGTATAAATGATCAATTAAATACAATTTTTATTCCACTTTTATATTATTCTCTCTCAATTAAATTTTTCATGACCAAATGTACCTGAGCAATTAGCTTTGTGTCAGGCTTAAGCAGCAACTAGACATTTCTTGCAAATTGTCTTATTTAATGATTGTACTAAGAAGAAATCCAGAATAATAAAAGGATCTTCTACAAGATACATTGCTCACCTAATAGTGCCAAGATGACAGGATGTCACAAAGCAGAGAAATAAACAGCAACGCTCACAACTCTAATGAAGAGCTGCAAGTGCTCTGTTGCCACATTTATCTCTTCATTCCGTCGCGATGAAGAACATAAGTTCAGCTGAGCAAATTGAGACATAAATGCTGCCCAGTTCATTTGCACACATCATCAAAGTCATTTCTCATTTTATGTACATGTTGTGAAAACTTTATTCACATTGCACTAGACTTCACTACAAGATTAAATTCTGTCGACACAGGTATATATG
This sequence comes from Metallyticus violacea, assembly GCA_030762175.1. Lineage (NCBI taxonomy): Eukaryota > Metazoa > Arthropoda > Insecta > Mantodea > Metallyticidae > Metallyticus > Metallyticus violacea. The sequence goes on along the minus strand of CM060846.1, from coordinate 350,699,045 downwards.
AATTCATATTTAGATCTCGTACACTTATTTAAAGGAAATGCAAAGCTTGCATGATTATTATAACGCATATTATTAGGTAATTGACTTATTGTATATTCTGAAACATCCCTTTTTGTTCTTACAATTTTTTTTAAATGTACATTTACAAATAAGATATGACCATCTAAGTCAATTAGCTACAAATGAATTAAATAACACTGACACAATGATACATTAAGGTTATTAGAAACACTAAGAAGTTTAATGCATGGAAATTTAATTAAATGTACAATTATAGAAGTGCTTTGAACGTGGAACATTTATTTGTATTATTATTATTATTATTATTATTATTATTATTATACATTTGTATATTTTGATAAGTCAAAATATACAATTAAAAATAAAGATATAAAACAAAATATAAAACCCCTGCATTAAAAAAGCCAACTCTATAGAGAGCATTTTGCCACAAAGTAGACCTGACTGATCTTTTGAATGTACACTATGGTAAATTTCTAATAGTATTTGGGAAGAAATTGAACAGTTTCTTAGAAAGATGTATAACATTTTTCATTGTAGTTCTATATTTCCGCTGATTGAGGTATATATTACAAGTTGGATACCATGCAGAGAAGAACAAGTGGGAATACTGTGTAAATTACCTTTACAAACAAAAGACAGTCAAGTATAAACATTGAAGGCAAAGTGAGTATTCTTATATCTACGAAAAGCGGTGCACGGTGATTTAAACACTACAAATAACTCTTACAGTTCCTTTTTGTAAGATAAACGATCTAGAAATAGAAGCGTGGCTACTCCATAAAAGAGTTCCATAACTTAAGTGACTGTAAATATGTGCATAATATTCCATGGTTAAGTATTCAATTGATGGGGATTGTTTAAGAATACACAGCATGAATATCCCTCTCCTATTTTGTCTATAAGATAAGTGACAGGAACACCTAATCCATTCCAACTTCAAGGTGAATACAGAGCAACTTTACAGAAGAATGCAAGTCGCAATTGTTTCCTTTACACGAAAAATTAAGTCAACTGTCTCACTTAAATTTAGATTCAATTTGTTTGGAAGGCACCAAGAATTTATAACAAGAATAAATTCTTCTGAATTAGTTCTAATAGTAGTAGGTTAGCTAACGGAAACAAGATCATAGCAAACATATAAGCACGAATGCATTCGCCCTCGATGCAGGCTGGTAAATCGTTAACAACAACAGCAATAATAATAATAATAATAATAATAATAATAATAATAATAATAATAATAATAAATAGAGCCGATGCATATTATTTCGTATATGCACCAATCTAATTAAAATCGACACCAAGAAGCCTTATAAATTAGCGTGCTAATTCTGTTAGTTTTATGGACAGCTATCACTGAATTTTAAAACTCCTAAATTAATCACCAATCTTTCTGAAATTTTATTACATAATTAATAATATTGAGTAATTACAAAAAGGAGAAAACTTCTAAAAATTGAAGTTATGAAATAATTTTCATTTTGATACTATGAAAATACTCCATATAACACACTTTAGAACATTCAGAACTTACAGAGTTATAAATGAATACACACTTATATATAAACTTATGGTAATATCTTTTAGTAAAGTATATTCTTTGTACATTTGGTGACATCCACCAACAATGTGAAGTTAACATTTTAAAACGATAGTGAACGAAACATTTGTAATGAAGCAATGCGTTACAAAATTCAATTTTCAGAAGTAATTAATACTTTACATGCATGTTACCTGAATGTTCATTGCTTTTTGTAGTCAAGTTGATATAACAATAAATAACAGATCATTTAAATTCAACTTAAATACTTGCCTAATTCATTTCATGAAGACGAAAAATTAGGTAGTTTTCAGTAAAGCAAACAGTTTGGCACAGGCTAAAAATGTTCCGTGAATGATTTATTCTTTTTATATTTTGTGCAACGTATTTATTTTAACTAACAGTACTATGAGAAACATCGAAATCAAATTGGCAGGAAACGAGAGGAATCAATGTCTCATAAAATGAAACTTCATTTTATATATACCTATACATATATGGTGTCCCAGAATCGCCGTATTATTTTTCGGAATAGGCTACCCACAGCACCCTGTTAAGTCGAGGACAGCAGCAGTAGCAACCCCCAGTACTGAGAAAGTGTTACAGAAACTTGGTATATTCAAAGGTGTGCAAATTAGACTAAGGAAATATTTCTACCAAAAAGCACAAACAGGAACTTTCAATCTCTTTGTTTTCAAACTAAGCATACAACCAATACGTTGTGTACCATCCTTTCTTCTTTATTAATATTTCAATTCTCCTTGGTATGCTTTCAATAAGCTTGGGGCACTTGTTTTTTATTTCCTCATTGTGATGCCATATTTCAATAACATTCTCAATCAATTGTACTTTTGTAGAAAGATTTACTTTCTTCAACCTCTGCTTATCAATTGACAATAGATTCATGTTTGGATGTTCCCAGGCCAAGCAGAATTTTGATATTGTTATTAGTCAAATAACTTGTTATGACTTGGCATTTGACCTGCATGAAAACAAAATTTCTATCAGGAAACTTGCTCTTCAACTGGGGCATCAGTCCCCTTTCCAGTACCACTGTGCATTGTTCTTATTTCATTGTACTGCCTTCAGCAATGTAGAGACGCCCTGTTCCTTGTGCCGAAATAAAACTCCACACCATGCCTGAAATGGGATGCTTTACAGTTTAAACCATGTCCTTTCCAAAAAGTCTCCATCTTTCGCTCTTTTTAGATACTGACTGATTTCTTCATATACTGAGATGTTGGTTAGTCAGAGAAGCAGACATGAAGAAAGAATGAGTTTCAGCATTTAAATTTTAGAGCTTCAGATTCAAAGTGCAGCTGTTAACGGAATTCAATATTCTTACTTAAATAGGAACGTTGAATGTTGTTAAACTTTAGATAGATATTTACAGTAATATATTAATAAACAATTTTATAAAGAAGTTGCCTATCTTACTCAGTCCTCCCCGAAGAAGTTTTGATCTTATGAGCCCATGTGAGGCTCTTTCTGCCCATTGCAGCAGTCAGCTTTGCTTTTCTGCTCGAGCGACATGCTGGTAGACTTCAGCAACAAGCCTTCTGTGAACTGCGGAAGCACAGACGTACTTTCCATAGATTTTCTCAAGTCTTTGCTGGTAGCCGTCGTATTTTCTTTAGCTAAGTAGAGAAGCTTACGATATGTTCTTGGGCTCAATTTGCTCTTGTACACATTTTCCTCGTCGAGCTGAGGTGTAACCCTTCAGTTTTGCAGATCTTGTCCATACGACTTATAGACTTTTGTGACATTTGCAGTTGTTTAGCTATTTTTGCTGTATTAACTGTTTCTGCTGCAATAAACACTTTGCAACTGCAACTTTTCTAGGAGAAAGGTCACTTGTTCTGCCCATAACTTCGAAAATTTGCAAGAAAGCACACATTCCAAATATTTACGATATGATAAAGCATATATAAATAAATAATCTCAATTAATATACTCTTTAATGATTATTTATTATTAGAACTTACCTAATTAAAAAAACCTCTTGCATAAACACATTAAAAACCACGCTATAGTTACACACACGAATACTGGGAGAAAAAAAAAACAGCTGATTTAGTTATGCAGTGTAATCAACATTGTTTACTGATGTTAAAATGTTACTATTTACAGGATAACAAACTTTAAGGCATTAAAAACACACATGTACATAAATACATTGATAATTTTAAATGTGTGTATAACATTTATAGGAATAGTGTAGAGACAGGCGTATTCTTACGTGAAATTTAAATGCCAAAGGTCGTTTAAAGTGGCGAATAACTTTGAAAACTATTTGTTATGGAGAAATGCATGGACATATTATAACTTAAATGAAAAATGTAGATTTTTTATTGATTTTTACACAAAATTTAGTCATAGTTGCGCTCGATGCAATAATTGTCGTAGTATATTTACAAAAATCGGCAATTTGGAAGGGCGTTAATCCGAAGAGGCTAATGCAAGACGTTTCAATATAATTTATATATTTGATGATAGCTTTCATTTTAAAGATATGTACAAGCCATATTGAAAATAATGTTTCAACAGGTACACAAACTAATTCATATTAATCCTTTCTCACTCTCTTCCATTTCGTGTCAATGTTATTTTCAACACAAAAATTTCCATTTTTCCTTTTAATTTTGTTGATTTCCCTTTTCACAGTGATTAGGAGTGATGTTATATAAAGAAAATGCTGTTAAATTACGTTTAGAACAAGAGGGTCTTATTTGTTTGTGACCACGTTTGATCGTGTGGGGCGTAGCTAGAAGTCAACTATACAACGTCAACTTGAAGAGTGCTGCCTGTATGATAAGCTGATAACTATCTGTCTGTGGGACTAGACTATAGATTGTTTCTAGATGTTCAATTATTTTTTCTACACTTGTTTATCTTGTGCCACAAATCTGGAAGAAAAAAATATTTATTTTATCTTAGTAATTTGCAGCTTTGCTTTTGTTTTAGTCTTTCATTCTTTAATGGGGAAATCGTTCAAATATGCACAAAACAGGTATTTTATACAGTTCATATTAAACGTATTTGTTTAATCACTAAGAACGCTAACTATAAAATGCATGTTATAGCATTTAGTGCTATACAATTTTGGTTTAGTACGGAATGTGACGACAAATTGGTTGCAAATTACATATTTTATAATTTATTACACACTTTTGATATTTTCCGTCATCACGGCGGTTTCCAAATTAGGCCATAATGTGATATTACGTAACTCAAACTTATTTCTAAGATTAGTCTCCATAATTAACAATGTTGGCAAACCTGGAACCCTGTCAGGCTATAAGAAAATCATTAACAAAAGCTAATCTCATCATTGCGCATGCCCATGAGTATAATGTTTCTTCATTCAGGGCGAGAAATGTACATTTTTAAACAGTAATTTAGTGTAATATGTCAAGTAAATAAGTAAAAATACAACATTTTCATTTACACAGCCAAACTACGTTTAAAAATCACATTATCACAGATTTAGAAAATCTTTCCTCCATGTTGCTACTAGTGAGCAGTGAAACATAGAAAGTTTCGGAATGACTGAAATACTTTTAATATATAATTCCTAACTTATTTATAAATATTAAGAGTTTTGTACATATGTGGCTCTTTTACAATTAGAAAATTGCTTGTTTGCGCTACCCCGAAAAATTGCAACGTTTTAACTTCCTATACCTACTGCTTAATGAATTTTTGTGTGTAAAAGTTACTGAAGGGGACTTTCACATTCCGCCTAAAGTTTGAGGAGAATTTTGATTAATAGCGGTGAGAGGAGGCGGTTTCAATCGGGTGTAAAAATCCTACTTACGCCTTTCGTCGGAAGGAAGCAACGTTATGGGTCCCATGTACTACATGTACGACACGTAAAAGAACCCCACGCCTGAAAGAAGAGACCTATGAGCAAAATTGATCGACCGTTTCACCCCCTGATTTGAATGGGACGCTGATGACCTGAGAAATAGACAGCTTCCATAAATAAACCAAATAAATAAATAAATAAATAAAACTCTTCGCGTATGTTTCCAGGAACGTTTGCCTCGAGTTTTTTTATCCCAATACACATTTGAAAAAAAGTAAAATACTATTAAATAATAATAATAATAATAATAATAATAATAATAATAATAATAATAATGGAACAGTGCATTAATGGTAGCCCAGTCATATATATGTTAAATGCGAGAAAACTTGTGGTTGTTTCAGTATAAAACATTATTACGTGTGAAGTAACAATGCACTGGTGGAGACATTCTCCAGCAATGATAATAATCAGTGTGGATCCATAAAGTAGTTGCTTTATTTCATTGAACGTAAAGTAACTGAGTATACAACAATTTATGTACACAAACTTCATCCTGCAGATTTCAGTCTTTGATGTGATTTAGCTTGTTGCATGAAGGCAGAAGAATTGTTTTCTGTTTTTGTTTAAATAGGTGCGTTACTACGATGCTTTTTAAATTCTCTCTCTTTCCCTCTCTGTATATGTTGAGCCACGCTCGTATATCACCGCCACGGGGGGCAGAGGTCGTTAAGGCGCGGAATCGTGATCGGGAGGTCTGGGGTTCGAATCCCGCCAGGTCCGTCCTCCCTGATTGAGATTTTTTCCAGGTTTTCCTCAGTCATAAATGGAAAATGCCGGGAAGGTACCCGAAACATAGGCCTGGAACGTTTTCTTCCTTAAAAAGAAATCATTTCCTAACACATCATTTCATTTCATGTATCATCCGTGTCCACCGCCTGTGGTGCCTCAGTAGTAAAAACGGGCGTTAAACACTATTAAAAATGATCGTATATATATATATATATATATATATATATTAATGCTGATTACTAATATCCTAGAAGCTTGCTTGCTACCTATATTTAGCAGCAGTGAACACTTCGGTTTCGAAGCAGCCACATGATATTGACATTTTGTTGACGTAGTTGGATTATACATTTACATAACAAACATAAAAAGACATGAGTTTATTATTGTAAGTTAATTTATATAAGCTACTATTACGAGAGGCATTAAAATATTTTGTAACCAGCCTATCCATTGTTGGACAATAATGTCTACAAATTTTTAACTAACGCAGTTGGCAACAATGAACCTTAAGCTACAAAAATATGTATCAAGTGCAAATTTAAACTTGCATAGTCACGCCGTACAGTCTGTAGAGTTCAGTCCTGTGGCAATAGCTGGTGAAATATCATGAATCTTTCTAAAGAACACTTTAGATTTTACATTTTCACATAGTGAAAGAGCGGAGAGGGGAGAGGGAGAAAAAACATGAAGATTGTAGTTGTTCATGGTGATCAAGTGTGTTCATTGGATACCAATGCAAGATGGATTTGATCATTTGAGGAAGGGAGAGAGACTTTGAAAGACAACCCTCGCTCTGGTCGGCCTCGATAAGTTGTGAAAGAAGAAAATTCAAAGAGGGAGGACCTTGGAGGAAAATCGACATATTACGTTGAAATGCTAAGTATGGACCTGGCACCATTGACAGTATACTCCATGAATATTTAAAGCTGCGAAAAATCTTGCAAAATGTGTTCCACATCCCTAACCAATGGAGAGAAGGAGGGGAGAAAGAAATGCGCAGAAAACTGCTGAGCATGTTTCCACCCAACGGTTCTAAACGTTTGACACTGATGATGAAAGCGGCTTTATTGCTATACCACCCCAAATAAAGCCCAGAACTGCGTGCGAGTAAATGAGAATAATAAGATGTTCGTTCTCGGAAGGAATTTTCGCTTATTTTTTCAACTGTAAAGGACCATTAGTGGTTGACTGTATGCCAGATGATATGACAATGAAGTTGAATATTATGACACTTCCATTTTGGATCCTTTATTTGAATAGCTGAGGTGGCGGAGTTCAAAGACAGTAATTTCAAGGCTGTTGCTTTTGCACAATGCATCTCCTCACAGAACAGCTGCAAATTTCAGTAAAGTGGGAATCGCTGAAGTCCAGTTGCTTGACCATCCACCCTAAAGTCCTGGCCTTGCACCGCGCGACTTCCGGATTTTTCCTCGAGTGAAATCTTGCATTGCGGAAAACCTTTTAAATGAGTGCAGCACCTTCTTCAAGTTAAAAGTTCAGTTCTATTGACAATAGCTCAACAGTGCTTCTGTCAAGTGGTTGCACCGTCTACAACCGTAGAGCATTTTGAAGGATTTTGAGAATAAGTTTTCGAATTCAGTCCTTGGCTTAGACTTTGAGGTGACACTTGCAAAACTGTTTGACTTTCCCTCATATAAGTGAGTGAGTGAAAGAGTCTATGCTGCCGCGAGCCGTCGCTGATCCCCTTTCACAGGAAGTTATGAATATCGCATTTAGTGCTGCTCTTTTCAAATGTTTCACCACGTTCAATTATTAATATCTTTTTGCATAGCAACATAATTTAAAATTTCTAAAACTTTTAAAACTGGTAATAAATATAGACAATATTACAGTCTCGCGTTTCCCGTGACCGAGAGAAGCTGTGTTGACAATGCTGTAGGACTACTGCCAGTGCGTATGTTTATGCATTAACAGTTATTGTAGTCATGTTGCTATAACAATAAATATATGAATAAATAATAACTGCAAATCGCTCACAAACAAAAGAAACCAGGTTCACTTGAACCAACACAAGAAACAACTGGGCGCACACGCTTTGGTGAACCGGATTTATCATTTATCGGTTAAAACGTACTAAAACAACTTCATTAACTCTAGAATTTAGATGTTCTATTTGTGTTTTAGGTTGGAGACTGCTTTAGGACCAGACCGTAGTAATAAATGGTCTTGATTGGCTCAAACTCTACGCATTTTTATATCGGATATCATCTTATTTTATTTAAACCATAGGATAGTCAATGCAAATAAGACAGTTGTAGATATAGTCATAGAGTAACAGTGATTATAGTTTCCAGCTATTGCGTTAAGAGAAGAAGTACATACAATAAAACAGTTAACAGCTGACAGAGCCCTGGCTTTCGCTTTGAGGTCGTGAACAAGGCCAAGAAGTCTCGCCATAGGACGGCAACTGACTGGCAAAGGATTTTATGGACAGATGAATATAATAAACGAGCAGTGGGGTGTGGTAAGTCCACAACGTAACTAAGAGAATTAGCTCTTGACCTTTGCAAGGAGATTTCCAGTGCAGGAAATAAAACTCTCCAGGTGTCTCCAGTACTTTCAGCTATAAAACCTCTTGAGTAAACATAATACAGAACGTAAATGAGTTCATACAGATATTTTGATAGAGCCAATCACTGGCCCCGAATACAGAAAACATCGTATATAAGAAAACTTATTTCTGCTTTTGAAAATGAATTCATAATTAATACCGACCAGTTCTGAATTACAACAGGAAATACACAATCAATTTTGGAAATTGTAGTGCAAAAAGAGTGCAATCAATACCCTTTACTAACTCATATATTGACCAAAAACAATAAAACAGCAAATATTGACGTATCAGTAAAAAAGAAGCTAATTATGGAATACTGTGAAGAATCTTTGCAATCGATGGCTCTGCCTTGTGTTAATAAATTTCTTCAGAGGCTTTTTAACAGCAACAAAAAGCGGTAATTACCCTGTATAAAAACTAATTTTGATCAATCAATGTGGAAAATAATTTTCTCTTTATAGATTCATGGTAGGCATTCAAGAACAAGGAGGGACTAGAAGTGAATACAAATAAAACAAAATACGTGAATTTGGAAGGCGCTAAAGGAACCGGAAGGGAGCCTTATTTAGGCATGTTAAAATAACTAAGACTTGCTCTTGAAAGAGTAGTAGTGGTTAACGCCCGTTTTTGCTACTGAGGCACCACAGGCGGTGAACACTGATGATACATGAGATGAAATGATATATTGGGAAAGGAGTTTTTTTAAGGAAGGAAGCGTTCCAGGTCTAAGTTTAGGGTACCTCCCCGGCATTTCCCAGTTATGATTGAGGAAAACCTGGAAAAAACCCAGTCAGGGGGGACGGTCCTGGCGGGATTCAAAACCCAAACCTCCCGCTCAAGAGTCCGCGCCTTAACGACTTCGGCCACCCGTGGCGGCTACTCTTGAAAGAAGCAGGAAAACAAAAAAAGAAACATATAAAGATACTGTAGCAGTTAGGATAATGACCGCAATAGAAGAAGAACGAGCATTAAGATGGAAAATTTTAGAGCAGTGTAAGAAAGGAGGTGCAAAAATTGTTTGGGCAGCCACAGCTACTAAAATTAAACAGAGAGGAATAAAAAGCGGCTGGACACGTTCGAAGAATTCCAAAAATTAAGACAGTCAAGAAAATAATAGAAAGTTTTATGAAAAAGGACCAATGAAAAGATGGGTAAATAGCTTGAGTTGTGTCTTAGAAAGCTGGAGAAGAAAAGCAAAGATCGAGAAGGAGATATGTGATCAAGGCACTACAAGAGCTGTGACGACGGTTCTTCCTGGAACAAGACAAGTGACAGACAGTTTTACGTAGATGTTCTCTTCTTCAATGTCTGTCAAACTCGGAAGTTGTTTCCCTCCGCATACTTCTACTATACAATCAGCATACACAACTAAGCCGCAGACATAAGAACTGACTTCTCTAAGAATGGTGAAAGTACTACGTTAGGAAACTTACCACTTGTAGAGCCCATTTTCACAGGCACGATACAGATATGATATGTTTTCGTTCCGTGTGCACCAAAAGTTCACCCTGATACAGAGCATGATTAAATATTACTCCTCCAACTCAAACACATACTCGTATTTTATCCTCCAGAATATTTTGAAAATCCCAAATCTCTCTTGCTTTTTCGAGCTTTATAATATTTAAATAGCAGCATGGCATCAAAAGCATTCCTGCTGGCATCATTGATTGTTTGCTAACACAACTTGGTAATGTTCTGTTGCTAGTGTAATTTTCATAAGAAACGAGTCTTGAAAAAGACATTTCAAATATTGAACATGTTAATTATATGTTCATAAACTAACAAAGTGTCAATGCAGGATTGTTTACATTTTGATCACAGTTGTGCCATGTTAAGGAGTGATGTGTATTAAAACCCTGCACTTAACCGCACATTAAAGTTGCAGCTATGTAAATGTGACATTTAAAAGTGTGTGCTCTATGCTGTCATGTACACCAATAGTCTGCACATGTTCAATTACTATATGACACATTAGGTTCATAAATCCGTCATACCTTTTGTTATGCTCACTAATACATTCAGCACTTTCGTTTCGTATCATTTTATGCCTTTAACAGAAAAAATATTTTAAAGTTCGATTATATTAGAACACTGTGTTAAATCTAACCGTGATTTTCTTCACAGTGAAGACCGAAAAGCAGATTCTTCATAGCAATAGTTTGAATTTAAAATTTTAGGTATAATAAAGTGTGCAGTTGTGTTGTACACATTAACTTTCCTGAAGAAAAATAAGAAAAATGTATTCATGTAACAACACAGGCGAGTACCAGACCAACTGCTAGCACTATTAAATATACTAATAATTTAATTTTACATTTTATTAGGACGTCCAATTTCCATTTCTGATGTTAGTTCGACACGCTTTCCTCGTTAACCGAAACGTCTTTAAGTGTTATCAAACATTTATCAGCATATCGACATCTGACCGCATCAATAATATATTAGCTTCATCCAATAACAGTCTAGGATTTAACAGCAGACAATTTCGCGTGGAGTGGCGTCGCATGGCAGCATAAGTACACCGGTGGGAAGTTTATCAGCGTTATTATTGGGTTTTTCTTTGACCTACCGGTAGTCAACGATACCGTGGCAGTAATAAATCTCCTTAGAACAATAAACAGCAGTATTTTCCCTCTATTTTTATTCTTAATATAAGAATGAAAATATGTAACATTAAAACAGCATTACATCAGGAGAGTAGCACTGAGTTTTGGTTAAAAATTAAATAGTTTTTTATATTACTGGATAATTCAGGTTTTTTTTTCTTTAAAACAGTTTTTGAATTATTCCATATATTTATAAGAGGGACCTTATTTTATATTTGTTGTGAAAGGCTACATGATATAGTTCAGTTGATGTTTCAAATTTGAAACCCATTTTTCGTAAGTTTGGTTTTTCAATACATACGGAACATTTTCTTAGCTTATACTTGTCCTAAGACGCTGAAATTTTCAGCAATCATTCATTGAAACTCCTGACATACGCTGAAATAAAATGTTTGTAAATGTTTAAACACTTTATAAACTAATCTGTACTGTAAAATGCAGTATTTAAATTAGTAATGGAGAACAGTTTTATTCACTAGGTAATATTGTACAAAGTGGAAAATTGGGTTTTCAGTTTATGTTTTAGTATTGTAGCAATTGCCTATAAAATTTTCATTTTTCTAGCTTACATCATTTTTGAGAAAATGATGTACTTAACATTGTCAAAATAGAATATTTCATTCCACCTTAAAGGCGTCACAGCTGTTGGTTTTTCCTTCGACTATTTACCCCTAGTACTTATATTTAATTCCCGGATACACCGCTTTTGTTGACGTATACACTTCCTCTGAATCAATAGTCAGTCCAACGTCAGGGCCACTTCGACACCACAAACACAGAAAGAGCATATGCACACATAGAAATGAAATGAAGAATGAGAAATGCAAAGTCAATCCAGGCACTTCCATTTCTGAAAATATACAGAGGAAAGTCACAGAGAAAACTCAGACAAGTTTGTCGGCTTGCAGGAATTGAACATGGACCTCTTGAATGAGTCCCAAGTGTTGACGCTTGACCAAGTCTAATAAATATCTTTTGAGAATTAATCTGCAAAAGACGAAAAAGGCTGTTGAGTAAATTGACTCTATCGGAAGCGTTCAAAAGCAAGGACCATTTTCTCTCGCGCTGAATCTGATGTTCTTGATAGCTGGCAGAAGTAGTAATCGCTGCAGTTTATGCAAAGGCATCTGCTATTGGGTGAAATGCTCATTACAATGAGATCCATAGGCATGAAAAACAGAGCGGTGGAATAAATCTGGTAGCTGAAAATGGATAGGATATATAACGTTAGAAATAACTAAAAAGAGAGTCACAACGTATAAAGCTTCACCTGCTTTGCTTATACCTAATAACTTAAGAGAGTTATGGTATACTTGAAATAAATAATTATTGTTTGTGAATTAAGGATTTATTTTGTGACGACCTGTATTTAACTTTGCTAACAGGATTATAGTTTAACGCCTTGCACACTATTTGTCATGTGTGTATTACCTTCATATGTTCCTACGAGTCTTTCGAGTTATAATTTAAATTTAAAAAAATAATTTTCAATCACTGGAGAGCTTGAATTTCATCTCTACACACAAAACATTTGAAAAGATTTAAAACTTCACAACTGCAGGGAAATGATTGTTCACTGTATTATTTTGTAATTCTGGTTAAACCTAACGCACGATAACTCTGCACTCAGCCTACGTCATACAGTCGGAGACGGTTTCTCTACTACCTGCTATGAATACATTGACCTTTCGGACAACTGCCATATAAACTAAACTGCATATTGCACTCTAGTGAACTATTTAGATGCCTATCATTTTTCAAATAGTTATTACATAAACTAAAGATGGCATGCAAATACTTTCAATCTCATTTTCACCCAAGCATTTTTATAGAAGCTACAGAAGGATGTTGTGCATAGGCGCTGGGTGCCGTATCTCACTCACTAAACAACTTTCTCTTTCCCACAATAACGGACGCCAAGTGCAAATTACGGAGCGCGAGGTCTACTTATTTTTTATGGATGTTCTTGAACAGGGCAATGCAACACATTTTCCCTACTCGAGACATGATTGCTTAAATCTTTGTATTGTCTACTACACTTACAGATACAGACGGTTTTATAAAAATTGTCGTTTTAAAATATATTTAATTTTCCCTCAAAAAACGACACGTACATGGTAAACAAATGCATTAAATCCCCATACTATGCTGACCACAGGTGTTTCTACCACAAGGTCATCTGGTCACGTGCTCTCCGAATTGCAAATGAAAATGACATAAGTTAATATTATTTAACTCACTTTAAGTCGGTCCTGGTGGCCTAGTGGTAAGCATACTTGCCTCGTAAACCCAAGATCGCGGTTCAATGTCGGCCAGGGTCGATGAATTTTTTCGGGCGTAAAAATCCTAAGTATGGCTTACTTTGGAAGAGGAGTAAAGCCGTGGGTCCCGTGTCGTACATTTACGGCACGAAAAGAACCTCAGGCCTGAAAAGAAGAGGCCTCTGAGCAAAATTTATAGGCCGTTTTGTGCCCTAAATTAATATTTTTCATTCTCTTGAAGTCGGTCCTGGTAGTGTAGTGGTAACCATATTTGCCTCGTAAACCCAAGATCGCAGGTTCAATCCCGGGCAGGGTCCACGGATTTCTTCTAGTGTAAAAATCCTAAGCATGGCTTCCTTCGGAAGGGCAGTAAAGCCGTGGGTCCCGTGTCGTACATTTACGGCACGATAAAGAACCTCAAGCCTGAAAGGAGAGGCCTCTGAGCAAAATTTGTCGGCCGATTCACGCTCTGAATTGAATGGGACGCTGATGACCGAGATGTTAAAGAGCGTCTGTAAATAAACCAAATCAAATTTCTTGAAAAGCGTTCTCGTTTCTTTTAAGGCACTGTGCAGTTACTGGAAAGTCTAGAGAACTGGCAACATAGGGACGGTAACTTGCTGACAGTCTACATGTTCTGTATTTGCATTCAGACCCAAAGCGTCTTAATGATCACAGTGGATTTGTATTATATTGATTTGGTTTATTTACGGACGCTCTTTAACAGCTCAGGTCATCAGTGTGCCATTCAATTCAGGGCGTGAAACGGCCGACAAATTTTGCTCAGAGGCCTCTTCTTTCAGACTTTGAGGTTCTTTTTCGTGCCGTAAATGTATGACACGGGACCTACGGCGTTACTTTCCTTCCGAAGGAAGCCATACTCAAGATTTTTACGCCCGAAAAAATCCATAGGTCCTAGCCGGGTTTGAACCCGCGATCTTGGGTTAGAAGGCAAGTATGGTTACCATCATACCACCAGGACCGACACAGTGGATTTGTGACAAAATAACTGCTAATGGTAATTTTAGAACCCAGAAGACGCCACCTTACAATTTGCTGCCACATTGAGAAAAATTATTCATCTCTGCCTTACCTAACCAACTCGGGTGTTAACAGGGGGTAACAAAGATGTAGACGAGTGGCAAAGGTTGATGTGCAAGGACTGGTGAGTGGGAGGTCTGAGGTTCATTTCGCGCCAGTACCATCCTTTCTTTCAGTTTTTCTCAGTCCTCAAACGGCAAAAGCCGGGGAGGTATGCTAAAATTAAGCTGGAACGCTTCCTTCCTTTTAAAAACAAGTCCTTTTCCAATATATAATTTAATTGTGATGCCTCGGTAGTAAAAAGAGTGTAAAACACCATTTAAAATTGCCAATCAGTTTCTAATTTCTTTCTGAAATGGCTAGGGTGGAAAATGCAGTCAGTTGTAATAACATGTCTTGTGGAGTGAAATTTTATTTTAAGTTTCTGTGAAATAAAATGACCTTTAGTTGCGTTTAAATTGTCGCGTGAAACAATTGCGTGCAATTCGCTGAAATAAAAAACAGGGCGATAGGGCTTCTTTATAGGAAAGTATCAATAAATTTTATGTCAAATTCTTTGGCCCTATGCATTAATCCTTTAACCCACACAAGGTTTTGAGTAAATGGATTTTAAGTTAACAACATTTAATACTCTCTTGCGGAAAGATGCACACTTCCGCCTTTTAGAGTGGAAAATCTGTTTCGATTACACGAATTGTGTTTTGTGATTGAGAGTTGAAATACTGGAAACAAACAAATATAACGCCCTGTCTAAAAAGTTCACAAATTGAGGTTTCTGAAGTTCATGTACAGTGACATAGGATTAATTATAAAATGTTATGTGTACCAATAATTTTAGAAGTCGCGAGCCGCTACTAACTGGAATAGGTAATTCCAATGCTTGCACCTTTTACTCGAAGGCCACTTTTGAAATGGTGGTCATTTACGATGTTCTTAATTTATTGGCTATATCTAAAGCAAAAATCAGGAGTCTTGTTAGCCAGGCAAGGCGTGCAGACGAAAGAAGGTGCTGTAAGGCATATTACAGGAGCTATTTCCAAACCGCTTTGTCCGTCAATAATCTATAGGTACGGACTGGAAAAGTAATAAACGCCAAAGGGCCTTCCACCGCTTCCAATTAGGGTCGAACATTTCATACGGTGATTTCTCCAGTCCTTAGAGCTTAGCAGATGCACACTACACAACACTGCCAATGGCAGACCTCTGCGGCGTTGCCAACTTAGTGTTGCCCACCATAAAAGTTTGATCGTTTAATTGACACTTCCTCGCCAATATGCACTCTCCTTCCGGCGCCTTTGAAAAGTATGCTGTCCTTGTGTCATCTTTAGCTGGGAATATCTGGAAGAATCTACCTCTATAAAAGATCTTGTTCAAATTAATAAGTTCCCACAACTCTGATGAAGCTCATCAGCTCCACCTGCTCCAAATTGAAAATAAAAAGTTCGAACACAATCCAGGAATATTCTTCCCTTTCCTTCCTACTTCTTTCTTTCTTTCTTTCTCTTTCCTCCCTTTCTTTCTTTCTTTCTTTCTTTCTAAGATTTATCACTAAATAAATACTTCCAAGCATGTAGAGGAAAATAAGAATTGATTTCAGTGGGGTTGGAGGGGAAGAGAATTTCACAGTATTGCTGTGACCAGAATTTTTGGCAGGTGGCCTTTTCGGACGTGACAGCAGATCATTGTTTAGAAACTATCTACGGTTGCTCCATCCTTTAATTTCCATACCTCAATATGTAAAGCACAGTCTCAAGTAATGTAAAACATTGATGCGTGTCCAGTTTGTCCGATTTAGTGTATAACACGACAAACAGTGCAAGAGTGTGATCATGGACGAGATTAAAGTTGGAGTTTCTTTACACAGTTTTCAGATTTTTTTAAGGTGAAACTTTGTTCTAAATAAAATTTTAATTTGTGCATTATTGTAACATTAATTAAAAATATGCTTTCAATTGTTTCTAATTTGAAAAGGAAAACAGTACGTTCCCATTGTCATGAAATTATTTTTAATGTATACGATTTTGAGAGGCAAGCCATCTGCTAACTAAAGTAATTTAAGAAAATTAAAAAGATTAAGAAATGTTTCTAAGGTAACCGGCATATTGGATCAATATCCGGGACATTGAAAAACAGGAACAGGGTACATAATTTGGGACTGCTGACAAGAATCACGACGTCTCCAAAAATCATGATATGGATGACTTTGTCAAATGTGTAATTCGAGGAACAATACACAACTTTTATGCACAAGAGGGAACAATATGACAATGTATTGCAGACAAACTACTAAATTGTAGAATATATGCTTTCACACCCCCAAGACTCAGTTCATATAAAATCACTGAACATTTCCAACTTATGTCCTACACACTGCTAGTGTGAAAGAACAGTTTGTATATGAACCCCTATGTAATTGGCGGATAAACTAAAAGCCTGGGCCAGAAGTACCTGTAGCATTTAATCTCATAAGAAAATAATCTGTCATAGTAGAGAAACCTTCGGGAGTTCTTCGATGTATACAGACAGACTCTGATGACAGCGGTTCATGTTCACGGTAGCTCAGTTGGTAGAGCGTCAGCTCGGAAGGCTGAAGGTCCATAGTTCAAATTCCGGCCATACCCCGAATAATAAAAATTAAAAACGTAGGTTTCAAGTTCAGGTCTTAACTCATTAAAAAACTACAAAAAATCCAAATGTTACAATGTAATCGTGTGTTAAAAGACGAGACTAGTTGCTCTGAGAGTTCATCACATGACAACTATAATTGGCAAATCACTATCGCCACTGCCCCGTGATGGGCGTGGCAAGAGTTCTGGTGAAGTAAGTACAAAGTTCAGTTGCGTAGTGTTTCTGCGGCTTTCATATTCGTTAAGTTTCACTGCATCCTCATTATTTCTTCATACTCGGCTGCATCCATGTGAGATGTGGTTTCTGTTGTCCAGGCCAGAGATCCTTCTCAATGCAGTGCAAATAGGGCTGATGTGTTTGATGTACATCGTAAGGCCGTTAGGACGCCAGCACATAAGTTCCTGATTTGAAATGAATGAAAATACTTTTTCGTTCAACTAAACTGTGATAGGCATCGGTGGCTATAATATCATTCATACAGATAAGGTACGTTTATCACTTCACACGCTGTCAGCCAAGATGCTTTTTCAAACCAATCAAAAATTTAAAGAAAAAAAAAATCTTAATTTTATGTCGTCTTGCTGAGTAAGTGCCTATAGTTTTCGGTTGACGGGGTCCAAATCGTGTCATTTCCAAATTAAAAGTTATACTTAGACGCGAAAATGAAGTCTTCAATAAAACGACCACTGTATTCATTGTAACAAAGAAAGCTTTTTTTTGTAACTTAACAGTTAACACCGTGAAAGTCAACTTTTCACTGGCAGTGAGGAAGTTACCCAATTTCAAACCAGTGCGAAAACAACCCTGATCAGCTCTATGTGGTGTCAGTAACCCCTAACATGTGATTCCTAAGAAAAGAGGGAATACCGAGCGCTGTCCCATGGGCCGTCTTCCTGCTGACCCAAGGGAACGCAGAAATAAGCAGGAGAAAGGCTAACCCATCTTGGAGGAAGACAAATATAACTCCTTGTAAAGCTTTGCTGGCCCATGAACGTATAAGTTTAAAGTGTAACATTTTCCGTAATGGTGCATGAGCTTCCCCCTCTAACGGAGGACCCGCATGCTATCTAAAATTCCTAAGTATGGCTTCCTTCGGAACGGAAGTAAAGCCGTGGGTTCCGTGTCGTACATTTACGGCACGAAAAAGAACTTCAAGCCTGAAAGAGAGGCCTCTGAGCAAAATTTGTCGGCCGTTTCACGCCCTGAGTTGAATTGGACGCAGATAATCTGAGCTGTTAAAGAGCGTCCATAAATAAATCAATAAATCAACCAACCGCATGCTATCGCTGCTACATAAGAGAGGAAATGCGCTTATTGCATAAGATACAACTAAGAACTAATCGGTTATACATCATTGTTTTCATGCATTTTGTTGTTTTAAAATTTGGCCAGTAAAAGAGAAGAATAATTATGACATTTTCTTTGGGGGAAAGGGGTGGAACCATGTGTTCCTTATTGATGGGCCGCCCCTGTTTATAGGCATTCCATAATTCCCGGGATATAGGAAGCTGCCGCAGCTCAAATCCCAGTCTGAGTTCCCAATGGAAAGGAAGAAGTTTCTGTTTCTTCGATAGTAACGATGCCGTTATGAAGAAAGCCTCAAAGACTTATTGCAGGCGGATTTCACTAGCCACAGTCACGTTGATGAGTGCGGAAAGCATTTTCAACAATTGCGGCATCTTGTTCGCGGGTTATCTTCTTAACCTAATTCGCTTTTGACGGTCTCTTAGAGATCCTTCAACACCTGCCTGCTATGCGTCGATACGCCTCCATTTGGTTTTCTTTTTACGTTGCATATCTCTTCCGACATGTTCTGGGGGCTCAGGAATGAAATTAAAATATATTGCAAATATATCCCAACAGAATACATAATATACTACACTCGAATATGCATACTTTATCAATACATTTCAAAATAAGATCGAAAAATAAATAAAATAGTACTAATCTTACTTAGAATTTTCTTTCTGGCGTTGCTTGTTTACATTCTGATCCCAATACACACGACTCCAGCTTATTAATGTATTGGTGACCATCATATTTATTATTATATTATCCTATCCTTGTTTATACTTGTCTGACCTATTGTACTTAAGGTTACGTTTTTCCTCTATCTTCCTCTTAATCATTCTTATCCATTTCTCTATAACTCTGCCCAAATAGTCCCTTATCATTATTATACGAGTATTTTTCTCTCATTATACTTAAAGTCTTTGTGATTGACGTTTTTCCTCTATCTTCCTCTTAATCATTCTTATCCATTTCTCTATAACTCTGCCCAAATAGTCCCTTATCATTATTATACGAGTATTTTTCTCTCATTATACTTAAAGTCTTTGTGATTGACATTTCCCCATCTAAATTATCCCATTTTGGTTGTCTAGCCTGTTCTCTTCATAATTTTAGTTTGCTTGCAATATAATGAAAATCCACACATAGGACTTTTTCTACATGTTTATCATATCTCAACCCTTTTAAATTCATAACTCCTGTTCTAGCCCAGCAAATCCTTCCCGACCTGCCTTATCACATTATTTTATATAGTTTTCCCTACCTCATACTATTTTCATTACCCT
Organism: Metallyticus violacea; assembly: GCA_030762175.1. Taxonomy (NCBI): domain Eukaryota; kingdom Metazoa; phylum Arthropoda; class Insecta; order Mantodea; family Metallyticidae; genus Metallyticus; species Metallyticus violacea. The sequence continues at coordinate 350,679,191 of CM060846.1, read as the reverse complement.
ATAAAGTCTCAATGAACACTTTTCTCTCATACTGCCAAATATTTCCCGTCTTTCAATAACTTCCAATCTTGGATTTATTTCTTACCATAATCCTCTGTTTTGATATTCTCTATTTATCCATATGTTTCCCATACTTATCTGTTGCAAAATTTCCTGCAATTTGAGATACCATGATCCTTTCCACTTATATTCCTCTTGGATACTGAAACATTCTTTAATAATATCACTTTCTTCCAATGTGGTAATTCTGTATATGTATTTCGTAGTTCTTGTAATAATTTTATCTTGGTGGAATGCTTACCTAATTCTAGCTGCGCTACACCATTTGGGGATGCTACCGGTAAACCTAAGTTCTATGTTGTGGGGGCATATTTTCCTCCCACATTCCAATAATTCGAACCCCTGACATATGAAAGCAGTGGAGACATGATAACTAGGGAATGGCTATAGTTTGCTATGCATGTGGAGCCTTGCGGTGTTACCAGACAGTAGCTACATTTCTCTCCACACTGCCAACACATTTGTTGTTTAATTCATCTGCAATAAAAATGCAGATGTAACCTGTGTAGCCTACTTCAATAAGAATAAAACGTATATTTTGCTACATTACGTATTTTGATGCCTTTATAACGCATATCTATAGTATGATTGTGTTTATTTTATTTACTCCGTGCTATAAATTAATGCAATAAATATCTGAGTAAATAACTCCTATAAGCATACTAAATTATGAACATTTTATTATTCTTAAATGAATAATATCACTAGTCAACAAATTTCAACTTTTTGTCAGCCACATGAACAAAAAGAGGTCACTTCAACCTAATCGAACTTTATGAATAGGAAAATGACAGTTTTTGTAACAGAATTGGGGCGGATTCTTTCAAAGGGATAAAGTATTTCACTTTGTTAGCATATGATTCTAATAATGTAATTAATATTCATTTAAAACTACTCATCCTGTACATAAAATGCTTTAATTTTACATAGAAGATAACTCATTGTAAAATAAACTAATACCTCTGTTACAATTAGCCTGCATTTCCATTTTGTAATAAAATTCTTAGTTTTTACTTCATTTTTAGAACTTGTTTTATCTCACTAAGAAACTTGAAAATGGAGCGAAAAATAAAGTAAAAGAGCATCAGAATTAAACAAAAACAAATCCTCTAACGGAACACGACTGAAACATGCAGCTATAATAAAACATATCTTAAGTACGACAGTTATTTTAACACATTTGACTTTATTTCTTCCTTTTGTAGCATGTCTAATAAAAACCAGCAACCACTCTGGTATCTGTGCTCCATATTCTGAATATGCTGATGCAATTTTTCACCGTGTTCGTCGCTCACGGCTCCCAGAATGGTAAAAGTGAATTTTGCGGGACATCCAGCTTCTGGTAATAGTCTACGAGTTCGTCAACTATCTTTCGGTAATTTTCTGCTTTATTATTTCCTAGGAACCTTTTCACCACTTAACGAAAACGTTTTCAGACCGTTTGTCTGAAGTGCTCTTTAGCACTTAACGTTCTTTCAAAGCTCTTATATTTTAAAAGTTTCCGAAATGGGGGCCAACGAATATTCCTTCTTTTACTTTTGCATCGATGAGTTTTGGAAACTGGCGTCTTAGATAAACAAAGGCTTCTCCATTTTTGTCCATAGCCTTAACGAGGTTCTTCATTAGGCCTAATTTTATAAGCAGAGGAGATAGGAATGCCTTATTTGGGTTTACTAATGGAATATAGTAGACATTGTGCTGTCCTGGCGTATAAGTTTCTCTTCGAGGCCACTCTTTTACAGTATAGTGTTATCCAGTATCTCTACTATCCCATAAGCATAGAAAAAGAACAGTCATTTGTAAATTCCCCTTGTAGTCCTAATAAAATGGCAATTGCCTTCAAATCCACACATATTTGCTAGCCATGCTTGCTGTAATTATTCGTGGCTAACAGAACGGTCATACATCGTATGTCTACTAAATGTGCCACTGGTATCCATGATTTAGTATTTCCTTTCTGGAGCAACACTGCTTTGAGGCTTAGCTGAGAAGAGTGAATAAACAACCTCCATTCTTCTGGGATGTGTTGAAATCCTAACTCATTCATTAACCCATCCATATCTGTGCATGCACAAAGGGAATTTTTGATAGCATAGTAACTGGAAAACTGTTGTGAAAACTGAGATTCTGGTATTGGGAGCTAGTAAATTCCATTGTTGCAGTCGTGATCCCAGCACCTCAGACTGCTGTTTCGCGAGATTCATATCCCTCACTAAATCATTTAGTTTGGACTGATTGGTCAGGAGGGGTTTATTTTCAGGTTCTAGGCAGTATTCTGCATCAACTTGCTCAATTCCTGAAGCAGTTTCTTCTAAATGTGAAGGTGGACTGGGAACTGGGAGCTCAGGTCCATGTGAAACAGGGTTTTATTGTGGGTGGAACATGTCTCCCAGGTTTTTAGGCAGAAATAACAGCCTTCTGCATGGCTGGTTGGTTCGCGCCAGACTAATGGCATTGCGAGTTTTTTCACCACACATGACATTTTATAGTAAACTGCCCACACACGTTAACAGTTCGGCGAATTTACACAAGCACGACGGGCTTTCTTCCTTGCAGAGAAAATGAAATTACAGACGACAAAAGCCACCCGAAGCCACTTTTCACAAGCAAGACGAAATTTGAACTGAACCTAAAATGTGATACTCCTTGAAGAGGCCGCCTTTGTCATTTCCTGCTGGTCTGGCTCCGAGAGCACTAAAGCAATAAATCACTCATCCCTCTCCCCTTAGCAAGCCAAACGTGCCGCAAACTAGGCTGTTGTTATTATTAGGCGTGAAGCCTAAACGTTGAAAAAGATAAGATCTGTTTGTGAAAACTGGTTTAGAGAACATCTGGTCCATGGTTCACTTAGATTTTTGCCAATTTTTTACTGTTTCTAAACATATTTTGATGATTTACAAGAGAATGGAAGATGATGGAACATTTGTGTTCATATTCGTTAACTGCTCATAAAACTTTAATATGCGGCAAATATCTTAACTAGTGTACTTGTTCAGAGGCATTTCTGATTAGATTATTACGTATAGAGGTTCCATTTGTTCATATCAGCTTCCTTATGCTCCTTCTTCAAGTCACTGGGGCTGTTACCAAGGTGGATAATTATTTCTCCATACAATATGGAGAATGCCATCCATTCGTCCAGCCTCTTCCAATACACCTTTCACAGTTGCTCCAGTTCATCTACGAGCACTGCCTGTCATCTCAGACCTTCTCCTTCAGTTAATGTTCTTTTGTCCCCAGGATTTATGGCATTGAAGTTACAATGTATATGGATAATCTGAAGCTATGAAGACCACATTCTTTCGCTAGTTCATCCGCAAAACATTTTGTCTTCATTTATAAATGAATTTTGTCTTGATGTCACATGCAACATTATAAGTCAGTCCAAAATTGACACTTTAGTACTGTTAATTAATGCTTTATGTACTTTGGCCTGTAGAATGGAGCATTTTTCATTATTATGACTCTGCATTCTGGAATATTAGAAAGGAACTGATCCCTAAACCATTTGTAGAAATGGTTGCCTAAACTGCTTCCATGACTTCACATAATGGGAAAAAAGTCTAATTCTAATGAAGTACATTAACAACACACAGAGCAACTTAACGCACAAACAAGCTCGGCTTTCTAGTAAATAGACCTGAGAGGTTCATGAGTAGGGACAGGATTTTAATACAAATGCATATTTCTACTCAGTGGTCAGAAAGTATGCTCACTTTGTATGTAAGTTAATTGGTAAATTTTTAACAATTTAAACAATAGTTTATTTTGCATATAATGCATATTTTGCTTGTTTTACCTGTACATTTCATAAATACGTTTTATTTATCTTCATATTTGATTTACAAATACAATATTTTGGAATAATACATGCCATCGAGTAAGTCTTGAAACTTAGCAGCACTGATGTAGCTTACACGCAACTCAATCAATAGGTCCACTTCACATCCCGCCTTATCTGACCGTAGCATAAAAATATGAAGGTGGCTGTTAAGGAGTTCTCGGAATTGGGTTCAAGTGTGGTGGTTATTCTTATAAATAATATTACATTTAATTTAAATGTTACTATTTAGTTTCTCTTAAGATTTATAAAAATGTAATCTACTAATTTACACCAAGAAATGCATTTCAAAATATTCAACCGTTAATACTTATAGAAATTCAATTGCGTAAACATTCCTGCAGGTTTTCAATCGTTCACAAGCTGAAACTTCAGGTCTTGCAATTCAGTGGTGTGGTACTGATGTAGGTGAAGGCCTTGTTTTCGTGTAATCATGCCAAAAGTAAAAATGAGCGAAAAGGCTATATTAGACAGGTATTAACGCAATTTTCAAAGATTTATAAAATACAGACGGTACAATTTTATATTGCGGAGTGTGTGAAAGAACAGTTAGTTACGATCTTACAATTGAAAATAACAAATAATTGATCCAAAATAATTTAATCAACGAAACGCAAGACAGGGAACGACAGTTTATTGCAAATTTATATTCGGTGAACCAACAACCCCCATTTCTCCTTGCGATAGAACAACTTGAAGCTACAAATAGCTCTTCTGTTTCCATTTGTTGTCGACTCCATGAACTTACTATTTTTTAATAGTGTTTAACGTTCGTTTTTACTACTGAGACTCCACAGGCGGTGAACTTGTTATGGCCAGATAGTAATCAGCACAAACGTGTATTACCTTTGTGGCCGATGCTGCGAGCTACACTCGGCTTGTCTTGCCCATGGGTTACATTGGTTTGCAGAAACAATTTGTGCAAATTTTCCGATTGCGGATAAGCTGATTATCTTCTGTGGAGAAATGATTTGTTAAAGGAGCCCTATAGAAAACAAGCATTTCAAGCAGTAGCACCGAATGTTACACTTTCACCAGAACCAGTTTTAACTCGCTGGAGAGTATGATTACGTGCAGCTCCATGATACACGAACGTTTGGAAACAGGAGTGCAGTGAATACATTTGAGCCAAATTATTCTTCATCATTAAAATTGCTCAAGATGTATTAAAGAGCACAGAAGTAGAAACTAACCTTTCTTACATATCTGCACATTTCTCTCACCTTCCTTCCGCTATTGCTTCTTTGGAAAGCAACAGTATTACGTGGTGCCAATCGTTAATGTCCTTCAAAACTACTATTTCCAAATTAAATTCCATACTGGAAATGTTGGAAGAAAAAACACAGTGTATTCTTTCAAAAAACCCAGGAAATTATCAAATGTGTGAGATTGAAGAAATCTTAAGTTAATATGTCTTAATACTTTTTAAATTAGCATATTTATGTGCATATTATGAAAGTTTTCAATGCACAAATATTCAAGGGATTGCTAGAGCATGAAATTTCCCTACCGCCACGGGTGGCCGAGGTCTTTAAGGTGCGGCCTCGTGAGCGAGATGTCTGGGGTTCGAATCCCGCCAGAACCGTCCTCCCTGACAATTTTTTGCAGGTCTTCCTCAGTCCCCATAAATTGCAAAAGCTGGGGAGGTACCCTAAATTTGGCCTGGAACGTTTCCGTCCTTAAAAAATTATCGTTTCCCAATTTATCATTTTATCTCGTGTATTATCAGTGTCCATTGCCATGATGCCTCAGTTGTAAAAACGGGCGTTAAAAATCATTAAAAAAATGAAATTCCTGTCTCTATCCACGAGTCATTCATAAGGAGAGTGACAACAGTTGTTTACCTTTCACCACCCCTCGTTTGAAAGCTGTCACATTTTCTTTTAAAAATCAGACTGTAACTAGTTGTCTTAGTTCTGCACTAAACTAGGAAGTGTGTGTTATGTGTTTATTACCCCTTCAACCCTTCTGTACCTGGGACTATTGCTGTCCCAGCCTGTGCAACTACAGGCTTGGCTCTGCCAGCCATATGGAGGGGAAAAGCATGTTCCTCTTTAGCAGGTATGGCCAAACGTAGAACGAGTTTAAAAAAGAAAGAAAAGAAAAAACGCTTGCCTAACTCAGTTCGGCTCTTGGAAGCCACGCCCCCTGCCTCTGTGCTGTACGTGAAACGCAGTAGCGCTCGTGTAGGTTCCACACCTTATACCCGAGAAGCTGAAACTATGCAATCGACATCTACTTTTTCAGTTGGCAATCATACAGATTAACAAATGAAGAATGCTACTCGTTGCGCCTTCTGAACCAATTACAAAGTAGCATTATCGGTCAGTCAGTCGTGACGTAGAAGCTGCTGTGTTGCCGTTTTTTCTTATTGTTGAGTGCAGCTGATTTCTATCCCGCGTTTGAATTGAGTTAATGTGATTAATTGATAAGGTTAATTTGTAGTAGTTAGAAAGTGTCTTAGAGAGGTCATTTGCAGAGTAATACATAATCCTGTGCGTCGGGGTGTTACATGGACGCAAAATGCTTTTAGGAATGGCACATAACGTAACAGTTTGAGGCATTTTCCCACTTAAAACCATGAGCTAATATCTACACATAATATCTCTTTGTCAAAAGTTTGATCTTTATTATCCTTACATCACTATGCAACAATTTAATTGTGGTTATAAATAATTTTGGAGCGAAGTAATTCATTAAGTACACTTAATACACGTTTACGAGACAATATTGAAAAGTCTACAATACCAGCCCGTTAAACAGTGGTGACTGCTGGAACGTCGCAACGACAGTATAGCATTACTACATGAACTAACTGTCAAGTGCAGACTTTCAGCGGCCCGGTTATAGGAAAGCACTGTCTAAGGCTGTTTCTCAAGCAAAAAAGCCATTTTCAGAAAGAATGGAAGGGGGTATTATTTTATTGTGAAGAAGGTGAGCACATTACATGTTTTGTTGTGTTCTGAAACTTCGGTGGCTGTAAAATGAAATAATTATCAACTTCATCTACCTTCATTAAAGGTAGAAATCGTATTCTGATGTCATCAAAACTCGAATATAACAACTGCCAAATATTTGTATACTTGTTTGTTTCATCTTTATATGATTCACGATGCCAACTTTTATGTCATTGAACATTCCAAGCTATTAATAGAGCTAAAATAATAATATGACATTTGACAAACGTCAACCTCGTCCATTTATCAGTATTAAAGGAAATTTAGCACTACCTCTTATCAAAGTCAGCTATTCTACAGCGTGGAAGACAGCAAAAGCTATAAAGAATATGGAAAAGAGAAAAATTTTAAATCAGCTGAAGTAATTTGCGCACAAGAGTAGTGAAACTTGGAAGAAATCTAGCTTTCTCGCCAAAAAATGGTTCGACAAATCTCCAATATTGCTGCACAAGTTGGAAGCAAAATGGATGAAAAAGATCAGATTGTGGCGCATTCTATTGCTTTGAACGAAAGTATTGACATCATTCATTTGTTATTGTGTACAAGAACAATCCATGATACTTTTCATACTATGAATATGTATTGCACAGATGCCAATGGCTTCACACTACAAAGAAGGTGTGCAGTGCAGTTTTAGAAAAGAAACTACTGAATCTCTCTAATCTTGCATTTGTGACAACGGATGTGGTACCTTTCATGGCATGGGTTTATGAGTAGAATAAGATCTTACCTGAAAGAAGTGCATTAACTAAAACAAACGGTTACAAATATAGCAATGTTTGTAGTACTATATAGATGCTTTATCGAAATTGGTGCTCATTGTTCAAAGAATTACTTTATTAAAATACAGGTTGTTTCAAAACGACGTGTGCCCTACCCATTCTTTGAGCTATATAGTGCATGTAAATACCAGCAGGTTGCTCAGAACTGTCGCGTGCCTTACCATGGACAATGGTAGAATTAATTATTAACTGGGCAAATGAAATCTGGAACGTATGGCGCTATAAGTACCTATATGAAGTAGTAAATGACAGCGTTGTTAAAGACGGGAGGAATGATTTAAGGAAGAGCGGAGGCAAACGTCCATTAGCAGTTCTAACAAGGCATTGTAAATAAAGTTAAACAGAAAGTGTCATTTCCCTTATGTAGTTTTATCAAATTTCCTTTTAATAAGAGTAAATAATCACATTTTGTATAATACATAATTTCCTATTAATATATATATATATATATATATATATATATATATATATATAAGCTGTAATAAATTAACGACAGCTGAAAGCAAATGTTAAAACTATCAACCTCCTGTGTCTATGCACAAGACGCACAACTGCTAGGTTCCTTCTCACTTCCTCTCAAGCAGCATCGGTTTTGACTACCCATTCCTCTTCTGTTGTCCAGGGAGTTTCATACACTAATGCCTTCATGTGTTATGACCAACTCGACAATCCATCTGTTTGAAAAGACCATATCCAAATGCTCAAGAACTCCCAGAAAAAAGTGTGCAAAGGTATTATCCCGTTGATGCATCATTTTCTGCCTTATGCCTAAATTAACTGATTCCAACATTTCCGACAAACATTTCTGTAGAAAGGTGGGATACTTCGGTCATCTAGATTTCCAGGTAACATGTTCGGTCCAATAAGCCAATCAGAAATTATGCAACATCCCCCTCCCAAAAGATCTGTACCAAATTTATGTTCGTACCGTCTCTCAAAAGGAATACAAATATTTTCTTCAGCCTAATAATGCTCATAGTACACTGTCATTAGTCTCTAGTTAGCTTTTTATCATCTGTGAATATAATTGATTTATTATTCTGGGGCTCGACATCACAATTTTGTAGCAATCATTGACTTTCTTGCCTTCTTGCCTTCGGAGATAATCAGCTGATGTTAAGCCTGGACGGTATGGATACAGTTGCTCTCCATGTACAACTCTCCACACAGCAAGATGGTCTGCGTTCATTTCACATGCTACAAGGCGCGTAGTAATTCGAGAGCTTCCGCAATGCTTTCTTCGAAAGGCAGAGTTCTTACAGACCCCCTGTCCTGTCATGCAGTCTTTGTCTAAATCTGCCAGATATGCTTGTTGTTACAGCGAATTGTTTTATTGTGTTCAAGTGGAACGTCAGGTGTGCAGTAAATTATCCTTACCATACATTTAGCACAGAGACACTGTCAGTTGTGCATTTGCTTGGAAACTACAGTTTATTAATGTAGCACACAGTGAATTGTTTCCGAGTCGCATGTTAAGAGGCTCTTTCGCTACCTAATACAAAAGTTTCCAATTATGCTATGCTAAGTACATATTACATAAATGTGTTCCGAACCATTTTCGACTAATTGTAGAACGCAGGTTTTCACGGCCGGTGTCAACTATGCAGAATGTTCCTAGCTGTAAAGCCGTGATCCAATGGGATTCTTCCCAGTGTCCAACGTTGTCGTGGATGAAATGTTTGGGAAGTTGAAGAAAAAGAATCCCATTGGATCACGGCCTTACAGCCCGGAAGACTTTGTTTGCATAATTTCGAATAAAATTTCCGAATAATAGAAATATAAGCAGTACTACTATCTACGTTCGGTGTGGTTTCGAAACAGCCTGTATATACACGCACCTTCGTGTGTGTGTCTTCATATCCGATGTGGTGGGTTTAATTTTGAAGTTTGTCTTTTTCCATTGGTATGCCTTAAGAGTGTTAGAATATTTAGCAACACATGTAATATAGATCACCAGATTAAAATTTTTAATTTTCACTCTTTCAATGCTCCTTTCGTTTCCACCAGTCACCACCGAGGACATCCAAACGTTTCCAATCACCTGATACTATACATCACCATGCCTGGCGGATTACCGCGAGCTATGGCACAAACGGGTGTAAATAGCATAAAATACAACTAACAGAATTTGCACCTGACTTCTGCACTACAGTTACGCATGCTCTTTCTAAACTTCGCTATTTCGACGTTTGATGGATGGACGGTAATTCGCAGCCTACGCCGTATCTGTTTATTGTAGTAATGTGTTACTCATATCTGTGATTGCTTCAAGACTAGAGTTTCAAAAATGAATTTAAATTAACGCTAAAGGTTCTTGTGTTTTAAAGCCTCACCCCAAACTTAGCTTAGTATAAATCCTGGATCGACGTTTGTATGAAAATAATAAACTGCCTAAAAACTGGGCTTGGATAAAACTAAATTGCAAAGGACTAGTGGACATTGCTTTATAAAGGTTTTTATTAATATGTCCAGCATTTGTTATGTTATATTTTGGTTACTCCATAGAGCGGAGCAACTGAGAAGAATGTGTGTGAGAAAATGATACCTTTTGAGATGTCTTCGTCTTTTGGAACAGGAGTTAATTGTTCTCCTGTTTGTCTCATGAACAATTTCCCGAACTTTTTCAACTTTCAGCGACATCTTCCAGGGAGGTTCTTACACGTTAGAAGCGCCCGTACCCCTGGAAACATTCCATCATCGGCTTAAGCTTCCGAATCATGTACAATGGTCTCTGTGGCCGATTTCCAAAGTTTAACTCAAATTTCACGTTAGCTCTGTTCCAACTTCTATCCATGACGAAATCGCAGACTAGTACACGCACATGTACCGATTGCACCAATCCCAATGTAAATACAGCGGTGTTGCTTAGCACAATGCTAGCTCAGAGTTATATATTCTTAGCGGTGCACGCTCGACCCTGTACTGACATCTATTGGCGCGTTACAGAACTAAGTCCGGGAACTTTTTGATATAATCTCATAGTTAACGCTTGCGTCTAAACAGTAACACTCTGTCACGAGATATTAATAATTATAATAATTATGAAAAGTATTATAATTTTCCAGTGTTACTTTCGTACATCATAGATTGAGCACATATTATGAATATTTCCTGCTTCTAATATTATTAATATCTTAAGATACCTTAATTAATAAATAAGGAATAAGAGAATAAAATATATAAAATATTTATAATATTAATGTCTTAAGGTTCATTAATTAATATGTAAGGAATAAATGAATAAAATATATACTCCCATTTGCATGCCTGATCTCTGGTACCACTAAACATGCACTGAAAGAGATTCCAGAGACGTTACAACGTTGTTTTCCTGAGCGAACTCTAATATACCCCATTCCTTACGTGTATCATAACAACGTAACATAAAAGAGCTGGATATAAGTAATCTCAGTTACAATCAAGGCTTGTCCCCTGCTATGAAGATGGTTCACTAAATTAGTGCACTCCGGTACCTAAAGAAAGTGAATTAACTTAGTATAATGTATGCTGCTTGGGTCGGCTTCTGGGATAATTTCAGTAACAGACGTTGCTAGCTTTCAGTAGTTAAGATGTCTCATTTCTAGTAGCCGACTTCATCTTATCCGATTGTTAAAATCACTTTATTTGGGCACCTTGTGTTTTGAGTATTTATACATTCCTGAGTTCGCTTTTGTGCCATCTTCCGCGACCAAATGTATAGAGAGACATTTGGAAGAAACATCCAGCAGTGCAGAAAAATTCATCTCAACCTAGCATAAGTGGAGTAGGTCTTGCGCTAAAATTGAAGAAGGTTCTGTTAAACAACAGTCATGGTGCATCATGCTTATGGTTAAGTAAATAATAATATACAGGTAAAATGCTCACTCTCCGAAATTGTTAATATACTAAGTCCTATCGGAAGTATAGAGTGAGAAAACCTTGAAGACATTTTTCATGAAACTGAGGTTACAGTCATCCACCTGCTTATCCATGATAAGCTGATATGAAACACGAGAGCAGTAAGCTGTGTCAGAATTTTCACGTCTCTGCAATATTTTGCAGTACTGTTTAGTGCTAATATAGAACAGATGCGGAAGTGAGAGTAAATTATCTGTTCATTTATTTGTTATTTATTACTTAAGTCCCTCTCATACTTAATCAATAATATGAGAAAGAAGAAATACAGTTTCTCACAATCTTTGACGTCCAAAAGTAACAGTGAAAACAATGGACAGTTTCTGTATATCTCATGGCAGTATGGTACTGTTCAAACAAAAGACACTCGGAACCCGGTGGGGCGAGTTATTATACTTTGTCCCGCACTTTACGACTCGTAAAGTTCTTAACAAAGGCCAGCTATACCTTAAAAACGGGGGAGGAAGGAGGTTCCACAAGGTGGATAACTTTTCTTGTGATTATCTTCGACGGGAGGTATAAGATTAGCTCTTTCAGCACATTCGAAACGAGTCTTTCTCAGAGCTATGTATAGCTTGTGGGCATCGATACCTGGGTTCCCTATTGCTTTCATTGTTTGTCAAACATATCGGAGACTGTAAAGCCGACAGACAGGAAGAAATGATTCAAACTTTTCCAAAAGATAGTGTGACCGTAATGGATTACACAAATTATCATTTGAGACAAAATATTTTATTTACCTCATTGAGATCCACAGTGCAAGACTTCATTAACTTCACCTATCACAATATTCCTGTGCCAGATCTTGTCCCTATTAAAGCAGTTCGGTTATGTAAAAAGTATTAAACCCGTCGATTTGAACTTGAGCGAGCTATGAACATAAAAGTGTTGCACCTTTTTCCTTACTACTGCATGTTCAATTCTATAGAATTCGTAATATTGGCTTGGCTGAAGCCGTACGTATGAAAGCATAATAAGTCACTACTATTAAGTGTGAGTTTATGTAAACTTCTTACGAAGAGGCTCAAATCATTGACTCTGGGTTATGAATACGCCATGTCCAGCATACTGCGAAGATACTTCGGTGCCGTTGTCCTTCAAGAACGCGTAGCGTAGCGAAGCGGATTTAGCCATGGTGTCTGCTTTCTGCCTTACTGGCCCGGCTGACGAGCATCCAGGGAACGTTTGCTCGCAGCGTGGCTGTGAGGTGGGATGCAAACATCGCGCATGTATGTTCTTTCTGATATTGAAATTATGATATGAATAAACTATTTTGATATTTGAGGCATTATTTCTTGCCGCTTGTAAAACTAAAAACGAAATGTGTTTGGATAAATATATGTGATAGCCAAATGCGACTTTTTCTGAATATGTGCAAAAAAATAATATTTTATATCAAGTGATTAGGGTTTAATGTGTTGTTAATCTCTTTCATTAACTACGGAAGAGTTCCGGCGATGATTCTGTGGTTGTTGCTAAATTAAGCTAAATTTGACATAAATTACGCTTTTTGCATATCATCATAAATGAATAGTTTAATGTTGAGTTGTTTATTGTCTCCTAAAAGAGGATTCTTATGAACAAAGGAACAAACTTCTCTCAGGCATATTTTCAAATAGCCCTTTGCGACGAAGTGACACATTCGGCACATTTTACTTAGTCTTGATGCTCCAGTCCAGAGCGTCAGCGGTAGGGGACAGTTATCTAATACACCACAACGGCATGTTTTACCGCCGTGGAGCCTCAGTAGTAAAAATGGGCGTGAAACTATTAAAAAACCGACATGTTAGCTCAGTTAGATGGAGCGTCGTGCTATAATTGGGAAGATCGTGGGCATTTTCTTTCTTTCTTTCTTCCCCATGTATATTCTTTAAATTACGGCTGCCATTTTGAGCATCTAGTTAACCCTTTATATTAAAAAAAACAAACTAATAGTCGTATTCTTGGCTATTTCTTTTTCTTTTGTAGCCACTTCTAACCATTTTTGTTTTCACCTGCTGAGTTTTCAAAATAAGTGTTGGATGAACTGGTAAATCGTTTGCTTCCACGTACTATAGGGTTTCTATATCCGCGGACTGCTGATAGTTGTTTGTTCTTGCGATAGCTGAACGACCTGACCCAAAGAGATAAATTCTAAATCTTAAAAAGAGTCTTTGTTAATTGCTTTCTTTTGAAATCTGCGCAGCAATTCTAATACATTCGCCTTCAACTCGCCGTTACAAAGAGACCACAAATGTTGCTGCTGCTCCTAGCGCCGGAATGGGTTTCCTAGGGGGAGGCCGGTTTATAAGAACTTGTTAGTTGCTGCTGCTCCTAGCGCCCGAGCATTGAGAGAAAAAGGGAATGGTTATTGCATTGTGAAGTGACGAACTGCTGTAATTCCAATTCGCACTAATTAAGGAGTAAGATAAAGTTTATGAGGTCAGAATGGCGATTTTAAATGAGACTGAATATGTGAGCAAGTTAAAAAACTCTTTTCCAATTCGCAATTAATTCATATATACACACGCTAACCTCGGGCAAATCCTAGAAGCTCTAATTCCAATTCGCAACTAATTCAGGAGTAAATCATTTGTAATTGTCGCAAATCTCCTAACTGGTGCAAAAAAAAAAAAAAAAAAAAAAAAAACAATAACGTGATGGAATTTGAGCCCGGGTTGTAATTTCCACACGCCCACTGCTACGCCTTTACCATCTACACTGATATGTTAAAACTGAGGTGGTATTATCTGCTAATACTTCCCTCTTTCTCCGCTGTCGCTCGGAACTGGTCCCCCCCTAGGAAACCCATTCCCCTTTTCTCTCAATGCTCCGGCGCTAGGAGTAGCAGCAGCATTTGTGGTCTCTTAGTAACGTCAAATCACCTTCATGGCTTATCTTTAGTGAAAACAAAACCAGGCTATACACAAAGTAGCATCACACATCACCGAGATTGACTGGTGTCACTTTCGTATTTAGTATTGTATATTCGGGTCGCAGGAGTGTTTTATACTGGATGATTAGTGAAGTAAATAGTACATGATAGTTTGGTGAGTAGGTGTGTGTTTGTGCAACATTTGTATTACATAATACACAGTGCCAAAACCTCAGTATACAAAAAGTTATAGAGTTGAATGCGAGAAAATTAAAGAATCCAAACACTGGATTCCGACCGACAGTACAAAAGCGTTTTGCACATTTTGTAAATCGGAAACTAAGGTTAAATTATATGACTTAAAAAGCACAAATAAACAGATTTCTGCAGCTAAGCCATTCAGTAATAAACAAATAGCAGCAGAGCAGGAACAAAACTATCACTGTTTATAGCTGTTCATTCTTCCTTAATTAAAGTGGTCATTTATCTCAGTTTTGTCATTTATCTCAGTTGTGTAAAGAAGTGTTTACTTTTAGGGAATAAATCTGCAGTCATTCATTTACACAGAACCAAGTGCAAAGAATTAATTACAAATATACTTGCTCAATTACTGTTAGAAATTGGCGACAAAAGTTTAGCATTATCAACTGATTTAAATTACTAAATTGTTGGCAGTGTGTGTACGGAGTTTCAATACTGAAGTGCACAAAATTGTGTCAACATTCCTACGTGTTGTTGAACTTGATAAACTGATTGTGGTATTGTGCAAGGCATAAAAGAATTGCTCCTAATATTAAACCTAGATCAAAAAAATGTCAAGGCCACACAATATTAGTGTCATGTGGTATTAATAATGTCCGTATGTTCAAATGAAAAGGAATTTCAAAATAACTCCATTGTACTCATACGTTGCATTTGCTATTCTTTACAGTTAGCATTATCGCATGCCGCAGAACAGACATTGCCTAGTGTAATGAGTCGGCTTTGTAATGAAAGCGTGGTATTGTAAGGAATCGTAACGTTGGCAACATATAATAAGAACATAATATTGTATAAGAGCACACTGTATATCCTAGTTAGTGAAACATAATGTATAAACCCAAACACAGTAAGAAGTAGACGTAATAAAATTAAGAGTGACTTGCCTTGCCACCCAGAGGTGAAACCTGAAAGGGTCCTCAGAGAAACACTTCCATAAACAAACATCTTTTCCACTCACTTACAATATAATGTCTACGTGTGCATGTTATAGATAGACAGAATTGTTGTGCTGATGAAGTATTGTTTAGTTTTAAGCTTAACAAACCAAACCATAAACCTCTTAGAACATCTGGTGACTGTTGATCTCAGGGAAGTGTTTTACAATAACTCTTGTGTCTGGACTAGGAGATTATTACTCCTCCTTGGGCATTACACGTGTATAAATGGTCCCTGAATTTATTCAGAGACAGAAGAGAAGCCTTGCTGCTTGAAGGAGCCATGTTCAACTGTATAAGAAAACACTTAATAATTACTTATACTTTTACAGAGTTGGTTGAGTTATTCAGTATTCGTCTGGAAACACCTCGTCTTTCCTGGAGGAGTCGACCTAGCTCGATTCCTCGAAGTGACGCCAATATAACATCCCTTTTCGCCTTAGCCATCGAGATTCAATAGGGTAATAGTAGCATCGCATTAAACAGAAGAACATCACCAAGTTGTACATCACAGCTTGGACTTCGTTTAATAACATCCTGGTGGCATCTCGGCAGGCGGTATTACACTAAAATCATGGAGTTTCTTATTCGAGAAATTTGCATGTGGGTTTCCCTTTCTACAGCACGTCGCCTTGCGTGCAAAGAAATATATAATGCTATAAATTGTAGTAAAGGTGACTATGTAAATACTGGAAATGAATAGCACTCGATGGGTGTCTATCGAACCATAGAATTCTAGACCTGTACCATGAATTAACTTTACATTTTGATTTCGCAGGGCATCAGAATAATTGTTATACCGCAGAAATATTACACAACATGTACAAGGACGCCATTAATAAGATCAATTTTAAACAAGTTGAAAGAGTGAATATATTCTTTGAAACAAATTTATTGGAAACATTAACAAACTTGATGTATTCTATAAATGGTAGGGACATAAACACTCGAGGCAAACTGGCTCCCTAAAATCCAACATAGACGAATATATTGATCCTGCACCATATCTTGAGTATTCTATTCAAAATGAGCTAAAAATCCATTATGTCGCAAAATATCAAGAAAAATTTGCTCAAAAAGTGTGTAAATTTCACTAAAAACTTGTCAAAGAAATTCAGAACAGGTTATCTGATAATATAAAAGTTTTGAAGAAAATGTTTCCGTTCAGTGTTAATTAGAGTTTAAAATCACTTAAACAGCAACCAATTACTCAATTGACATTAGGCTATAAAGATAGTATTGGCAGAATTGAAAGTCAACGGAGAAATTTCATGAAATGGGTTAACACGTGTTCTGCAGCAGAATTAGGCAAGAAGTTGATCAATACAAAGACGCTGCAGGTTAAAATCCTTGTTCTGAATTTTCAATTTTTACGTTGCCACTCTCAAATGCGGAAGTAGAGAGAATTTTACCCAACTTATCTTGTTAAAAATGAACTTAGAAATAGGATGAAAACAAAACACTATCAGCAGTGGCAGCTCGTGGCTTCTGTAGAAGGGTGGGCCAGGGGCATAAACAAATGGCCTGGGAAAAGGTCTCTTATCAAGACATATTACCGCCACGGGTTGCCGAGGACGTTAATGCGCGGACTCTTGAGCGGGAAGTCTGGGGTTGGAATCCCGCCCGGACCGTCCTCTCTGGCTGAGGTTTTTTTCCAGGTTTCCCTCAGTCCTCATAAATGGTAAATGCCGGGGAGGTACCCTAACACCTTAGGCCTGGAACGTTTCTTTCTTTAAAAACAAATTCTTTCCCAATATCTTCTCGTATTATATCATCAGTGTCCACCACCTGTGGTGCCTCAGCAGTAAAAACGGGCGTTAAACAGCATGAAAAAAAGTTTACATTCCTCCCAGACACTCGTAACTGCAAAGTCATCGTACGTTTGTGATATAAACTTCTGGTTTATACAGAACTCTTCTAATTAAGCTGTTAAAGCACGCCCTAAACCTTCTGCAGTAATTTCCTAAACATCAATGAATGTTATGAGTCTTTTAACCGGTTTACCTCCACTGATATATCGTAATATCAAGCAAATTGTGGAATGCATGCAGTGTCTGTCGTTTCGCAAGCCTGTACAGCAACGAAATGTGCCCTTTCTGTTTCTTTTCCAATCTTATTAATATAGACAAGATATGTTTCTCACGTCACATGCTGTCGGTCAAGATGTTTTTTTCAAACCTAAAATAAATAAATAAATTAAATAAAAAATATAACAATTTTGTGTCGTCTTGCTGAGTAAGCGTCCATAACTTTCGGTTGATGAGGTCCAGATCGTTTCACTTCCAACTTAACAGTTAAACTTGGGTGCAAAGATGGAGTTTTCAATAAAAAGTCCACTTTATTCGTTGCCACAACACAGATATGCTTTTTTTGTAACTTAACAGTTTACATTGTGAAGGTCAACTTTTGATTAACAAACAGTGAGGGAACATGCAATTTCAAACAAAGTGCGAAATCAACCCCTAGTCAGTTAAACGCGGTGTCAGTAACTCCACAACATCTAGTATCTAAGAAAAGAGAGAATACCGAGCGCTGTCCATGGGCCGTCTTACCACTGGCCCACGAAAACGCAGAAATAAGCAGGAGAAAAGGTAACCCATTTTGGAGGAAGACAAATATAAGTCCTTGTAAGTCTTCGCTATAAAGATATAAAGTTCAAGCGTGCAATTTTCCGGGCTAACGCAGGACTTGCATACTACAGTACAGAGGAAATATATTATTGTATAAGATACCATTAAGAATTTTGGGGGGAAACGGCTCATCTGGCCCTTATTGATGGGCCGCCCCTGACTATTATCTATTTTTTTGGGAAAATGTTGGACTTCGTCGTGTGGAAAAGTGTTGATTTTCCAATGACAATCCAGCATTCTGCAATGTGTTGGAAGAAAATTGGCGTAGGACAGAGCGAGAAGCTGGATCGTGGGGGGGGGGTGTGAATTACAACCCCACAGGATGATGAGGAGGAGAATATGCATTTCTATTTGGTGAGTTTTACATTATGTGAATCAGAATTTTAATGCTTATCTCCTTTCACAGTACAGCCATTTCTGGCCATTTTAAGTATTCAGTTATATCCGCTCTTTCTGGCAAATTATGTTGTGCAATACCGACCTAAACCACCACAAAGCTTTTTGTCGTACATTAATTTAGTGATTGTTCTTTACTTTTTAGCTTTCCAAACTGATTACTTTTGAATTTATTTATACGTTTTATGAAACTAATCGTATCGATCCTCTAAAGCGTATAAAAATCACCTAGCGCGCATATCGTTAGCTCTGAAGGAATAAAATAAAGAAATGGGAAGATGTCATCTCTTGCAGAAACAGAGTTCAGAAAGTGGCGAGATTCGTTGAGGCAGATGGATGCGGTCGAGAACAAAGGAGTTGCTGCATAATTACCTCACTCTTCACACACTTTCGTAGTTTGGCTCAGTCTTCAGTCATAAGAGATATAAATAGCTCGTTTATTTAATTGCTTCAGTTTATGTCCACACACACACTCGTAAGCATTACAGCTATTTTTAATGTTTATTTTACAGGCAATGAAATGCTTTGCTTTAATGTGAGAGCGTAGTACACTATAATTCTCTTTAAAAGAGCGTTTAACGTTTTGTTCCGACAATTATATGGTTTTGGAAGGCGAATGATGTGAATTATTGCAGTCGAAAATAAGCACAGTCATTTCGACGCCTACACTTAACTGCATGGAGAAATATATACCGACACAAGAAACTTTAGATTCAGTTGAGGTGCACGGATTTTTATGGTCGCTAGCTGCGTCTTAACAAGAGTTAGGAATCGTGTGTAGTGCTGAGAGCATTGACTTCCAATACGGGTGCAGTAGGTCAGGCGATAACGCTTTGGACTTGCATTCAGCAGGTCTAGGGTTCAACTCTTGTTGGGCCGGCTATCCTAACCTCGATTATTTCCGTTGGTTCTGTTACAGGGTCGAAAGTACAAGGACGAGATGGGCTTGCGCTTTGTAAAAGTTTCTTCTGAGGAGCTTGCACACTCAGGAGGGTTCCGACGGTGCCGTAAGGTTCTAGGTCGAAACATTCTGACGCCGGAAGTATTCGCCCCCCCCCCCCATACTATTCATCGAACAATAAGCAAATTGCTAGCACGGTGTGAACATCACAGAAACAATGTACAAATTTACAAAGTTAACAGCAATTCCAGTGCTATTATTATGGTCTGAAACTTGGCTACTTAAAAACATACTTTTTTTTTTTTAACAAAATAAGCTTCTGAAATTATATTTTAGGATAAGATGGGAAGTGTAACTTAAAATATGATTGAAGGAATGATAACTTATAGATGACATAACAATTATGCTATTTTTCATAAACCAAAGGCATATAGACACAATTGAAAGCAACAAATGGAAATTATGCAGAAAACCATATCACTGAAACAGATTTTGAAAGAGAGAGCATCTAGCTCCTGTCATTCAGTTCACCTGCAAGGATATTCGCCACCTGGTGGCCTCAGAGCAGTACTTTAGTGTGATGTACATGTCTCACTTTCTTGAGTCAGTGTTTGCCGGTGTTAAGTTACTTGATAACTTGAATGAAGCTAACAACAAATTTCTGCACACCAAATGTTGAATATTTGTGGGAAATTACTAACACCTATAGTAAATGTTGAATCTGTCCTCCCTCCTCCTGAAGGCACAACTGAACACGTTATTTCATGTTCAAGGTTTCTATCATCAATACCATTGATTTCAGCTGTAATGTTCTGCTTCAAATCGTCCAATGCACGGGGGCCTTAGGCATATATTTTGACTTTCAAATAACCTTTAGAAAAAATGTGGTGTTGTCAAACCTGAAGATCTCGCTATAGCACTTTCTCTGCTCAAAATCCACCCGCACGCCTCTGCACACCTCTTCTCCAAGTTAACTAGTATCATGCTTTCAGTTATCAAAATTGCAAAACAAGTTTGAAAGTGTCGTTTTAACACTTCTATGTTAATATTGCGGATTTGTTTATTTATACTTTTTATTCTCTGGTATCCCAATTTTAAATGTATCTTATAGTGATCTAGTGGCAACTATACTTACCTCGTTGACCCAAGATCGCGAGTTCAATTGCGGCCAGGGTCAATGGATATTTTCAGGCGTTGGGTCCCGTGTCGTACCTCAAGCCTGAAAGAAGAGGCCTCTGAGCAAAATTTGTCGGTCATTTCACGCCCTGGATTGAATGGGACGCTGATGACCACAGA
Organism: Metallyticus violacea; assembly: GCA_030762175.1. Lineage (NCBI taxonomy): Eukaryota > Metazoa > Arthropoda > Insecta > Mantodea > Metallyticidae > Metallyticus > Metallyticus violacea. Next base: position 350,658,384 of record CM060846.1, on the reverse strand, counting down.
TATTAAAGAGCGTACGTAAATAAACCATATCAATAACTTCTGAGTACATTATTTCCGTCTTTATATCCTCAGAGTATACATTAGTTAATTTAGCCTATTAATACATTAGTTCTCTTTAAGACTACAGTCAATGCTATTGTGTCTTGTTTTATTTCTAAGAACTGCACATTTTAAGTATATTATACATTCCTTTTGTTTTTCATATTTGTTTTCTGGCTATGTGTAAGAGAAGATAAGAAAATAAATAAAGCGCATAACTTTGAAAACCTCTGTAAAAGTATATGTCTATTTGACCCCCTGTTAGTTATACATTTACATGAGGCATATTTAATATATTACACTAGAGGACGAAAGTTATACATAATACATGACATTCTAATTTACGTCTATTGTACATAACTAGTCCATTTATTTTAACACTACAATTATATTTTCATCTTTGGTGTTAACAAATTCCCAATCTCTCGTGTTTCAGATAGTAAATATCGTGGAAAAAGCTAGAAAATTACTTTAGGAGTTTATGAACTGACAAAATAAGCAATTTAAAAATTACGTATATACAACATGAGTAGATGATTTAGAAATGGAAGAATTTACTGAAACTCTAAAAAGAAGTTTTAAATAATCCGGAATTGCCTGTCTAAACACCAAACTAATAAAATATGCTTCAAGAAAATTTCATCAAATTCTTCTAAATTTCTACAACGCTTGGCCAATGTACGGAAAATTTTAAAGAAAAAAATGGCTCAATACATCTAATAGAAACAATTAAAAACATGCATGAAAGAACGAAAATTGACAATAAATCCGATGGAAGCAATAACTGTCACTGAAGGGGTTAGGCAAGATTTTCATTGTCAGCTGTAAAACTTATATTTTGATGAAATAATTAGATAATTGAAGAATATTGTTAAAGGGAGATTAAGCTAAGTAAAAACTCTGGCATTTGCTGATGACCAAATTTTACCAGCCAAAACTGAGGATGAGTTACAAAAAATAACATACACATTGAATATGGTAGCAAAAGAAATTCATATGTAAATGTCAGTAAGAAATTAATAATGTGTTGGGTTTGGCGTTTCAGAAAAAAATGAGTCAAATTTTCTTGGGTGTAAAATAACGTATGAGTCAAATCGATGTAAATAATAAAATTAACAGATTTACCTATAAAAACAAAATGCCAGAGAATAGAAACCACAAAGCACCTCTTCATTATAATCCAGATGGGAGGAGAAACTCAGGAAGGCCAAAGAAGAGATGATCTCAATAAACTGGAGCCGGAACGGTTAAAGCCCAAACCGTAAAGAGGACGAAAAAATATCGTACAGAAAGTCAACGTGTGAAAAGTTCAGTTTAGGTAGGAGAAACGTATACAGGCTGTGGGATATAAATATGCAGATAGCACACATATGTAAATATAAGCAGTAAAAGTGGCCGCTAGCAATATGCGAGATCTGTTTGTGAACGTTGGTACGTCCGCCCAGTGCATAAAACCGCTCTTCAGTCCTGTCACATAAAATTTCTCCATCACAACGCACCTAACTTGCTTGTTTAATTTCTGCTGAAGTTAATTATTATTATTATTGTTATTATTATTGTTATTATTATTATTATTATTATTATTATTATTATTATTATTATTACATGCCGGACCTTTCTCCGCGCCTCGACAGAAAGAGAAGCTGTAGGAGGCTGTGGAAAGAATTTGCATGGCAGGGCATGCATAAATAAAATTAGTTTTTGCAATAAAACGCCACGATTTTTAAAAAGCTTTAAACGGAAACAACGACCCTAATTATACCAGTATTTTTTTAGTTTACAGCAATTTAGCTAGCGAACCATTGGTTAGCTTTTCATCGCTTTTTAATAGAGCTTTTAAGTACCCTTTTAAACATAACAGGTTTCCAGCTTCCTTACTGGAACTCTTAATTTTCTCTCGTCCCAGCTTAAGTAAGCAATCATCTTCTCAGTTTCTTGTGCCTATGCATAATCAACGCAAACGGATGCAAATTATCAATAGCTGATGGCCATACTCTCTAGTTGAGACAATATAGCCTAATTGTTTGTTTTTAGGAAAAAAAAAGTTTCTTTAAAATATAAATATTATTCAGATAAATAATTCCCGTATTAAAATTTAGACATTTCCAAAAATAACTCAAAAGTAGGCAAACAAAAATTAATTTTATCTGGCGAAAATAATTGTGGATTTGCTTTATTTATGGACGCTCTTTAACGCTCTGAGATCATCAGCATCTCCACCGCCACGTGTGACCGGGATTGTTGAGGCGCGAACTCGTGAGCGGGAGATCTGGGGTTCGATTCCCATCAGGTTCGTCCACCCTAATTGAGGTTTTTTCCAGGTTTTCCTCAGCTCTCATAAATGGCATATGCCGGGGAGGTACCCTAAACTTAGGCCTGGAACGTTTTCATTCTTTCCCAATTTACCATTTCATCTCATGTATCATCAGTGTCCACCACCTGTGATCCTTCAGTAGTTAAAACGGGAGTTAAACACTATTAAAAAAAAAATAAGCGTCCCATTCAATACAAAAAGTGAAACAGTGGATAAATGTTGCTCAGAGGCCTCTTCTTTCATTCTTGAGGTTCTTTGTAGTGCCGTAAATGTACGACGCAGGACTCACGGCTTTAGTTCCCTTCCGAAGGAAGCCATACTTAGGATTTTTACGCCCGAAAAATCCGTCGACTCTAGTCGGGATTGAACCCGCGATCTTGGGTTCACGAGGAAAGTATGTTGATTTGGTTTATTTACAGACGCTGTTTAACATCTCAAGTCATCAGCGTCCCATTCAATTCAGGGCGTAAAACGGCCGACAAATTATGCTCAGAGGTTTCTTTTTTTTTTTTAGGCTTGAGGTCCATCATCGTGCCGTAAATGTACGACACGGGACTCACAGCTTTAGTTCCCTTCCAAAGGAAGCCATACTTAGACGAGGGAAGTATGGTTACCACTACACCACCAGGACGAACTGCCGAAGTTGAAACAATAAGGCACTATACCAACGATACGTGTAAATGACTAAAATGTTAAGTATAAAACTTATTAATTGCTTGCCGTGTTCCCAAAATAAATCATTGGGCAATGTTTGAAACTGTCGTTCAGACAGGCCATCATTGATTAGAGAGTTGCAGAGACCAGTAAGTACATTTCTGAAGGATGGAGAAAACTGTAAGTGTATAGCGAGAATGGAATTGTTATTCCATCGGGTGTTTAAATTATGATTAGAAGATAAGGAGTAAAAAGGGTCGAAATATAATGCGAATTCTATGTCAGGGTAACAATTCGAAAGCACGAGTGAGGAGCCAATTTACGAAGTTTCGCTAACGAATGTATGCTTTGTGAAAACGCTATAGTCTTTGTCCAAGATTTGAGGTGATGTCAGTTAACAGAATGTAGCAGTAATCGAAATGTGTCACAATCAATGCTGATACACTTTTTTCCTCTTATCAAGTTGAATTTGAGAAACGCCTTAAGGCGTTTAAAGGATGGAATATTAAGAATTGTTTTATAAGTTTCTTTTGCTTGCATTTTCAAATTCAGATTACTGTCAAAATAGACGATCCAAAATTTTTACAAACCGTTTTATTGACAAATTGAATTTGTGTATTATCTTTTGATGTTAGCGCTTAGCCTACTTATTCATTGTTAAAATGTCATGTAAAACATTAGTAATTTGATTTATTTTAATGCTATATTTAAAATCATAATTTCTCGATTATTTAGCATTCCTCTAGAAGTACAACAGTACATCTGTTACAAAAAAATGCGTTATTATTACTCTCGTGTTTTGTGGAAGATCTGACCTAAACAGTATGGGAACAATATTACATAGATATCATAAGAAATTTAATATTGAGAATTAGATATTGTGCATTTGTTATATTTCAGTGCAGAAAGTGACATGTGCCCACCAAATACGCTGTTCGCAAAAGCACCAGGAAAGATGGTTTAGGTGCAATGATTAGAGCTGTGAAGGATTATAATCCCCCCCCCCCCAATTTAGGCAAGCCTCCACAGAGAACTATTAGACCCAGTTGTATTAAAGTTGCTAACTGGAGGTTAACGGTAACTTTGAAAGTAACTGTTGCACAAAATAACCTCAGATTACGTAAGTTCGAGCTTGCAATAACCGTCAAACATGTCGTGAAATAATTGGGAAATTCGTGTTTAGATCCAGTTGATGTTCAACTGTTCAACCTAAGAGAGAGAGAGAGAGAGAGAGAGAGAGAGAGAGAGAGAGAAAGGTTTTTCAGTCTCCCGCTTCCTAGACATTTTTTTCCCCTTAATATATCTTCAAACGTGGATAAGTCAAAACGAATGCGAGCAAATTTTAACTAATGTGAGAAGAATATTACTATCGTTCTAGTGCTAAAATATTAGGGAAGCATTGAAATATTTATAAAAGTTGATCTTAAATAAAGAAAAAGAACATAGATAGGGGGAATTTCCAAGAGTATAATTCTATTCTTAAGACTTCTGCATTATTTCCCCCATATGTGTACAGTCTATAGCACCTAAAACTCCAGGAAAGTTGCGAATGTTATAGAAGCATACCATCACTTTCCTTACATCGCCCCTCTTCAGTTGGCATTTTAATGAACTGAGCTTTCACATCTGCAATTGCTCTTGCAACTTAATGTGTGGCTTGCTTTCTCCACTGAGTATACCTCCAATAACAATTTGGAAGCTCCCTGAGCATAGAACCTAAAGTAAGAATTATTATGAACATCTAATTCAAAGCATGATTTCGCTTAGTTTGTTGTTATAATCGGAGTGTAACTTCTGTTCCATTTTTTCGACATCTTTTGCTAAGCAAAATCGCATTTTGAATTATTGGTCACTGAGTTCTAGGAAAGGATTTTTTCTCTCACGAAATATCGAAAAACACGGTGAAGAAATTTCGGAATAATTAGAAATCTGTACAATATATCACTTGTAAGGTTAGCCTAACATAACCTATAATTGAACGCAACTGTACTGTTATTATGCAGAAGTGAAAAGTGAAACGTTGAAGAAAGTTTATCTATATGAAATTAAAATAAATGTGACCCAGAATTTTATTTATAAATGCTTCTGAACTCAGGGAAATGTTTTATTTAACAATTGCTAAACTAATTTCGCGAGTTAGATTTAATTTGAGGTTAAGACAAAATAATCTTATATTAATGTTTATACAACCAAAATTTTGAAGTATAACTGATGGCTAATTTTATGCCCTAAATTCAAGTTACCTATTTATAAAACTGACCCTTAGCGAGTGGAAATTTCGAAAATTGCGGTAAGGTGTGTTATGCGGATATAAATTTAGGGTAACATCGGTATCAGCATACTTCAGGCGGCTGTATTCGTCTGTATTTCCAAACATCTAAAAATAATTTCTGTCAACTTGACTAAAGCAATGAACTTTTTTTTTTTTTTTTTGATTGGTGTATTTATGGACACTCTTTAGCATCTCAGGTCATCAGCGTCCCATTCAACTCGGGGCGTGAAACAGCTGACAAATTTTGTTCAGAGGCCTCTTCTTTCAGGCTTGAGGTTCTTATTCGTGCCGTAAATGTACAACACGGGACCCACGGCCTTACTTCCCTTCCGAAGGAAGCCGTACTTAGAATTTTTAGCAATGAACTTGAACATTAGTAAGTTTAATGACTAGAAGAAATCTGCTGGTGGAGGCTGGAATGATTTCTTTATGGTGGCAAACCTTCTCTAATGCCCCAACTTGCTTTTATCAGCCTTTTCCAAAGCGCGGAATTCCTAAAAAGCCAATACATCATTGATTTCGCTTCCTGAAAATATTGCGATTTCGTTACATTGAATATACCAATATTTTCCCGATTTGAAGTAATTCGTTGCTCTCACTGCCTACAAGATCGCACGCGCTGACTAGACTATATTAATGCTGTTCAGAAGGCAGTGCTTATTTTTTGTTGTGTTTGCATTTTAGCGGTAACACCCATGAATGCCAATTTAATGAGCTGTAAAACTTTCCCTTCCAGGAAACTGGATTCTCACCATCGTGCAGTCCAGGGAGACCAATACACCAACTCTAAAACAGAACGAACCATTTCGTTTTTCAGTCGCAATCTTCCGTGAAAGATTCGTCATAATGTCGCGTGTTACTCTCTCATTACGCTTAATTATTTGTAAATGTAACAATCTTAAGCTGCATTTTTAAAAGAAAACAAGTGGTTTTCACTTTACCGTTCATTGACGAGCGGTTAAGGGACACTGGAAGTGAATTTTCAGAAAAATTTACTGTGATTGCACTGCTGTTAAATTAATATGTATACGATTGTTTTTCAAATTGAATAAATACTTTGCGAGCTATAAATTGTTTCATCAATTTTATTATGTAAATATATCGCATAATCAAAATATCCGGTGACATTTCACGAGTTGAGAAAATTAAATAGCATTTTTGCAATTGCAGCTTTGTACCAGTTACAAAAAGTGTATGAAGAGATATTTTAAACAAAATTGATGAGTGCACTGTGATAATTTTTTAATCTATAAAAGTTACCTTTTGAAATTAATCATTTTTTCATAGAAATAAGTAGATTTATTGAAATTATTATTGGTGTTACCATGTACTTTGTCTCATAAAATATTACAATGGGTACTTCTACACATTCTGGGAAGTTTTAATTGAATTTAAACAAAAAGACGCGCGAGACGTTTTGAAATTGTGAAAATGAAGTTTTGAGAAAAACACTATTTTATAAAATAAATATGCTAGGAAACAGTGAATTGTGTGATTTACATATCAGAACTCTCCTGATTTATAGTTCTGTGTTCCTTTGTGTCCCTCTATGCTACTGTTGTGGTACTTTCACCACCAGCAGGTTCTTTCCTGCTTGTGGCAACTGATCTCCTGCTCTTTAGAGCTCAGTCGTGTCGTCTTGCTGATCTTTGTAGCAGCTACCGAACATTTCTCATTTCTTACCACAGATCTCAGCTGCTGAGAAGCTGAACAGCTCTAATTAAAAGCAGAAATCATTTAATGACCCAATTTCTAACCACTACTTGGAAATAAAAATTTTGGGACAGTTTTTCCAAATGAGTGAGTGAACGCTTTCATCCAATTTTTGTGTGCCCTCCACGAGCACAGCACACTAGTTCAGTGCAAGGTAGTTTGTGATGCATGGGGACACTTCTTTTAAACATACTATCATCAAACTGAACAGACATCTTGCAACGGTTCTGCCGAGTCTCGCCCAGAGCATGTTCCTATTACAGAACCGCCGAGAATCTGCTCCTTTGGGGGACTTCTGACGTTCTGGCTTCTGGTCTGTTGATCTGTAATGGTAAATGACATTTTTAGTCTTTTTATAGTTTTTAACTTCAGCTTACCACCACCACGACACCAAGTGGTGTCTTTCTTTAGCTTAAGGAAAGCTGTCGTCATTCTCTTTGCTACATATTCTTCCTTCACCATTTTCACATCAGCATCATACACCGTCACTTCAATGAGGAGCTGGTGAGTAAGTCTCGTGTCTCCATAGGACAGTACAATTTTGTATCTCATTCTATACTTCTGTACTGAGAGGGTGTGGCAGGCTGAAAAAGGACACGAGGAACTCTTTAAATGACTGTAGAGCCGAAGGGAGGGGGGAATCATGCAAATATTGAATCACTGTGGGCGCCCAATGGTTCAAGAAACCAACAACAAAAAAGACTTTCGATTTTTTGACCGACTTTGGGCAAAAACTCACTTCCAGTATCCTTCAAAATTTCACCGCGGTAAAGTGACAGCAAAGTCGAAACTGAGTTTGGTGCACCAGGAATATGACTTTACCGGGATAAGGCCAAATACCTTGATTGCGTTACACTGAAAACCGAGGTAGATGCACATGGGCAGCTTTCGGGCTGAGGGAATCAATAGGGAGCAATAAACATTTCCTGTTATAGTAAATGGTTTGTTTGAAAAACCCGGCAACATTTACAATTTGGACGAAATCGAATTACAGTTAAACAAAGAGTAGAGCATTGCTGTGAAAGACAGTCAAGTCTAAAAATGTGTTGAAAGAGGTGAAAGAATAGCAGTTATCGTCATCCCTACCTACTTAATGCATATTATTGCTGATTATAGCATTAAAGATGTTAAAAAAGATAAGTCAATGTAATCATGAAGACGTGATACTTGTATAGGGAAGACCATAGCCCTTTGTGTGTGGGAAACACGGCCCAACACTGTTTCTAAATTTATAATATTTTACATAAAACTGAATTTATATTCTGCGTTTATGATGACTTCAAGCGATTGCAGCCAAGTAATGCTGACGTTAAAACCTAAGCTTTCGACCATTGCTCTTGGTCTTCTTCAGGGAACTGCTACGGACGAGTATGATTGCTTAATTGTTCCCAGACAATCACAAGTGTTGAAGTTCAAATGATCACCGAGATACTCATACGCTACAGTATCCCGAAAAAAGTTATTATTTGTTCTGTATATTAAACATGTTTAATGTCGTGCCTCCATTGCCCTACGCAAACGGAGTTTGTATACACCAGTGTAAACAGCGTGACAATCAGCGGATGCGCGATTCCTGGTAAGGCTAGAGTTAAGTTTCGCTGAGGCAGGCAATTGAGCTTGCTCTCTCATATTTATCGCGCCAGTTGTTTCAGTTGCATTTCTGTAGGAAATGAGCGGGTTTTAACAAAGGAGAAATCTGATGAAACGTGCTATCAATTAGAAACTTCTCCTGCAAAGTCTTTAAAACGATTATCCCAGCAAGTTGTTGTTCTTTCGACAGTGCTCATAAAGCCACTCAGCTGCTAAATCTTCAGGTACATCAAATAAAACTCGTGGCGGAGCTGAAACAATATATCCGAAAGATAGTTTACAATATAGGCTGGGAGGAAATGCGGCGATCCTAAAATATTTTCAAAAATGCTTCAGGCATTTCTCGCAGCGGAGGGTAGGAACTCTGAGCATTAATTACTATTTACTACTAGTATATAACAAAAGAGACAAAAATGCACACTTAAGAGTTCTAAGCGCGCGGCATGATTTCCCTGGTCAGCAGGCCAGACCGTTATGTAGTAACTTCTCGTTGGCAAACTCAATTTCTGATTGCTTCGCGGAATTAGGACCTTATATATAATGCTTAATACATAGTCAGTGTTGGCGCTTTGTTCCTTGAAGTAATCTCATTGATAATTCAATTAAAGATGTCTTATATCGCCCATATTAACCTGTAAACGATGTGGGATCAATGCCGATTATGAAGCAGGGCAGTCAATTTTAGAGTTAGCGTTACTAACTACTGTATTAGTTTTTATGGGCCCTCACAAATCATTTTCTGAAGATAAATTCGTGTCACATTCCGATGACATTAACGAGAATGGAAATGTCTCTTAACTTATTTACAAATTAAGTATTGCAGAAAAAAAAAACCTTCTAAAAAGTCCCCGGCGTGGTTAAAATCTCCTATCCGTTAGGCAAAACTAATCTTCGCTTTCTTCTGACGGCAGCTTCTCCAAAATTCGTGTCACATTCCGATGACATTAACGAGAATGGAAATGTCTCTTAACTTATTTACAAATTAAGTATTGCAGAAAAAAAAAAACCTTCTAAAAAGTCCCCGGCGTGGTTAAAATCTCCTATCCGTTAGGCAAAACGAATCTTCGCTTTCTTCTGACAGCAGCTTCTCCAAATCAGATGCACAGCTGTCGTATCCTCGCCAGAAATGGACATGATTTGCTTCGCTACGTCTGCAGACCTGCACTTTAATAACTCATTACTACAAGAAGAGCGAAATGCATGTCGAACGTGCTGTGCGCGGTTTATATGTAATTAAGTCTAGAGACTGAAGGTTATTTTTCACATATGGAAGGGGGAAAAGGAAATGCAATACTCACACTTTATTATATAAAAAATAAATGATTTAAGTCTCTTTAGGCATAGGTCCGTGTTTCACCCTGTAAACAGTTTTACGTGCAGTATATAGGTATTTTGCACGATGAAGTTATTTCGGGGGTATCGTAATGCCATAGGTTCGATCTCTTTAGGAATTCCTTAGTTATTCTAACCTCTCTCTCTCTCTCTCTGGCCAATATGTGAATTCATTCCATGTTGCAATTTTATTTCCAACGCTTGGTAGAATTTACTTTTTCGACTACGTGTAATATAATGCGTGATTTAGCTAGTCGTAGAGGGAGGGTGGAGTTGGTGCGTGGTATTTTCCTATAATAATTACAATATATTATAAACGGGGAGCAGGTAAGAAAGACATATACCCGAAACCTGACGAACAAAAACAAATTCGCCCTACTTTGAATGCAGTTTTATAGAGACGACTGTCACGGACGTTACCTGAGATTGGACACCGGAAGAGAACAACTTTTGTGGGCAGAGATACGTCGCACAGTGGTACTTTTATGCAATCTGGTCTCAAAATATGAAGTATCTCAATCTTTAATTTAAATTGTGTTTTGAATTTCTGTGAATTTAAAGGGTGCGTGATTTGTTGTGTGTAGTTATGGTTACTAGTGTTATTTACGATGTTACACAAGTTACTGAGCGCATTATTTGTGTTTAATGTTGAGCATACCAAGCGAAGCGAGTTTTATTTCTCATTTAGACATAATTTCTTTCTTGCACTAGTTTGGTACTTCGTTTGCATCGTTAAAATTAGTAAAGATAAGTTGTCTCTTTTTGTATTGATATAGCCAGTCAGCAGCACAACTGATGTCTTAAATACCAAAACTTCTGGAAATATCATTTGCTTTTCTCTAATTCGTTGCAAGCACGAATATAATTGAACTCTAAAGCTGTGTTTCTGCCTGTGCTAGCTGATGCAACACAAGTACATATTTTTACAACAGCCTTAATTATTGAATTTAAGGCAGGCTTGGAGATTCCAAAATTGCTCAGCAATTTAATTTTCTACTTCCTGAACATATTCAGTGTTGCCCGCTGATTTATTGTCCCCCCTTTTATTGTTGTGCGTGCTGTCTGTAAGTTCATGGTCTTCGTTTATGATCAAATGAAGGAAGGGTCGTCGTTCGTTAGGTCTTAAAGAACAAGGAAGCATCCAAGCGGAGAAAAACAATAAAGAACACGTGTGCAGAGTGTCTGATGTTTGGTTCGCCAGTGCCTCTCCAGGATGCTCTGCCAGTTAACATAGAAGTCATTCATTCAGTGGTATATAGGAAGACTCCAGCCATGTAAGCAGTACTCTACCTTTATCAATTCTAAATAATCTATTGAAATAACTTGTGAAAAGCGTAGTTTCAAGGAAGTAGAACAGCGTTTCATTTCGCCAATTTAAGTGGAAAAAACTTCCTTTTTACAACCTAGTAAGTTGAGAAAATACACTGCAAAAATAATGTTACAGACTGTAGTAAGCATTGTTTTAAGATAGCCTGTTTATGGGCGCCGCCTTATGAAAAATGGCCAAAAATGATTTTGTTGTTTTTTTTTAAGGTTAATTTTGTATCATAGCAAAGTTACTTTGTTCTACTTTCACGTTCAAGGCCTGTCACGTTGATTATGTATTTTCTCAAAACTGCATTTTTTTTGCACAGTTGAAAATGCAATTTTCTGCAATTTTCAAGAGTCTCTTGTGACATGCATAAATAAAAGTATCAAAAATTAAATAAATAAAGAAAAAATACATTTGCACATTTTTTTTAAAAATTACAACAAAATGTCGCACAGTAAGCCCAGAATATTTTAAATAACATTTTACTAAAATGAAGTAGTTTGTTATTGGTCTGAAACACATATGTGCAATTTTTTTTCAATAATTTAAAATCTGGCATACAAGGAACATTTTGTTAGAGGGTGCATAAAAAAACCATAAAATATTTTTTTCTCGGGCAATATTTCATAGTTTTCTTTGAAATTGCCTGAATTAACTTTATTACATATCATTAATGTACGGTACAAAAATTAAGTGAATTAGTGAAGAAGCATAGAATTGTTGGATTTCTTAGATCTTTCCCCCATACGTTATAATGACTGTATGTGTTTTTATTTTCTCTCTCTCTCTCGTGAGGCGACCTCCAGTTTGAAGTGCGGAGGAATGGGAGTGGTATCGAGCATTATACGAGGTGGTATCCAGAATATTCGGCATTGGTGCTGCCATCTGGTCTAAAACTTACTTTGAGACCAATGACTGCCGTCACCCTTGAAGTAGTTCCCTTCCACACGTAAACACCGGTCCCAGCGATTCTGCCATTTTCCAAGTGCATCTTGGAAGTCAAGTTCTTTGAGGGTGTTTAGCACAGACAGCGTTTCTTCTTGAATTCTCTTAATTGTGTCGAACCGACGTCCTTTCAGCTTGAGTTTCAGTTTGGGGAATAGAGCGAAGTCGCAGGGTGTCAAATCAGGCGATTACGGTGGGTGGGGGACAACCGTCAAGTTGTTTTTCGTCAAAGAGCTCCTGGTGAACAAGAAATTGTGACAGGGCGCATTATCGTGATGTAACAGTCAGTTCCCTTGTCGCCAAAGTTCGGGCCGTCGTCTCCGCACATTTTCATGTAGCCGTCGTAAAACGTCACAGTAGTACGTGGAATTCACTGTTTGTTTTGCTGGAACGGATTCTTTGTGCAAAATCCCCTTGGTATCAAAGAAAACGAGGAGCAGGCTCTTGACTTTGCTCTTCCCTTTGTCCCGCTTTTTATTTTATTTATTTATTTTTTGTCTTGGTGAATTCTGGCTCTTCCACTGGAAGGATTGTTTTGTCTCAGGGTCCTAAGCGCACATCCAGCTCTCGTCGCCTATGATGACCTTGGACAAGAAGGTTGGGTCATCGGATACGGCCTGACGAAGCTCCGGGCAAACTTCACCATGCTGCGCCTTCTGATCAGCAGTCATGATCCGTAGCACAAATTATGCGGCGACATGATGCATGCCCAATTCATCAGTTAAAATCAGTTGGTATGTCCCATAACCAATTCCCACTTCATGAGCTAGGTCTTCAATGGTTCGACGTCTATCTTCACGAACGAGGTGTTGTACTTTGGCAACAATGTTAGGCGTTGTGCAGCTGACGGACCTACCGGTGTGAGCATCGTCTTCAATAGCTGTACGGCCGGCCCTGAATCGAGCATGCCACTCAAACACAAGTGTACGGCTCATGCTTTGTCCCCCAATACTTGTTGAATCATTGCGAGGGTCTCCGTAGCATTTTTCCCGGGATTTGCACAGAATTTGATGCACACTCTCTGTTCTAATCTTGAATCCATTGTAAAATCGCCACACACTACACACAGAGTATCATGAAAAGTACTATAGAATCTCAACACATCTACCCAGGTGCATGAAACTTTAAACACTCACTCATCAGATGTGCTATTGTTGCCACCTAGCGGTACAAAACTCTACTGCAACTACTGTCGAGATGGCAGCACCAGTTCCGAATATTGTGGACACCATCTCGTTTAATAGACTGAAGTGTTTTGTTAACTCCCAACAATTTGCAACTGGTGCAGCAAAACATACTCAAGTGTTTTCTTAAATAAACAATTGCCATTTTTGTCTTCCAAACCATATTTAATTTGTAATGTATGCTATTACAAATAAAAAGTTTAATTGTTTTAACTTCAGACAGCATTTCACATAGAATTATATTCAAGAATGGCTTCTCTCTCAAATAAAATGTTTAAATTTTGCGAATGGACGCGCACGTGATTGATAATACATTATTTTCAAATTAGCGACGCACATTGACTCATTGATGTGGTTACAATGTAGGCTTATAGATATTTTGAGTTATATTCTGAATGAACTTAATATTAGAAATTTATCGAACTATATTGCACTTAAAACAAAAGCTGTTGGTACAGCCTTTTCGCCTAGAATTAGTGATCGCTGATCCAAATATTCCAGGCATTTAGAATGTTTGACGTAACTGAAAACAGGATGAAATTTACCCATTGAAATCCATAACTTCATTTTACAAATACCATTGAACATGCTGAGTAGAAATCGACCTAGAAAAACTTTCGGTGATAGTGGCAAAAAACAAACAAACAGACAAAATGCAAATAAAGATTAGATTGAAAATTGAAGCCCCAAGGAAATAGGTTTTTCAGCAGAAATAAGCCTACGAGTTTGCAGCAGTTATAGTTATGGCATTGGCAAAAGTATTCCCACAAATAACAAAAATGTAAAACAGTAGGGGAACAAATTAAAATATGTAGCACTGAGAAGGCTTTGGGTCCTTTATGTTGGACCTAAGTTGAGTATCATGACAAATTAATTCAAAGTGAGCTTAAAGATCGCAGTTGTGAAGTCACACAACAATTATGAAATTTTGGAAAGCAAAAAGCAATATTCATCACCTAAAGATGCCATTTCAATATGCAGAGATAAAATTGCAAGAGTTGCAGGACCATACAATACAGTGCATTGGATGATGATGTTCACAAGTACATTTACGCATAAAACTCTTAACTCACAGTTACCTACTTTCAAATTCCTGAACATATAAATGTGGATCTAATTTCCAAGAAAATAAATACACATAAGAGCATGAAGTATTAGTGTATGAAATAAAAAACGCTTGTAATTGTCTAAAAATGTATATTCTTTATTTACTGAACTTTTTGTTTCCTCTTGTTGCTATAGATCAAACCTTAAAAAATCAATAGTATTCACTAGTGGTTCATTATATGTATAAAATAGCAGCATATGGTTAATATGTACACAATAGTGGATTTTGCAGTAAGTTAAACTTGGCATACTTTATAAGAAAACAAAAAATAATACAAGTATTTTCTAATATCTGTGATAATAGGCTGAGTAAGTTTGTTACTTTCAGCTCCATTGTCATGTCGACAATTAATTCATGAGGCAATATTTTTTGAAACGCCCAATCTATCAATCAAAATTTCCATTAAAATATTATGACAATTATATTTTTGTCAACCTAGATCAGTTAAATTGAACGTCGTGCACCGTCGCCAACAGCGTCCTGGTTTGTAGGAATAATAGCATGCTTTTTTTTTTTTTTTTGATTGATTAGTTGATTGATTTGGTTTATTTATGGACGCTCTTTAACATCTGCGGTCATAAGCGTCCCATTCAATTCAGAGCGTGAAACGACCGACAAATTTTGCTCACTGGCCTCTTCTTTCAGGCTTGAGGTTATTTATCGTGCCGTAAATCTACGACACGGTACGCATGACTTTACTTCCCTTCCGAAGAAGCCATACTTCGAATTTTTACCCCCGAAAACATCCATCGGTCCTGGATAATAGCGTGCGCTCACCAGTCTTGAAGAAAAACAATGCTTTAAGAAAAGACTTCTTGTGTATCAGAAGATGGCAAGAGGGGACTAAGAGTTGAAGCGTTTATCTGCAAACGTACGAGTGAGTGTATGTGAGACTCATGCAGCCACATGAAAGCGGACCTCTCTGACTCATCTTGCAAACCCGCTGAACTTCCAACTGTGGGCGAGTTTATTTTTATCGGCACTAACTTACATGACCATAGTAAGGAGGGTGGAAAATGTTTACGCAGCATTCATTCCTCATGCTTGCCTTTTCCCCAGACAACAAGAGGCACGAATCCGCGATAACTATTGTGAAACCTTGACCGCACTAACCGTGATCATCATAAGCATTTAGCGCACGTCAATAAAAGCACATGGAGGAAGAAATTTTGATTGGCTGATCAGCCTCTTTACTCCCAAAATAGGTCCAGAAGTACTTCATCTCATTAAATAAACTTACTCGTTATTTGTAGCAGTTCTTTTTTCTGTTTGTATTAAAAATCAAAGATTTTGGTTTGCATTTCTGTTAAAAACACAACATGCAACATGTCTCAGTAAACAGGCGTAAATGTAACAGCTCAGTATGTTAATATTTTAATTTATTGATATTCCTAATTATGTATGGGTGTGTATATGACATTTTCCAGTTCAATACCACTGTACAAACTGACGTAAGGACCAAAAATAAATAGGTAAATAACACATGTGTACGTCAGACGATGAAATTATAAGAATATCGGCAAAATTTACATGCTTATTTGTTTGGCGGAAAATTTGAGAACCAATAGCAGCAAAGAGGAAAGGCAAATTGGGAAACGCATAGTAATATTTTACGCTAAAGTTATGATGGACAGGTATTATCTGCGCTATACCTTCTCGCACTTCAGCCAGGATTTCAAATCTGGCTACGCTAACGATTTAAATACTGGGGTCAAGCTGATCTACGCGCATTTGGTACAGTTTGGAGTGTCCACATTTTTCCGATAACGATCTATCGCAGTAAAAGGTTGGACTAGGGGCATAACTACACCAACCAAATGGCGCGGGGGAAGGTCTCTTTTGTCAAGACTATACTCATTCCGACAAACTTCAACACTATCGTACGTTGTGCTCTAAACTTTTGGTTTATAATTTAACTGTTAAAGTATGCCTTAAGCCTTCTGCAATGAATCCAGAAATATCAATGGATTTTATGAATCTTTCAACCGGTTTAACCCATTGATGTAATATCACAACAAATTGCGACATGCACGTAATATCTATTGTTTCGTCGGCCTATACAGAAACAGAAATTGTCCTTTCATTTTCTGTTCTAATCTCATTCCTATACACAAAGTAGGTTTTTCACTTCACACGCTGTCAGCCAAGATTTTTTAAAAAAAAAAAAAAAAAAAAAAAAAAAAGTCTTGCCGAGTAAGCTTCTATAGCTTTCGGTTGATGAGGTCAAAATCGTTTCACTTCCTAATTTACAGTTAAACTTAGACGCGAAAATGAAATCTTCAATAAAAAGTTCACATTCATTGCCACAGAGGAGATACGCTTTCACAATGTTAACAGTTAACACTGTGAAAGTCAACTTTCCAATGACAAACCATGAGGAAGCCACCCAATTAAAACAAATTGCGAAATCAAACTCTAGTCCAGTCATATATGGTGTCAGTAGCCCCTCAACATCTGGTTCCTAAGCAAAGAGGGAACACCGAGCGCTGGCCCAAGAGAACGGAGAAATAAGAAGGAGAAAGCCTAACCAATCTCAGAGGAAGGCAAATATAGGTCCCTGTAAATCTTTGCTGGCCCACGAAGGTACATGTACCAAGCGTAACATTTTCCGGGTTAGCCCATGAACTGCCCTCGTTAACGGAGAACCCGCATGCTACCGCTACTACAGTAGAGAGGAAATGTGGTCATTGCCTAAAACACAATTAAGCTGTTATACATCGCTGTTTTCATGCATTTTTTGTTTTAAAAGTTGACCAGGAGAAGAGAAAAAGGTAAATAACTATGGCATTTTCTTTGTGTGGGCAGGGACAGACGGTCCCTGCGGTTTATATATGAGATGAAATGGTAAATGGAGGACTTTTTTTTTAAAGGAAGGAAATGTTCGAGGTCTAAGTTTAGGGTATGGTATGATGAAAACCTGGAAAATATCTCAGTCAGGGTTGAAGGTTCTGGCCAAGACCTTTCCAGTCCATGCATTTAACGACCTTGGTATTGCATCCTTGAATGCAATCCTAAATGACGCAAGATCTTCTTAATTGCAGTTCGTGTTAAAACACATTTCAATGTACTATGACGGAATATTGGTAAGTTCTTAGCCCAACATAGAAAATGGAATTGTATTTAAAAATAAATATTTATTTATTCAACATAGTCACATTTTATCTCTATACGCTTAGCACAGAGTTCACAAAGTTATTTCTAAGCCTCATAAAAATTGTTTTCCATGCTCTGCAAACCCCATCTCTACAATATTCTTTTAACTTTGGAAATAAATTACAGTATGAAGGGGCGAAAAGAGCGGATGGTCATTCAATGCCAATTTTCTGCATTTCGATCCGGGAATTTGTCTTACAAAAAAAGAAAAGAAAAGAAAAGAAAGCAAGAAATTCCCGGCGTTTTTTTTTTTTTTTTTTTCCCCGAAGCTAGGTCATTTTTGCAGTAAAATTCGCCCCGTTCACCGTTTTACCCTGTTCTAAATAATCTATATTATAATTGATTCTTTGCCCCCCCCCAAAAAAAGCGCAAACCTTCCCTGCCGCCTTTTTGGACAAAAAATTTCTTTGCGCGGGACGAAACATCGTGTTTCCATTCCTTATATCTTTCTTTTGTTTTTGGATTTGTTGCATTCATAGTTACAACAAGATCGAAAAGGCCGAATCATCTTGAAAATGACGACAAATCGACTAGGAAATTGTCACCATGACAACTGACTAGTGTTCAGGCATTTTGGGATCCATATAGCACTTGATACCGAAATTATGACGTAGGATGTTAGAGATGCATTCATAAGAGATGTTCAAAGTTTCAACCCAATTCATCCATCCACTAAAATCACATCTGCACAGCATCAACATCATCTGTTCTTCCTCTCTTAAGCTTTGCAATCCAGTTTTTGTGGTGGCGTATTGATCCTTCAATGTATTCATCATATGCGCATAAATGTCCTTGCCGGATAAGCCTTTAAAAATATATTTTATATCACCGAAAGATACTCAGTTTTTCAAATTTCAGATTCTTCTCTGTCATATTTACTTTAAAAACCCACAATAATAAAATCAGGAAAATATGCTTGTTCTCATGGTAACCGCTTCAGTTCGTAGATGGGAAAGGTCGCAGGCTAAGAATTCACTAAAGCATCCTTGCATGTGTTGTATTAGCAGATCAAATACTACAATAAAGAGTATTTTTGGCGTATCGGAATTCAGTTTTCTGTTTAGCAGATAGTGGACGGCGAATCGGTCTAATTAACAGATACGTACACCTACTCATTTACTTCACTTAGTAATTCGACGCAGATTACAAAAAATGAATAACCGGACTTTTTTTTTTACACGGAAATTTCCAAGCCCGAAATCACAGTCATCCGCTGTTTAAAAAAATTATGTGAATTTAAGGAGCTTCATTTAAAATTAAATACCCGTTCTGGTATTCAGCCTTTTAGTTTCGCAGACCGTTTAATCTCTGTAAACAATATCTTCAAAACACACTGTCGAAAATGCAAAACTGCTGCCAGATCATTATTTAGTGATCTAATTGTATGGATAAAGAAGGTCAATCAACGGTGTATTTAAGGAAAGATTTTGTGTTAATTGGATGTGAATACATTAAATGGCACCACATACATGTTATTTTGACTTTGTTAAATAATTAGTGATATTCTGTACGGAAGCGTCGTTGAGACACAAAGCCTTCGTTTGGACGCGTGGTCGGTTTAAGGGGATTTGCCTGTCCTACACTGCGCTCCCCTACATTTTTCTTCCTCTCCGTGTGCCGGCTAATCAATTGACGTGAAATCATTGTGCTGTACAGAAGTTCAAACGTTGTAAGATCACGTGTTTCAGTGTTCTAGTGTGTTTGTGCTGTTATAATGCCAAAATCGGGTAGCGGGAGAGAACCCTCATAGAGGTAGTCTCTCCAAAGGGGATAGCGTCCCTTCCCTCGCTAGCTCCAGGTCACACTGGCCCGGTGTGAAGTACCTGGTTCAGGGTCCCTTACACAGGGTTACGTGTGAAGACCTGAACGGATATGGTAAATGTGCGGAAGAGGCGCCCTTTTTGCTGGGAAAAGAATAAGCATATCCATGTCCGGGATAACAAGGACAAAGTCCTCAACGGTCCAAATAGAGAGCGGAGGAGGCAACCCTTCCTTTGGGGAAATACAAAGGAAGGCTATGATGTATAACCTAAAGTTGGCAGCCCCAACATACATCTTACCCTGCAGAACGCTAGTTACGTGCTCAGGGGAAATTTAATTACTAAAAGTCTCACAAGAAGAAACAGGACGGTCCAAACGATGACAACCCCAGTCAGCCAACGGAATAAACGATTAAGAAGAGCGGAAATAAGGAAAATAGCAGTGTGGAATCCCAGAGGAATAAATAACAAAGAAATCGAGCTACAAAAAGAACTAGAGAAAATGAATATAGACATCGCTGTAATACCAGAAACAAAAAAGAAATTAAAAGGATCATTAGAACTAGAAAAGTATCTAATGTTTTATCAAGGTGTGCCACAAACAAAAAGAGCTGCAGCGGGAATAGCAATACTAATAAGAAAAGAATTGAAAAATAAAATACATAGTTACAAATTTGTAAATGAGCGAATAATCAAAACAAGAATAAAAGTAACAAGAGGATACTTACAAGTGATAGGAGTATATAGCCCAGAAGAAGGGAAAACAGAAGACTCAATAGAATTCAACGAAATGCTACAAAAAGAAATAAACAAAAGTAATCCAAATGACTATTTAATAATAGCAGGAGATATGAATGCCAGAGTAGGAAATAAACCAATACCAAAGATAATGGGCAAATATGGAGAGGATACACTAAACACTAATGGAAAAAGACTGATAGATTTTGCAAATTTCAACAATCTGAAAATAACAAATACCTTTTATCCACACAAAGATATACACAAATACACGTGGTGCGCCAGAGGTCACAAAAGTATAATAGATTATACAATAGCAAATCAAAAAGGAGCTGAGATAGTTCTAGATACAAGAGTATATAGAGGAAGTGATATCACCTCAGACCATTTCCTTTTAATTTCAAAATTAGCAATACCAGCTAGATGGAGAAAGCAACGAGTAAAGAATTACAAAACCAATCAAGAAAAAGATAAATATACATTTAAGACTCAACTACTGAGTGAGGAATCAATAAGAGGCCTATATAAGAAAAGACTAGATATACTCATACAACACAAACCAATAAGTAAAAATATAAACCAAGAATGGGAAGAGATAAAGCAAACGATAATACAAGCAGCAACAGAAGCATTAGGTACAAGAAAAATAAACAAAAGAAAGAAAGGCTTAAAAATTTGGAACGAAAATATTGCGCAAATAATAAAAGAAAAGAAAGAAGCCTACATAAAACACTTGAGTCAAAAAACAGAAGAAACCCTAATAGAATACAAAAGAAAAACAGCTATTGCAAGAAAAGAAGTATGAAAAATTAAAAGGGAATCGTGGGATAAATATATAGCAGACTTAGAAAATGATGTACATGGTAACCAACAGAGAGCCTACAAAATTCTAAAGCACCTAAATAAAGAAGAAAAAGATGATATAAAATTAAATAGAATAACAAGTGAAGAATGGTTACAATATTTTCAGAATTTGTGGACAAAAAAAGAAACAGAAGAAGAAAACGAAGAATTTACAATGGAAATAAATGAAGAAGTGGACCCTATCACATACGAAGAGCTACAGCTTACCTTAGATAAGAACTGCAGGAACAAAAAAACGCCAGGAATAGACAATATTAACAATGAACTAATCAAACATGCCTCAGAAAAGCTAAAATATAGATTACTGGCATTGTTTAATATATGCTGGAAGTTTGGATATGTCCCAGAACAATGGAAAATAGCATCAATATGCCCAATATTCAAAAAAGGGGATAGAAATAACTGCAGTAATTATAGAGGAATAAGTATATTGAATACTTGCTATAAACTATATGCAGCAATAATAAAAAATAGATTAAATATCATAATGGAAAATATAGTACTAGAAGCTCAGAATGGGTTTAGAAAAGGAAGATCCTGTATCGACTGTGTATTTGTCCTAAATCAAATAATTGAAAAACACAGAGAATATAATATTCCCACATATATGGTGTTTTTAGATTTTGAAAAAGCTTTTGACAATGTACATAGAAATATACTATGGCAAATAATGGAAAACAAAGGCATACCAAAACATTTGATAAAAATAATTAGAGAGCTATATAAGGATAACTTGATAATGATCGATTCAAATCAAAATAGAACAGCGACAATAAATAAGGGAGTTAGACAAGGGTGCCCATTATCACCCACATTATTTAATTTATATATAGATGACATTGTCAGAGAATGGCAGAATAATTTAAATGTACATTTTAAAATAAACAATACAATTTTAGATGTAATGTTATTTGCAGATGATCTAGTTTTAATAAGTGGCTCAGAATTAAATATGCAAAAAGCTCTATTTCAACTAAATAAAATAAGCCAAAGATATAAAATAAAAATATCACCAAATAAAAGCAAAGTAATGGATTTTAGAGGACCAGAAACAATAAGAGCAAAAATAATAATACAAGAGACAATATTAGAACAAATAAACTGTTTCAATTATTTAGGCTGCAGCGTCTCATACACAAAAAATGATGATATAATAAACAAAATAAATAAATTTAACCAAATATGCGGCACCA
Source organism: Metallyticus violacea (assembly GCA_030762175.1). Lineage (NCBI taxonomy): Eukaryota > Metazoa > Arthropoda > Insecta > Mantodea > Metallyticidae > Metallyticus > Metallyticus violacea. The sequence continues at coordinate 350,636,213 of CM060846.1, read as the reverse complement.
TCAAACAAAACTTAAAAACCACGAGGAAAGAGACAAAAATAAAATTTTATAAAGTGATGGCTGTTCCAGTTTTAACATATGGGTCTGAATGTTGGACAATGATCAAACAAATAGAGAAAAGGTTAGAATCAGCAGAGATGCGCTTCTTAAGACATGTAGCAGGATATACATTAAAAGACAGGAGAAGAAGTGTAGATATATGAGAAGAACTAAGAATCTTTAATCTAATAGAAAGAATTAAAGAAAATCAAAAGAACTGGAAACAACATGTGGAGAGGATGGAGGAAAACCGCTATAGTAAACTGGTTTTAAGATATACACCAAAAGGCCAAAGAAATGTTGGCCGACCTAAAAGAAGATGGACAGAGCAGTTCTAAATTGTGGGACCGGAACAAGCCAATAAAGGCTTAAACCGTGATTGATGATGATGATGATGATGATGATGATGATGATGATGATGATGATGATGCCAAAAAGTCTGTATACCTTAACACAGAGTATCTTCATGTTGATTCCTATGTGACAACAAACTCAGTAGATAAGTGAGACGGCGATTTATAGACAGATTCCCTGCTGTTCATGCGTCTCACAGAGAAACGGTTGGTAATCTTGTGAATAGATTTAGAGAAACGGGATCTGTTCTCGATAAGAAGCTGAAAATAAAGGCCGTTTTCTTACAAAACTCGATGGCATCGGAGGAAAGTTAGGAAAGTCCAAAGAAGTCTCTGAGAAAGCATGCACAAGAATCCGAAAACACGATCTTGTACAAGAAATGCCATTGTATGATCATAAAATAGGCGTGAATGCTTATACAATTATAGGGCCTATAAGAAAAGCTGTCATTTTAGAATAAACATGTAAAAGGGAATGAGAAATGTGAGGCGGCACAGGGACATCATGTACTACTTTTCTATGACGTATGTATGTGCTTAATGTAATTATAATTTGCATGAGAAAATATGTATATGCTTAATGTAATTATAATTTGCATGAGAAAACTATACACTTGAATTTCAAGGGCGATGAATATACGACTCCGCTGCAAACAGTGTGCTTCCTGGTGCCAAGCAAATCCTCGTTAAGTTTGCAACGCGTCCAAATGAGTGCTCTGTACATATTCCATAGGAGGTCCAAGAACCAAGGTAAACAATCATGTGAATTTAGTATCTATAGAACGTAAAACGTGAAAATTAAAATATTTAAAAATGCTTCTAAATTAAATTCATAGCTTCCACTTAGTTTTTTTTTAATAAAATTAATTGTTTAAATACTCAATGTATATTGATTATTTTTGTAAAATCGAAAAGAACATAAGGTCACCAATTTTGAGACTAGTGCATTTCTTATTGTGCTGTATTTAAATTTTTGAAACAAATATTTCTCATTTATTCTAGATTAAAGGTAGCAGTCTCAGAGACAATGGTGAAAAAAGAACGAAAATTATATTTAACATAGACTCAAGAATAAGCCAGTGGAACTATAGATGCTATTTTGGCAAGTTGTATGTCAGTTCGAAAGGCATTTGAAATGTTTAATATCCTTAGAAATACGGTAAGAAACCGCCTTGCTTCAGGTAGCGGAGAGAAAATTAAAGGAAGCACCACTATCTTAACAGGAGAACAGGAATTGGAAGTGTGTAGGAGGATAAATACATTAGCTGATGTTGGAGAAGCTATTCGATTAAAAAGCCTAGCACATGTGGTCTACAGACGATTTGCCATTTGTGTAAAACTTGCTGTATTGTTGATGTAATAAGAGATGTCCATTAGGAGTGTGAAGAACTGGTATATTTATTCTGTGCAGATTCTGATTGAATATTTTTTCCCAAGTATATTGTTTATATTTGTTGTGATAATGAAAATGGAGTTTGGTATTTTATAAGCCGCTGTGTTGTTTATTTCAGCATTTTGGATATAGTTTTTAAAATTTTCAAAATATGAGTCACCATTGGTTTACCTGATCCTAAGGTGGCACATAAACTTTTATTTTTAAAATTTATTCAGGAAAGACTACCTAAGGACTTTGAATGCAGACACTGGAGAAGGAGATCGGCAAAGTTGCTGTTCCGGAACTCCCGACAGTAAATCCCCGCTGCCTAATCAGAAAATAAACTGCAGAAGATTGACCCTTTAACCGACGACCACTCCTCGCACGAATTTTGGATGTTTTTATTTTTTGAAGCGTTTAACGCCCATTTTTACTACTGAGGCACCACAGGCGGTGGACCGGTGGACACTGATGATACAGGAGATGAAATGATATATTGGGAAAGGATTTTAAGAAAGGAAACATTCCAGGCCTAAGTTTAGGGTACCTCCCCGGCATTTGCCATTTATGAAGACTGAGGAAAACCTAGAAAAAAACATTAGCCAGGAAGGATGGTCCTGGCGGGATTCGAACCCCAGACTTCCCGCTCACGAATCCGCGCCTTAACGACCTCGGCCACCCGTGGCGGTATTTTGGACATAGAATGATAAACATTGGACAATTGGGAAGAAATTACCCTCACGACATGCAAGGCTGTGCTATAGATATCACGATTTTCACCGAGTGTTTGCAAATATGCTTGATAAGTTATTCTGATCTCGGTATTAGTAGCACTGTCGCTATCAAACAGTTGCCGTAAATCCGTGTAATTTACACCCTTTATGTACGCCAGCCAGGAACCTCAATGACACCTGTTATTCGTAAAATAAAATAAAGAAGGCACGTCATTGAATGCAACAAAGAATTAGTAACCCTATTGTAACAGATTCACGTGTCATGATAAAGTCAGAACACTTAAATCTACGCTACAAAGAAAACATGAGAAATTAAACATAAAAATGAATACATAAAACAAGGGTCGGAATTGAACCTCACCCTTGTAAAAACATTGGCGCCTCCACCATAATGTCACGAATGCTATTGTCGTGACGTGCGGGCGAGTCTGATAGAAAAGACTGAACTTATTAGCTATTGATCTCATTATACACCCGTGGGTATTGAATTAACTGGTTAAAGATTCTGTGTTGTCACTACCATTCCCACCATGGCGGAGTTCTTTCCTTTGGGGATGTGTCGGCCGGTGTAGCAGGCGGAGCTGGCAGCAGCGGGCGAATGAGTCTGGGAGGGCCTCCAGCTGTTTATATACAATATGCTTGCCTAAGGGGGTCTCTGCATTATCATGTTGGCTTTACCAATCATGGTGTGTCACCGCCCTAGATTTGAAATATACCAACCAATGAGTAGGTGTTCTAGATACTTTCTGATTACGCATGACAGTCTTGGGTGCAGCATGACTTAGCGTGCTACTAGGCCGACGTGGATGTCATGGTAACGTCCCCTAGGGCTTGTCATAGGAAGTGGTTAACCCATTGTTACTTGCGATATATTTGTGTTTTCTGAACCAGTTATGTTAACCTAAGTTAAAGAATTTTTATGCAAATGAAATTAGAAGCGTTCCAAAAATTATATAAATTTAGTAATTTTTATGCTCCTCAACGGTGTATGTGACAATATACTAACTGGGAATTTTTTTTTCAAAATAATAAATTCATCAACTTAATACAAAGATATATTAACATTTTATTTTATTTATTTGGTTTATTTAAGGACGCTCTTTAACATCTCAGGTCATCAGCGTCCCATTCAATTCAAGGCGTGAAACGGCCGACAAATTTTGCTCAGAAGCCTTTTCTTTCCTGCTTGAGGTTCTTTTTCGTGCGGTAAATGTACGACACGGGACCCACGGCTTTACTTCCCTTTCGAAGGAAGCCATACATAGGATTTTTACGCTCGAAAAAATCCATCGGTCCTTGCCGGGATCGAACCCGCGATCTTGCGTTTAGGAGGCAAGTATGGTAACCACTACACCACCAGGACCGACATGTTATTAACTGCTAAAGTGTAGTCAACTCTGGTTCACCTGCCTTGCTCCAAAGTTTTTATTAGCTTTGGTCTCTATTATTTGTTATTTAAATGTTAATTAGCGATTTTATTATTGTTTTAATTATTATAACGTATGCACACGGGTATTATATTTACCAATATATGAGATGTTAACAACAAGGTGAAATATAATAAAAATAATACAACCATAGTTTTGGCTCGCCCACATTCTCCAGACATGTTAACTACAGGAATATTCATAAGAAGCACAGAAGCTAACGTTTTCATTACTGCTATCCTCCGATTCATTGCGCGTGCACTTTGAATCTCCTAAGCTGGTTGCGCCAGTGGACTCTGAAATCTTTTTGGTTATGCATAGAATTGCCCTTTATGATAGAACTAGTTCGCAAGTAATTAAATCTTTCTTGGTGTTCTGGCGGGATGATTTGTGGGTGTGATGCTCTCGGAATCAGCCGCAATAATCGTTTCTTACTTCTATGGCTTCCTACAACAGTTGATTAATGGGAAGTAGTGGCGCTTCAATTATCTTGCAGCTATAAATCAAAATTATAGAGAGATAGAGTCATAAAAACCAATACTATATAAATATAAATTGTCAGTTTCTAATGCATATTGATCAAAAACCTGTGTTTATTCAAAAACCACTGGCCATATCTTGAAGAACGAAATCAACATTTTTATAAGCTCCTCAATTATACTACATGATATTGAGTGTACGCTGAATACCCCACGAGCAGTATTTCCATAACCTGAAAAGCCATAGCCGGGTTTTACTTGATCGAATTATAAACTCATTTGCAAAACTCAGCTAAGATTGTATTATCCAGTGATTTAATTGGGGTACGCTGACACATTTATTAATATTGTAACCATTTTAGATTAGAATAAATAGACACACCTTTCGTTCTGTTAATTTTCCCATTCTATATTTATTTGAGAAATAAAATACGATATGTTTTTAACCAGCTTTTAACAAGACGCTTCATTAAGACATAGTTCTTAAAACACAAGAAAACAGGATTGATTTCAACAGGCAAACAATTACATATAGTATAAACTAAACGTATTAGAAATAAGTAAGAACTTGGTATGTTGTATATCAATGGTCACTTGGCATATGGTTAAATCTACAAGCAAAATTAAAAATACATCTATTTTAAAAACAGTTTGCAATACTTTTATATGGAACCAAACGATTATAAATGAAAAAAATGTTAAAAAATGTAATATCAATAAAATGAGAACGCCAGATCCTTGGACATCCATAACGTTTTATACTTTCAAAGTGGGACAAAAAAAAAAAAGTTCACTTGTTGGACCTACAGGCAATCCGCAATCTCTGCACTCAGGATCGGGACAAAGATGAATATTGCATTGACATTTTATGGAGCTAATAGTTCACTCACTCAGCTTAAGGTATAAGATAACAGCTTGCCCGATATGTGCAAATAAGTCATTAATTATATATTTTTGTAATGGGTGAAATGAAAGCTCTACTATACCGGGATTAAAATTACTTGTGTCACCTTAATCACGTGGGGAAAGTATGAGTGAGAGAACACACTTCTCCGCCATCAAGCCTCGCTGGCTCGCTCGTTGGCCAATCACAAGCGTGACGTTACCATAGCAACGCTCGCTGTTGCCACATCAGCTCAAACGAATGATACGTGTACGCTGAAATATTATTCGAGTCACAGCATCCGTTTGAACTTATATCGCTAGTACTAACTTGTTTCGTGCAACAAAACAACAAGCAATCGTTTAGAAAGGCGTTCTTTGTAAAAACAGAATCAATATCTAATTGTACAGAAGCGACCATGGCACAAGGAGTGCCAAGGTGGGTTGGAATTAACTTCTACTTCCTACTTCTCACTTTTCGGACAAGCTGTCTGAGGCGGCATCATTTCTCCCACCGCTCTGAACGTAAATCCTAAAGTAAATTTAATCCAATATGTCTCGCAAGATTTGAATTTCGTTCACTGTCCGACGCTTTCTGAATGTATCAAACATGTCTTAAGAGAAGGAAGGCTATGAGAAAATATCTCTTGCTGGCACATGATGATGTGCATTAATCATTCCAAAAAATCGAAGAAGTCAAGACAGACATAACAAGTATACAGTTTATTGAACGTATCCTCGATGCAAATCCATAATGCTTAGCTGCCACAAGATGTTCCGGTACATTTAACTCATTAAAACAAGACGGCTACCAAGCTAGAGACATGCAAAACAACTCTTTCTTCTTTGGTTTCCTTTAAGTATCGATAAACGTTCAAAGTCCACTACTGGTATGGGAAATGAAGCACTTTCAGTAGTGACACCCCAAGAATACGTGACGGGCAATCAGATTAAGCTATAATTGTATATATTTGCTTTCAGAGGAACGAAATGGCACACAGGAAATATTTGCGCTGTGTTTACTGTAACGGCCCTTATCATTGGCAACCATGGATTACATCTTAAAACGTTGGTCCTGGTGGTCTAATGGTAACCATGCTCGTCTCGTAGACACAAGATCGCGGGTTTAATCCCAGCCAGGGTCGATGGATTTTTTTCGGATTTAAAAGTGTTAAGAATGGCTTCCTTCGGAAGAAAGGGAATATCGTGGGTCCCGTGTCGTAGATTTACGGCACGTAAAAGAACCTCAAACCTGAAAGAAAAGGCCTCAAAGTAAAATTTATCGTCCGTTTCACGCCCTCAGTTAAATGGGACGCTGAAACCTGAGATTTTAAAGAGCGTCCGTAAATAAACTAACTACAACTATAACATCTTAAATCCTGTTCTGAATTCAATTCCATCTTTTTCATTTATAGGTTCATACAGAATTTGGTTGGAATATCCACTTTGCCCCATTCTATTAACGTGGTCTTTCTAATTTTGTCTATAAAGTATGATGTTTCTAGGACTGAAAAAATTTCTGTCTTTTAGCTTCATTTAGAATTCTACCATTCCTTGTACAATTTTTTACTAAACATACACGTCTCATTTTACTGCTACGTTTGTCTTTCCATCACATATTTTTATTATCCAAGATATAGAACCAAGATATAGAACAAGATATAGAACCATTCAGAAAAGTGGACACTGTAGAATTTTAATTGTGTTGTTTCACATATGTGGTTGAGCAATTTTTATGTTTTTATCTAAATTTTTATGAAAACAGATGCCACAGCGTAGGTTATTAAAATAATTCAACTGTTTTATAATTAGTACTGTTATTAACACATTTTTATTTTATTTGTGTTTTTTCTTGAAATGTTATTACCTTCGTTTTTTCATTGAAATTTTTGAATTTGTATTTTGTGCATATTTGATTGAGTTTAAAATTTTTCAATTGCAATTCATATTATATTTTTGGTCGTATGCATATAACAATCTTTTAAGATAAGTCTTCTTTCCTAAATAAGCAGCTTATTTGTTTCTTGTTTCCATTCTGAAAGAATTTCGTGCATAAAAAAATTAAAAAATACGAGTAAATAAACTGCATCCTTGTCCGACTCTTTGATTAGTCTCTGTAAATTTATTCCTTAATTTATTTAATTTTAACTATGTCGTTATTCTTGAACAAACATTTATCTGAATTGATTAAGTGTTCTTTCTAATATTGACCTTTCTACTGTCAAATGATATTTTAGAAAATAAATAAAAGCAATGTCATTCTGTAGATTAAATTGCTATCATTCCAATAATTGCCGAGTAAACACGCTAGCCAAATACGATCTGATCTAAACCACTCGGTTCTTTTTTTGTAACCTTTTTCAGCTTTTATTTTCAATCTTGAATGTGGTATTTTTAAGTAAATTCTGTACCTAGAATTTAGTAGACTTTATTTCCCTATAGTTGTTACAGCTCTTTTATTTGAATTAAATTTTTTTTTATTTTTTTTAACACTTTCACTAATTCTTCAAATGTTATATTAACTTCTTTTCAACAAAATGATCATTAACTGTCTTCCTTTTTCTACATTTGGATTACGCCATTATTGTGTATAATATTCGGTACCTACATCTGTTTTCATTGGTTAAATACACCCTTATTTTCTCTGTTCAGATGTTTTATAACTTTATAGGCAATATTTTTCCTTCCGTGAAAATAATGTTCCAATTTGCTTTAATTATCCCAACGAATTTGATGGATTCTTTTGCGTTCAATTGTGTTATACTCTGTTATCGATATTAATTCTGGTGTTTCATTATGAAGATGGCTTATGTTAAGTATGCTTTTTACTTTTCAGTTTATTACATTGTGTAATTTCTCATTGCATATTTTCAAATTTATTTCATTTTGTTTCTTATATTCTATACTCTGTGCTTCATTGACACTCTTCCTACTATAGGTTTTAATGTTTTTCAATTGCTTCACCGAGTTTCTTGATGTTGCCAGTAAAAAATGATTTAGTTTATTCTGATAAAATAATGTAATGTTTTTATCCTACGGCAAATACCGAGGGTGCCAAAAATGTATATACACTTTCACAGTAGATATCTATTTAATATATTTCAAAGTTGAACGGAAAAACAACAGTACCTAATGTGTTGTATGATGTTCTGTAAACAAATGTGACTCTCATACATTATGATAGCGTTATTAGGTGATAGATAAATCAACAATGAACAAATGAAGCATATAATGTTCTGAAAACAGATGTGATTCGCATTACATTATGCTAGCGTTGCTACAACAAAATGGAGTCCAGATTATCATTTGAAGAGCGGAAAGCAATTTTGAAGTGGTATTGGAAAACCGAGAATATTGTTAAAGTTCAAAGGCAATAGGACGAAGAGGTTTCCACCGCGTTCTCCTGATATAACTCCGTTGTACTTCTACCTATGGGGAACTCTTAAGGATGTTGTATACCGTAGAAAACCAGCTACACTGGCAGCACTTCGGGAAGAAATTGAAACGGCATGTGTTGCACTCGCTGAGGACACTTTCGCAAACGTTTCTCAATCAGTAGTTCAACGTACTTAGAAGTGTATCGACGCAGATGGTGGGCATTTTGAGCAACTTTTGTAACTCTAAAAGTCTTAGACGATTAGTGCTCATCATTTTCTCTTTGTGTGAACTCAGTTTTGTTATGTTAACACAGTTTGTTCTTTTCTTGAAGTGTGTATACATTTTTGGCACCCCCTGTATACTTTAAATGCTAATATGCTCTAAGTGATTGTCGCTTTCTTCCATTTTGACAATATATCTATATAAGTAAATAATGGTTAGAATAAACTTTACTTCCTCTATGTAAAATATAAGTATTCATATAATAGATCTATACCCCCATGCTGCCCAGCTTTAACTTTCTTTTTATAAATGTAACTGTAATTTTCAACTCATTAAAATTTGCAAAAATTTTGAGCCGAACTTCTTTTTATTTAACACATTTTCCCATGGAGTTGTAATAGCATTAGCAATTGGCCGAGTCGATTCTGATGGCCTAATGGTAACCATACTTGCCTCGTAGGTTAATGATGGTGGGTTCAATCCTGGCCAGGGTCCATACATTTTTTTGGGCGTAAAATCCTATGTATGGCTTTCTTCGGAAGGGAAGTTAAGCCGTGGGTCCCGTGTCGTAGATTTACAGCACGTAAAAGAAGAGGCCTCTGAGCAAAATTACCGGTCGTTTCACGCTCTGAATTGAATGGGACGCTGATGACCTGAGATGTTAAAGAGCGTCCATAAATAAACCAAATTAACAACAAATCGCAGATTACAAAGTCTGGCATTAAAATATCCTGAAATAATTAAAATGTCTTTTAGTTTATCTGGTTTAAGTAAATAAATAATTATAAAATGACTTCGTGCCTTCTTGTTTACACACTTTAGGTGCATAAACAGCTCTGTTATATTTAAGTCTAGATATCAGTGCTCTTTCATTGATAAATTTATAGAATTCAATTTTCGGTCTCCATTTCTGATCACAAATATAGCCACTCCTGCTCTGTTTATGAAATACCATTTCTTGTTTATGTACCCAAACTCTTCAATCTTTTGTAATGTACAACGTTATCATAGAACAAGTTTCACGCGGACATTACAAGTGTTGGAGTGACTATGAGTGACTGGGCAGGTATTCAAACAAGTCTTATTTCTTTCCGGATATCCTCCACTGCATTGGGTATGCGTTGTTTCGCACCGCCAGTTGTCAGTAATTTGGGAAGATACAAATCGTTCTTGATGCATTCCCATAAAAGATATCGTGGAAGGCAGAGTATCATCGACAAGTAAAACATCCTGGTGGGGTGGCATTCAGGTATTAGCGAAAATTCAGATGGAATTGGAAGGAGCACCATCCTGTTAAAAGTCTGCTTTCGGTAGATCTTCCAATAGCTGAGACTCCAGGTAAGAGTGGCAGGTGACAGAACAGTTTGTGTGTGTCTAAAATGCATGCGGGTTTTCTGTGTCCCAGATCCTGACTTTCCTACTCAGATGGAAAGTTTCCTAATCGCTGAATACCATCCCCCTCTAACAGGCCTTTCATTTCAGTACAAAATTTAGTGCGTTTCGACATGCCAATTAGCATAATTGCATGCACCAGCTGCGCTTGTATGACATACAGAACAGGCGTTTATACAGTTGGGATATTCTAGTAAAGACATTCTCCACATCTTCTCCCGCCACTGTCTCGAAGTGTCGCTATGCCACTGCTAAATTCGGTAGAGCGCTGGAATTTTTTGACCTTTTCAGGTCACCCCGGGAATAGGATCGGGAATTAGATAAACAAGTCTTAGAACTGCAGATGACACTATTTATTCACTTGTATTGTCTGTTCATTGTTAAGGATCGCCTTTTAAGTTCTGTTAAGTGGTTCTTAGATCACACTTGCACTACTGAAACTGACCTACTAACCAGCTGACTGATAACTCACGAGTTCAACAGTTAATAACTACCTGTAACACCAACTATAACTGAACCAATTGTCTATAACTCTCTGATAACTGAGCTCTGACTTTTTCTCTCTTCCGATAACTCAACTCGGAACTTAATCTTCCCTGTAACTAAACTCCGAAAGCTAACCTCCCCTCGGGCCTCGAAATCCCAACCTTTTATAGCTATTCCTTCGTCCGGTTGGTAGACCATCTCCTACCATTTCAAAATATTATTGAAAAATTTCGACCGTACGGCTATCTATTGGCCGAGGGGTGTGCATATACTTTTCCTAAGTTCCCTGATTGGATGTTCCCTTAGGCCTTATATTTGAGCTGTTCTTTCACCTTGCCTCCACTATGTCCGGCTCTATGATTTATTTCATCCCAATGACATGTTGTATCAGCGTTTTTCCTTAAGACTGTTCCCTTTCAGATTTTAACAAAGCTAACCATTATGACTTTTCACACATATGGGGATTTATAACCTGTTCCGTTTTCTTAAGCTTTTCCAAAACCTTAAATGGACGACCTTTCTTACACAAAGCCTCTTGCAAAAAGATACAAAAGAGGTACATGGCCATCTGGTTCTTTGTCCAGTCCAAAATGCATTTACAATCAACATTTCCTGGCTTATTTCTAAAGTTTCTGAAGTTTTTTTCCTCACTACCCATGAAATACATAATTTAACTACTAATATGAATATACACAAATTGTACGCATTAATTGTAATAATATTTATAATATATGTAATTGGTTGTACTAATTTCAGCGATATTTTAATTGGGGGAGAGGGCGGCATCTCATAAACAGCACTTCAACTACTTTGATATACAGCTCGAAACCTGTCCAGAGACACAAATATCCAATGGATTCGATTTCTCGCACGTGGGTGTTTCCGTCTTGTCACGACAGCCTCTTTTCGTGCAAATTCCATCACGCAATATACCTTCCCAGATTTTATGTCGCCATCTTGCGCACATAGCACACTGGCGGCGTTAACCACAGCTACTACACACGCAGACAACCTGTAATTTTTTCTTTATGGCTGTTTTATTAGCGCTTTTATCACTCTCGCTACAGGTCTTTCATTTTGCGCAGTTTATTTTAACAAACTTCATTTATAATGATCACGTTTTGAGGACTGCCTTGGTCTTCAGGACAATGGCTTTAATGTTTACGAGGTCGAGCCCAATAGCGTAAGACGTAACCAATAGATAATCGTCTGTCTTTCCTTAAGCTTTGGTAAGAGAGTTTTACTTTATATAGCAACGAATGAATTATTAATAACCCACTTAAATCTGGAATTTAAAACCTCTGATAAAATTGTTTATTAGTTATAACGATTGCAAATTACCCTTCGCAATGGGACTGAAGACAATCGTTGCATTGCTTGCTTGTTAGCTACTAATATTGAACAAGAATAATTTCCCAACAGGCGGAGTGATCCTAGCAAAACAGGTACGTTAAGTTATACCACCAGGTTAAAAAGAATACGTACGTAATTTGCATGTATTATTGAAGTATGCCTACTTCATCTTACCTCTGGTCTGATTAATTAAAAGTGTAAACTATTTTACCCTTGGAGAATAAATGCTACACAAATATACCTACAATTATTTCTGTTCCATTAATTCTGTCACCAACATCTACATTTTTGTCCCTTAGTAATGCTACTAATGCCAAAAGTAAACACGAAAATTTACGCTATATTGTGTTTACAAGGCAATATTATTTATCATTAGAAAATATTTCGATTGTTTTTAACAATCTGAAATTGTGTACAAGCAATATTTCTCATATGCAAACAAAATATAAAATAATATGAATTCGGCTCAAGAAATCATTGATGTACAAAAAATGGTTAACCAACTACTAACCATTACCGTTTACTACAGAGCAATAAGTAGAGAAATAATAATACGAGCAATATTATAACACAAATAAATAAGAACTTAAGTATTTTTCATTAGTGTATCATGTATAAAATTATTTTAAGCAAATTTATTGCAGTATAAAATGAATCGATCGTAAACAGACAGCATCTACATACAGATTGGACTTTTGGCTTTTGTAGAGTCACATAGATATAAAATGGTTAGCAATTTATATCTAATCACAATGGTCTCTACAAGTAGAACAAACAATTTTAACCAAGCTGCTGGAAAAGAAAAGGCAACAAAATACAATTTACCTTATACAGAATGGACAGAAACAAAGTTCAGGAGGTGATTCCTGACAGGAAAAGGAACAAAAAATTTCATATGAACATGTCCGGAAATGCATATTTTCTAAAGTAGCCGAATCCCAGCATTTTTCCTATTACCAATTAAGACCATGAAATTATTGATGTTTTTCATAACTTAATTGCATGAAAAATCAGTCTCTGCACTCATTTATCTATTAACAATTATAGAAAACGCCGAATCAGAACTTGTAGTACTAAACATTGACGCACGAACCTTTAAACGCGATTGACGACGCTTGGCTATTCATCCAGAAAATGAAACGCTTCGAAGTTTGTATGATTACATCGTAAATCAATGGTTGGAGAATTAAATTCTTCCCCGAGATAGATGAAACTGCTCAGGCAAACGCAAAGGTTGGAATTGAAAGTTGGGTAGTCTGATTGATTTCAAGATGACATCCAAATGTATACTTATTAGCACACAGGCCCGAGAAGATGCTCAACACCATAATCTCACATACAATAGAAGATGTCTAAATCCTGAGTGCAAGAAACGGAACAAATCAGCAATAAATTCTGGTCAAACCACAAGCGAAGTATTAAAACCTTGAGGAATATGTGAATATTATGCATTTCCTTAAAGCAATGGCATACGTACAAAAATGCAGTAAATATCAATTCGCTCTTAAAATAGAAAGGACACTCCAGCATCAGATATTGTACGTAAAAACTGATGGTTCTATTGGGAGAAAATTTCAAGAAAAATTAAAAAAATATTATTTCTATTAGAAAGAGTAATTCGGTTTAAAGCAAAAATATAAAAATTAAAAAGAAAAGAAAAGACATGGAGAACATAAAAAGACCACTCCACGCGGTATTCCCTAGGAACATCTCGTTGGCTAAGAGCCTCTTAATTTATTATAATAGTAATAATAATAATAATAATAATAATAATAATAATAATAATAATTTTTTATTATTTTTTTCGGTGTAGGAAGATAGCTTCAATTTTGTCCTTGGTCAAGTGGCAAAACTGAAATATAACGGTGGTTCTGGGCAAATGTCTCGTAACTATTTCACACAACAGAAACTAATTGTTTTAGCTTAAAAACTTGTGGCCATGTACACCTTCCTCGATCAATGCTTGAAGACTGACCGCGTTCGATGCGATTTTTCGCTGCATCGACAATTCAAAAGTTAAACAAAATGGTTGATTATGGTCAGCTTTGACCGCGGGTACTGCATTGCAGTCAAGTTACACAAAATGGCTGCCCGTTTCGATTTTCTTGAAGGTATTGAGAACGAGAAAAATATTGGGGTCATATTGAACCTTTTCAATAGTATGGGGACAGGAAATTTGAACAAAGATTCCGGCTATCAAGGGATACAGTGTGGTGGCTAGTAAATGAAATGACTGAGAGGTTAGAGTTTCCTACTAACCGCAATCACGCTGTTTCACCCAATGACGATTTATTTATTTATTTATTTATTTATTTATTTGGTATCTACAATTCCTTGATGTAATGTTGAAATGCATGGCTAATGCTCATTCCATGCCTCCTTTTCCTTTAAAGAACATGAATCAGTTTTTTCATTTTTCATTTTATTGGAATATGAGATAAATAGTTCCAACAGAAGGTCTATGTCATGACGAGGAAAGTTTGGAGACCTATATTTGTTTTTCATTTTCTTTTACCTACATATGGTAATCACACACAGAACAAAAACAAAGCAATATAGACAAGGAGATTGTAATTGCACTACAACCTCTTTGGCTATAGAGTTAGATGCTTTCCTTTGATTAATTATCGTAAAATCGTGAATCGTGATTGTTCAGCAACCTAGCGCCCGGTCAGTTGATGGCGTTTCATTGAACGAGAATTAACTGTGATGAACAATTTCACCGTGGTCAAAGTTTGAACCCGTTTCAGTAACCCTCGATCAGCACGGATTTGATCAAGAATGGTGCAAATGGTCGTTAGACTTGTGCATATGAATGACAAATCATTTTTTAAACTACCATCCTTCAGTATAGCTCGAGGTATTTCGATAGAACACGTGTAGTTTATGTACAACAGCAGCATAAATGTCCCAGGTCTGCTTTTTATTTATTTATTTTTATTTTAAGCGATAAGCTCTAAATGCAAGAGTTCCCCCAAGAAATATATGCATTTTTTTTGAGTAGTGTTTAACGCCCGTTTTCACTACTGAGGCACCACAGGCGGTGGACACTGATGATACTTGAGATGAAATGATAAATTGGGAAAGGATATATATATATATATATATAATATATATAATATATAATATATATAATATAATATATATATATAATATATATAATATATATATATTTTTTTTTTTAAGGAAGGAAGCGTTCCAGATCTAAGTTTAGGTACGTCCCCGGCATTTGCCAGTTATGAAGACTGAGAAAAACCTGGAAAAAACCCCAGTCAGGGAGGACGATCCTGGCGGGATTCGAACCGCAGAACTCCCGCTCACGATTCCGTGCCTTAACGACCTCGGACACCCGTGGCGGTTGCTATAGGCATTTATACTGGAAATATATACAGGTTTTATAATAGATGTGTGTCATTAAAAACATAAATTTGTCGCAAAAATCACTGTTTCTGCAAACATTTTTATATGTGCGATAAAAATTATCTTTAAAATTATTTTAAGTATACTGTATACAGCCTATTATATATTGGATTCTAGGAATGTAGTTCCAGTCCAGAATTCATTAAAAATGTGTGCTGATTTAACGCATTATAAAGAAATTCTAATAATAAGGTGTAATATTGATATGTAGCATACTTAAAGATTTAGAGCATATATAAATCGCATTCGAAGGTAAAAGTGAATATATTTGATAAGACTTAATGTTTAGTAAACTGCCAGAGTTTGTGAATGTTAATGAACAATGCGATTTGCTAATGTGTGTGTAAAGTATGCAATTTAGTTAGGGGTGTAGTCAGTGATAATGGAAAGTGTGAGCTTAACGCAATTGACTTATTGCAAGCAATGAAAGCAAAAGACGATGCAGTTAAAAATAATTGTTCGTATATGTATAATGTTCTTGTGCATCTAAGTTTCTAACTTGGGTAGTGAACGGTTGTTTGCAAAACACAGCCTTGTAGTTTCAGATATGATAAGACGCATGGAGAAAAAGAATTTTGTCACATGTTTTATTAATATGATTTAAATTAATTGATCGATTAATTATTTTGCCCACAATTTTCATTTTAAATAACATCTTTGTATGAAAGTGAGTTACATAAGGTCCATTTAGCAAAAATAAAATTATTAGTTTATAATTAGCAGTTTCAATTCATTATGAATGTTACAAATATAACGTACATAAGATTATAATTGCTAATTAAGATGATATATGGAGTGTATGAACGTTTAACCGTAATCACGATGTTTATTAATTTTTCATGGATTTTCTTTTCATTGTCACAGAAAATCCCGGCACTGTAACGGATGCCAAACTTTCAAAATACTTCTGTTAGTATAGAACGGCGTTTGGCATGGTCCTGCGTGTGACTACAGCCAATGAGGAAAGATGAATTTCGTGATTTTTTCTGTTTTAACACATAAATACTGTATAGTGATTGAAGAAAAAACTTTATCCCATTTGATACCAATCTTTCCATTTACGTGTATGTATATTCATAATATTCTTCATTGTCAGCAGAATTTATTCTAATAAAGTAAATATGACGACATATCACAGAATAAATGGCACTAAAATAATATTAAATCAGATTTATGTTATTATTAAAAGTTTCTGAAAATAATGTAATAAATATATTGAAAATTTTTTATATAAAATAAGACCTTGTGTTTACGCTACTGATTGTTTGTTTGGAGCTTTAAACTAGTACATTGAAATTATTTTAGCAAAAAAATATTTATTACATAAGAATCCGCTCCCTAGTTATTATTTACATATTAATTACAAATAAATCAATATAACGGGAATCGTTCAAATGTAAAGGCTATAAATAATAATAATAATAATAATAATAATAATAATAACAATAATAATAATAATAATAATAACAACAAAAGCATAAATGAAATTCGTGCATCATATATTAGGAACTAACAATACCGCTGATGCTTGTTCACATTCAGATTAATTGTTAAAGTTATACCAGTAGTCTAAAAATGTCCGTTTAACCCGTTACTCTATCTGCTTTGTTTATAGTTATCTTCCTAGTTTGTTAGTGTGATTGGATCATAGGTTACGTCGCGATAATATTTGCATCCTATGGCCTTTATGTTTGCCACTCTCTTATCTCCCTAATTCTCTTGCATATTAGATCGTCAATTTAATAACTAGGCATTCGCTATATGCACATTAAAATTGCTAAACTATACACGTTAAAAATATAAAAATGTTTAGCTTTTTTACCCACTCACATTTCATATTCTTCCTAAGGTAAGATACTGGTGACTACAATGCTATAAGTGTGTTTTCTTCAAATGATCAAAGATGCGTTTATGACATTTAGGAATTAAAATAAGTTTATGACTAGAGAAAGACTTCTCGATGTATACAGATGTGATTAGTTGGTATATGAAGGCCCTAACAGTTGGGGGAAAAATTCCTCTGAAGTTTTATGATTCCCATGTTAATGTTTACTGACAGAATGTAAAATATGAACATTGCGTAATGTTTTCTTACTTTTTCGGCATAGTGTAAAGGGATACACTGAAGTTTACTCTTAACCTTCTCACATTGAGTGAATCGGAGTAGAATGACTATCGGGGGAAGATGTCTACTTATTTCACTTGCCCTTACAGGCAGGACAAAAATCGAAGCTCCAATCCCGGGCGATAGCGGAGAGAGCCGAGCTCCGCAGTCGCGAACGGAAGATAAGGAGTGTAAATATTTCATGATTTTTTTTTTTTTTTTTTTTTTTTTTGCGTCAAATGTAACCTATGCGTTGTCCTCAACTTTCTGAATACAATATGTTGTTCCTTATTACAAAACTGAGTTATTCACTTTTTACCACGCGTTGTCTTATTGGAATTCGCAATTAATTAATATTTACTCACACACTAACCTTAACGCCAAACCTGGGTAAATCCTAGAAACCGGTGGACCCAGTAGTTTGCTGGGCTCGCTACTACCTGACGGCCTACACTCGCCTTCTTTTCCTAAATATAAATTGATAGTGCCGGGTAAATCACTGTAATGGCGGCAAATCTCCTTTGATTCCAGCAGAAAAAAAATCGTAAATATCAATTTATGACGCATTGTGTCCCTGGTGCTATGTTAGCGAGTAAATCATTGTCATGGTGGCAAATCTCCCTTAACTTCAAAAGAAAAGAAAGAAGGGGGGAAGCTTGAAAACGTGAGGTTCCGAACTCACTACCTTTACACCTACAGCATGACGCTCTCACCCTCTGAGCTAAGCCAATGTGTTTAAATGTCGTGTTATCTAGCTATATCCGTGCAAGTCACTACCCTTGGTTTTTTTCGCACCGCTCAGGCTGGAGTTCCAGTGAATTTGTCCCGTCTGTAACGAAAACTATTCTTTCTAGCACCGGTAAAGCCGCAGGTGCGGCTAGGAACTGTGGCCTTCAACCCGCCCTCAGGGCGGCTCGTGACTGTTCTGGATCTGGTTACTATTCTTTCTAGTTACACTGTAAGCTGAGAGAGAGAGAGAGCGGTATGCGCTTGCCTACATAACCGCCTGGGTCAGTTACATCTTGCTGCTTGTTCTCTCGCAAGAAGAAGAAAATCAAGAAAACAGTTCATTGTTGTGCCGTAAAATAATTGCAAAGGTATGTTGAATACATAATACAAACTTTAATGTCTTACAATTGTCAAAGCTATCTAATATAAAGTTCTAAAGTTGCTTTGTTGACAACATCCTACCTTGTTTCGCTATTTTAGATGGTTTGCTTACCCCCATACTTGGGGAAGATGCCTATTCTATTTTAGGGTAAGATGGAAGCTTATTACGGAGTTATTTCATTTTATTGCAGGCAATGTGCAAGAACCTCAGAGAAGGGACAATGGAGCGAAGGCCTTCAAATTGCTATGGAGCACGTCAGGATATAAAGTTACATGAACGGTTTCGACTGCAGCACACAGCAAATTATGTGTAATGACTGTACCGGTAATCTGTGATATGTGAGAGAATGCTTGGAGCAATTAAATTGTTTTTGATACATACATGCATCAAACAAAATGAATATTTAATATCAAGAGGTATATGTAATAAATGTATTTACCATCTTAGCCCGACTATCCGGGAAAAATGCCTAAAGTGCAGGAAACAACAAAATATAGAAACGATAGTTGGCATTTTCTATTTTGTGCCAAAAGGACATTTTTAATAACCTCAAGAAGTTGATATTTAAATATGAAGCATATAAGTAAATAACAAGTGCGTTAAATTTCCCTTCAAAGCAAAATGTTGGGCATCTTCCACCGATCTTCTCTACGTTTTTTTCTTGAACTAGACTTTCAAAATGCATTTTGATTTAATGCAAATATTTCTGTAACGTTTTACTTCACAAATTTTATTAACGTTGATTTGAAAAGGCGTCAGTTTCAACAACATTTACTTTAAACTGCGCTGAGATTATCAGAACAAACGACAGCAGCAGCAGCAGCTATCCATTTGCGCCGTTAATTCTTGGGATAACGAAAGTCCAGATATTTTTCTTTACATCAGCTCTGCTGAATTTTGTCACTAGAAATAAATGTGTATATTAACACGAAGCTTTTCAGCATACTTTCCACTAGTGTTATAAACAGGTGCACATAATGAAACTGAGTAAAATAGTTTTATCTGAAATAGCTTGTAAACTCTTGGACAAAGTGAGAGAGAAGAAGAGCAACAGGCAGTTATGAACGATTCGGAACACATCGTAAGCATTCGTTAACACTCGGTGCACAATGCACATTTTATAGCTGCTTTATGTTCATGTTCGATCTATGTCATAAACAGAAAATGCCTTTCTAGTGCTATGATAGCTGAGCGTGCCTGGTAATAAAAACTTTTTTTTTTCACCTAGGATTTAATTCTCGTTATATTTGCATTCATTATTTGTTAGTTTTGCAAGTAAAATTAATGGTTAATATATGGAAATTAATATATTTTAATGGAAAACATATATTTAAATTTTAAGGTATTTATGCTCAAACATAAAAACGTAAATCTTCGATTCCAAAATAAATGCAACATTAATAAATACTCTAAAGGGAAAAATTAAAAAGAGAAAACATTTGCCTATATTTAATTATAAGAATTAATAATTTCTTAATTATTTTGAAAACAAATTGCTTGACAACATTCAAATAACCCTTTACATATGGAAGCTCTAATAAAAAAAAACAAAAAACAAACAAACAAACACACACACACACACCACTAAGCACTATTTTTACTTGCAAAAAATAACAAAACAATTCAAGCATGGGTAGGGTCCGAACTTCGGTAGCTCTTGTTGCTAGACACCTGCTTTTAACCATTCAACTATTATCATACGTCTGCATAGTTATTACCTACATATTAATCACAAATAAAGAAATATAACGGGAATCGTTTAAATGTAAAGACTACAAATAATAATAATAATAATAATAATAATAATAATAATAATAATAATAATAATAATAACAATAACATAATTGAAATTCGTGCATCATATATTACGAACTAACAATACCGCTGATGCATGTTGACATTCAGATTAATTGCTAAAGTTATACCAGTAGTCTAAACATGTTTCATGTTTAATGTTTGCTGGCAGAATGTAAAATATGAACACTGCATAATGTTTTCTTACTTTTTTCGGCATACTGTAAAGGCATACACTGAACTTTTCTCTTAACGTTCTCACATAAAGTGAATCGGAGTAGGATGTGACTGATATGATAGAAATGAGGCTAAAGGCTGTTAAGACCCGCGCGCAGTGACATGCTTCGTGAATAGAATGCCGAACTTTAAGACAAATGAACTCTTCAAGAGTCCGCCTTTTCATTTTAGGGTGTACCAACTTGAAATTTGTAACTGTAATTTGTTTTTAGTGTATAGTTCAAAAAGGGAGTGACAATTGAGCGTTTAGTTTTTTCTAAGTGTCTGTAAGTAGTTCATGTCTTCATGAGAGAATTTGGTAAATAGCGACCTCCCTCTTAGGTAGGTACTTAAACCCATCATATTCCTACAAAACTTATAATAATAATAATAATAATAATAATAATAATAATAATAATAATAATAATAATAATAATAATATTGATGATGGTAACCATCAGCTGTTATTTAGCGGTAGCAGTACTCTAGATTTGTTTTGCTCTCGGTTGGAAAAGTTTTCTAGAAAATCGAGAAAATAAGGAGGACAATTAACGTTATATTTAGGGGGAGGAGAGGTGGGTTGAGACAGAAATAATATATGTAAGTAATTTTTCATATTGTTTGAGCAAATATTTACAAAAATAATTTTTCTCACTTTTCCCTGAGTATATTTTTATTTGTCTTATTTTAGACACATAACAAAGTCGTCAAATCATGCAATAAACTATACATCCCAACATGTGTCAACCCTCTTTTTATAAGGTAGCTTTGAGGCGTACCTATGGGAAACTTGAGACACGAAAGTAAATCGTAGAACAACGTTTTATTGTGTTAAAACATTAATTGCTTACTTTTAAAATCCGAAGTTGAAGTCTAAGTTAAATTAATAACAACCTTTAGAACAAGCTAAGTCATAAACAGACTAATACTTCTTAATTGGTCCCTGACACACGCTTGAATTTGCACTTCCATAATTACAACCTATGTCATAACAAAACTTTTCGTATGGGACTGCTAGTTTCCCATCGGGTGTCTCCCAGAAATGGGTGGAACAGCGGAAATGAAACCTCCGGGGCAGAAGAAAGCAGTATTTGGGTCGGCCAATGGTCAATGACTTCAAAGGGGAATGAGGTGCTGGCACCAACCCAACAGCTGTAAGGGAAGAAGAACCAATGACCGCAAGCCCCACTGCCTTGTGCGGAGAAAAGGCTGAGAGACCCGCCCCGACGATAATAGGGTAGAGAGTAACCCCCAGATGGTACAACCCTAACTCGGAATAGTTAGGAAAGGAAGCCACAAGAAAACCGGGTGAACATGGTCATGGTCATTGTCATTGTCATTGACATTGACATTGACATATTTCCTTTACAAGAGCATGAAATGCGCTCAGTTACACGAGTATCGAGCTGGTATAAAGTGTTGAGGTTTTAGCTGGCAAAACTACCCGCTCTTCCTCGTTTAACCAGATGGGCCGAGTAGGGCGGTCATTGTTATTCCACAAAAGATATTTATTTGCATACCTCCCTTAAGTGTCTCATTAGCGCTTTTAACAGTGAATCGTTATAATTATCGTGCTTTTGTGTTTAATGAATAAAATTATATAAAATTAGTATTTACTATGGATAACAAAATAATTAGTTTCTTTTTTAATAATGTTCATTGTGATTGCCATAGTATGGGGGAAAGGGTAAAGTGCTGCAATCTGATGGTAAATGTTCATTATGTACATTTTTTTACGAATGAATTGGAGGCTTTGGAACACCTACACACCTACATCTGTTGCGGAAGTCATAGTAACATATTCGTCTGTTTATATTTAAAATCATTGAGTAGAACGCGAAAAAACTGCCAACCCCAAAATAGAAACGGCCTGAACAGAACACAGACAAGAACAAGTATTGGTTCCTTTACTGTATATATTATAAAATATATTCATTATACAGCTCTATATGCCTCACAAATAAAGTTTATATGGACCCCGTCTGAAATACTGAAAGAGTTACGCCTTCGGTATGGGAAGTACAACCAAAGATGAACAATTCTAATGGAGAGGCCTGAAGTTATTTTACTTTCTAAGAAAAATGAAGCAATTTACAGCCAATAGTAGATCCAAAATCTTAACAAAACACGGATCAATGTAAATCATTCCAAAAGAAAGGTGTTTGTGATGGAGATGTGCTCTTGGGATAAGGACGGAGGTTTATTGTATTGACTGCACTTTTTTCAGTCGAGTCAGTCTTTAGGATATCTATGAGCAAGTAGATGCTATTATTTTTAGATTGGTTCAGTAGCAAACTGTTGCCGAATATACCGCAAAAAGTGATATATAACGGTTCATATTAATTTAAGGAATTTTCTAAGCGTCCGGTATAGTCATCCACGAAGCTTTTGGTGCAGTAGGCAAAGAGAACGTGACCCGAGTGAGACAAAAGTAGTTTTATATGAAATTAGACAATTACAGAAAGGCAGGATGAAATGGATGCATTAGCGGAACTGTGGTATGCCAACCGCCTTATTATTTCCAATTTAATGCGATTGCACTTATCTAGGCTCAAATAAGAATTAATCGTAGAACGCGGCTTAGACTTCAAATCCAGTAACTTAAAAATATATATTCACTTACGCTTTTTCCAATTTAACTTTTTTGAAAAAGTAATGTTCAACATTAAGTTGAAAGTATTCTTATGGCAAGAGAGGTTCCAACAGAAAACGCAAGTTTTTAAACTTAAATGTTTGATTAATTTGGTTTATTTATGGACGTTCTTCAACATCTCCGGTCATCAGCGTCCCATTCAATTTAGAGCATGAAACGGCCGACAAATTTTGCTCGGAGGTCTCTTTTCTCATGCTTGAGGTTCTTTTCCGTGCCGTAAATGTACGACACGGGACTCATGGCTTTACTTCCCTACCGAAAAAAGTCATACTTGGGATTTTTACGCCCGAAAAAAGCCATTGATCCTGGCCAGGTTTGAACCCGCGATCTAGGGTCAACTTAAATGTGAAATTCTTGGTGCATTAAATTAGAAAGCACACGTCGGTAGAATATTTTGCGATCTAAAGAAAGATTTTGACTTTGTTATTAATGAAACTAAGCTTCCATGGAATAAAAATGATTCATATCATTACCGAATAGAACAAAACAAAAGGAAGGATCCAAATAAGTTTATCATACAAAATAATTGTAACATTTCAGATTGGGGATTATTAAACAATGAAATCCCACAAGGTTTAGTCCTAGATCCACTGCCGTTTTCAATTTACATTAATCATCTGCCATTAGCAATAAAACATTCTGTTCTCATTGCCGATGACACCAGTGTAATGGTTTCCAGGAAAACATTAATCATCGAATACCAAACTGAATTGCGAATTCAACTGTGTTTGGTCGGTTTAAATTCAACATATTGTCTTTCAAGTGTTATAACATATAATTGCGAGATTCCAGTTTACACGTAGAAAGCAATAACCTATTAGAACAGCTCACATATATAGCGTTTATAGGTTTTCAAGTTGAGAACATTTTAAATTGGGAATACATTTGGGAAATATCTCAAAACTAAACACTCAGGTCACTACTACACTTCAGCTCCAGATCTATGCTAAAAATGTTTTTTATGCTTATTTCTGTTCAATTATGAAATATAAATTTCTATTTTTGGGCGATTTCGTTTAGTTTTTATTTTCTACTAAAAATGAGCGATGATATCAATAAAACTGAACGTAAGAACCTGTTTCAAAAATGAATAGTTTACATTTATTTTTAAATGTACACAATACTAAATAAAAAACATATTTTCATAAACTCATTGCTATCAAAAGGAAGTTCATTATGAATTCGTAAGAATGTTTAATGCTCTGTCAAATAAATTCAAATCATTATTACAGGGTGATGAACAAAAATACAAATCTAGTCTAACAGAATATCAACAAAGCCCGTTACGTTGTAAAAACTTTACAAATGTACAATGTTTTTTTTTCCCCTTTATTTGATAACATATTAACAATGTTTTGCAAAATATTTTATATACTTTGAAGAAGTACCGCATAATTAATAGTTTTAATATAGACATAGCTAAAATTTTCTTACAAAGCAGTATTTTATAACGCATTTTCTCACACTAAAATAAGACTGATATTTCATGCACTACAACATGTTGTATGTGTGTGTGTAATTAATTATATTATGCAAATAAATTTAAACAGTTCATATTAAGTAATACAACAAGGGTGTTTTACAGAAGACAGGAACATAATTAACCGTCATGGAAAAATGGAAATAGGCATACGACACGTGAAGCAAGAAGAGGCAATTTATTGGGAGCAACATCACTTAAAAAGAACAAAATGATGGATAAGTTGGTGATTGACTTGAAAGACGAAGCGGAACTCTTATGAAGAAGAGCAAGAAGGAAACCGCTCCGACGCTAACCATTATGCAGGAATTCTTCACCTACCATGCAACATGTGCGAGAGGGTGATTAAACATCGTACAGGGAACTTAGAGGCGTAACTCAAAAGAACATATTTTGCTTTCCTCTCCACAGATCTTCAGCTGAGGCCTATGCAAATTTTTTTCTTCCATATGCACAGTTTACAAATGGTTAAAGAGGGGATGCAATCAATTTCGTCGGAAGGTGGATCGGGTTTATGCC
The DNA here is from genome assembly GCA_030762175.1 of Metallyticus violacea. Classification (NCBI taxonomy): domain Eukaryota; kingdom Metazoa; phylum Arthropoda; class Insecta; order Mantodea; family Metallyticidae; genus Metallyticus; species Metallyticus violacea. Next base: position 350,610,796 of record CM060846.1, on the reverse strand, counting down.
CTAAGGGAAGACTACATTAACACCGCACGCAGCAGCTGTCATTGTGAGAGAACGTTGTCGAATAACGTTCAGAAATTCTGAGAGAATTTTACTGGGTGCCACCTTTACGTTGGTAGCTGAAAGACGTGTTTGTGCACGGTAGGTTCCAAAACTGCTGATTTCCGAACAAAGGACATTCGTGTGCAGTTGAAGATTATTTTACAGGAAGGTGCTGAGTTTCTTTCAAAGATAATCAATGCTGATGAAATTTGGTCAGATGAGCAAGCAGCAAAGTTCTGTGTGGAAAATCCCCATCCTCACCAACACAACAACAACAAAGAAAACAAAATTGGTTCCTTCTTGGAAAGTTACGGTCATCTCTTTTTTCCATATTCAAGAACTTTTTACGTGCATCTCGTACGTTAACGCCATAATACACGCAAAAGATCATATTTTGGTTCAACAGCCACACATTGCCAACGTTGTTGCTGAAAATCTCACGAAAATCAACATTTTCTACGTTCCACACCCTCCCTATAGTCCAGATTTTGTCCTGTATAACTTTTGCTTCCCCTCAAATTGAAGAAACGTCTTTTAAGGAGTTGTTTTACATCATAGGACGATTGGGAATGATCTGCCCAAAATGACTTTCAGCAAGTATTAGAAGATTGGCAGAAACGCTGGCACAGGTGCATTAAGTCCAGAAAAATCACCAAAATAATGACAATGATAACAATGCGTTGTTGAAAATGTATGATCCTTCTTAAATGAACAGCTGCAGTAAAAAATAATAGGGATACAATACTACAACCAGGTCCCTTTTTTTCCCCCTTTCAGAATTATTATTTTTGTTCACTTCATATTCAGGCGCGGATTGAAAGAACATCGGTTAAACTGCCGCTCCTGTCACTTATTGAGAAGTAAATGACATGTATTTAATATATATATATATATATATATATATATATATATATATATATATATATCTTTCCACTTCGCTTCATCTATCCACCTGTAGATGTTCAATGGGTAGAAGCGCTAGAGTATAGAGATACACTTCTCATTATTTCACCTTTGGGCATAGTGAGACAAAATACAGGTTGTTTAAAAAGGACATAAACAAAGGTGAGTTTATCTAATAGAATACCGTGATTAATAGTGTCAAATGCCTTGTGTAGACCTAAGAAAATTCCAAGAAGTTTATGCCCTAAATCTAATTCCTTAATTATTTTAAGGCAACATTCATAATTGAGTCTTCTGTACTGAGATTGTTTCTAAAAACAAACTGGTTCTGATTTAGCAGAGTGTATTTTTCTAAAAAGTTAACTAAACGAGTCTTTGTGCATTATTAAAATAGTTCAGAAAAACACGATAATAGTGAAATTGGTCGACTATCACCAGATTTATAAATTGGCTAAATTACAGCGTGTTTGGGAAAATAGCTTGGGATAACACAAGTTAAATATCTATGCAGGTGGCTTAGATATAACATCTATAATACATTTTAGAGTATATGTTGAAATTCCATCTATACCAGACGCTATGTTATTTTTCATGCTTGTAACATTCATTATTTCTTTTCCACTAACGCAATACACTGAAAATGAGTTTACCATATTCATGTCTTTGTAATAATTGGAGCAGGATTTGGGGTGCGTGGGCGTAAGTTTGATATCAAAATATGATTATGTTGCCCCTCGCCGGGAATGTATATGGAGCGGGATTTATTGGTGGGGGAGTAGATTTCTTTTGGGCTTGTGTGGTGGATGCGGTTATGTTGTTGACTGCTAGTCGCGGTTTCGTTGTTTCCCCGCTGTGGTTTATGCTCCAATTCGGTTGGGTTCTGTCTCAGCGTGCACGGGAGTGTTTTGTGGATAAATTTAGTTCCACAGGAACAGGAAATGTATCGCCCAAAAGTACACTAAGTAGAGTTGTTCCAAATATTTTATTCACATATAAAAATACCGGGGGCTACTTCCTGACTGCTCGTCGCTGACTTCACTACTCACTGCTAACTAACTATTGTTCTCAGGACTTCCTATGAACTATCTCTCTCCACTCACCGCTGAACATCTATCGCTGTTAACTCCTAACTGCCCATAATTCATGAATAAAACAGTCCAGAATAATGATAAAGAATAACCTAGAATGGCCAACTTCTGATCCTGTACTTTCTATAACATCGCCACGCCTCTCGCTAAATTAAATTCCCTCGTTTATTATCCTATTCCCGAGTTATATGTTCACCATTGACTATCTTTAAATATTTATTTTATCGCTAAGTTCTTCTCATTCGTTGATTTTAATTCGATGCCCATTTGGGTAAAATTATTCTCCCCCTTCTGATCTACAATATCTTCCCACAATCCCGAATTTTTCAAGAACAGCTTGTCATATATTTCGGCACTTTCCTTACATCTTGATTTCTAAAGCAACATCTTTTTCCTCCCTTAGTTATAGATTGCCAAATGTTCTCAGAGGTAATGCACGCATTTTTCCCATTTACTTTAGCAAACCTGTGCTTGTATAGACGGCATTATACTTTGTACCCCCGGCTTGCCTGTAATAAAACACTTTCGTCTCCATTCTGATATTTCCATTCCCTTTAAAAATTATTACTATGTCTTATTTTGTTCAAATTATGTCCCGTTACGGCCTTGTGTTTTTCTTACTGCGAACTTCTTCTAAGTATTCACATGGGCAGAAATTTTCGTGACCTGACAAAAGAATCTTTTACCCGTTTGTATTTCACACTAAGAAAGGGTCAGCTGGCAGTCAGGTATATATGTTTCTTTCTCATATCTTTTACCTAAATGTATACAAAACCCTTATGTAAATTACAGTTACATGCCAACTGACATACACATAAAGTACAAGTTCTTAAATTATATCAATTCCTGTTGAACCTATCTCTAAATTATTTCATTATACATATACATAATAAATATCCTTATCAAACCAATACTTTTATAAATATAACTGCACCCTCAAGTTATTAATTTAATAAAGGTAGCCTTACTTTCGGCTGCATGATGTAGGTGTATTGAATATTTTAAATTATATCAATTCCAGTTAAACCTATCTCTAAATTATTTGATTATACATATACATAACAAATATCCTTATCAAATCAATACTTTTATAAATATAACTGCACCCTCAAGTTATTAATTTAATAAAGGTAGCCTTACTTTCGGCTGCATGATGTAGGTGTATTGAATATTTTTTGCTTACTTTGGACGCAATATTATGACCTATGTTAACAAAATAATCGTTAAGTTTTACTGCAATAATTTGTAACTGCATCAGTACCTTCATTTTTGTTTTGCCAAATATAATGAATAAATTTTACTATTGTTAAATTTTTTGAGTTGAATGTAATTTTCATATTTTTTAAACTGTTCATTGGAAAATTTCTATAGAACTTGTATTGTTTTAATAATTCTCTACATAAAGAATATCTCTTTACTTGCTTAGCAAAATTGTCTCTATTTTTATTGATTCAACAATACCTGATGTAATTCATTGTTTCATTTTTATATATTTGCTCGATGTTATTAACGGCACTTTAACTGTGTTCTTAGATAAGAGCTTATGTATTGTATCATAAAAGTTTTTAAAAGTGGATTCTGCTTCATTACAGTCAAATATATGATCCCAAGATATTCCATTAATATCTGATATTGGGTTATTATAATTAGTTATATATAACTTTGTGGTGATGAACAGAATGTACTCTATGTATGTTATTTGGGGTAGAAAATAAAGCAAAACCATAAAGGATCTGTAATTACAATACTACATACTCCGGGTTTAAAAATTAAAATATTTACAGTATTTAGAAATATGTGATCAAGACATCACCGTGATTCTGGACGGGTGATAGCGTTTAAGTAATTTAAATAGCCATATTTGTGTATAATATCCAAACATTTGCTGCAAGAATTGTCTTGTTCTAAAATTTGAATATTAATATGTCCTACAGTAATACGGTGTTTAATAACATTTGTTACACATAGGAATTGTTTCAGCTGTGGCAGAAATTCATATTTACTAAGGTTTGCTGTCCTGTTAATCACTGTTAACAGTAATTGGAATATTATTTAGCATAAAATCAAAATGAATAGAATTGCAAGTAAACAGCCAATATTATTAAAAAGAGTTACCAATCAGTACTAAAAAGTACAACTATGCATTCGCATTTATTACAAATATTAAACTATTTTATTACATATGATAAATATATTTTAACATATTTATTGAATTATAAACCAATACTAATAATAACTCGAAAAAAGAGGCTTGTATAATGATGTGGTGGTCTTTACCAGTCACTATAAAATGCGGTAGAGTAGTCGTCGTTTAATTTGTAGTAAAGTAAAACAGTTAATGACTTTTAAGATATGAAATCATAATTCAAAATAAAAGTTCAAATTGAAATTTCTTACGCAAGTCGGTGGTGTAGGTTAATTGCTAAAAGACGTTGTACAATTGTGCAGTCTAACCTCACAATAATAATGGCATGGAAAAGAATTACTGCAGTACGTATCTTCAGGTCAGTACCGCCCATTCATCGCTGCTCTGGTCTCTTAATTGGTTTTTCCCAGGTAGTAATGCATTCTGCATTTAAATTAGTGTCGTGCTGTTAAGATGAGGCAGTTTCCAATTAAGTCTGTAATGCGAGCATGTGCAATGTGCGCCGAGATCGTTTTATCACCTGCGCGGAGGTTCATAAAGTAGAGCTCAGTTCAAGGTTTATAGGTACATTTCGCATGCGATCAAAAACCTAGTTCGTTTCTGATTCGCTGCATATTTTAATTTTGAAAAGCTGATAGACATGACGTGAAAAGGGATTTCGAAGCGAGATTAATTTAACAATGTAGCAAAACATGTTTAACTGATCACTAAAAGGTTTGCTAATAACAATAGTAAAGAGAAACTTTTACATGTGAAGGGCGAATCCTTAAATTTATTATATTGAGTCATTAGGCGAGTTACAAATTGAGGTGAGGTACCACGTGTTAGTTAGGCACCTGAGGCTATTGCCACCAGGTGGCAGCATTAGTCCCGTGATATCTAATGAGATTCCACACAAGACAATCGATGATTACAATAGTGAAACAGTGGTTGCAAGATGGCGGCGCCTATTGAGTGAGCGTACAATCTTCGAGTAGCACATCGTTGTGGCGAAAAGATATGGAATCAAAGAATATTCATAAAGGAATGTTTCCCATCTATGGTAAAAAGTGTCCGTCACGTCATGCTGTTTACAGTTTGGTGCAGGACTACCCTGAAGGGCGTACAGGTATCGAAGACAGGCACCGAGTTGATGTCACAGAGGCAAATTTGCAACGAGCTGAAGACTTAATCTGAGCAGGCAGAAGGGTGACTATGGACACTGGTTGTTCACATGACATGGCCTATCTCATAATACATGACAGGGTATGTTTTCACAAGTCTGTGCAAGATAAGTGCCGCGCATGCTGGCCAAATGCAATGAATGAATTTGGCATTACAGTACCTCAATCGGTACCACAATATAGTAACCCGAATTGTCACAGTTAATGAGTGTTGTGTTCACCATTTCCAGCCCGAGACAAAGTGTACATCAATGCGTGAAAACATCCTCGTCGTCTGGGACCACCCCAAAACAAATAAATAAAAAATAAATTAAGAAAATAAACTGACACCATCCGCCGGGAAAGTGACGCTCACAGTCTTCTGGGATCACCAATATACACTTTCTCCCCCGCATTCCGGTCTCAAGGACAAACCGTAAATGTCAACTCCTACTGTAACATCCTCAGAAAACTTTGTAAGGGCACTCAAAAGAAGTGACCAAGACTCCTCACAAAAAGCGCGTTCCTCTTGAATGACAACGCGCGTCCTCATACTGCCAACAAAATGAACGAGGCGCTGCAAAATTCTCGAGCATCCTCCGTATAGTCCCAACCTTGCTCCAAGCGACTTGCATTTGTTAGGCTTTCTTCATTTTTCGGATGAATATTTTTCCGACAATGAAGCTGTAAAAGAGAGGTTACCGCCTGGTTCAAACAGCAGCTAAATTTAGGGGCTTGTGAAACGATGAGACAAGTACCTCAATGTGCAGGGACATTATGTTGAGAAATAGAAGTATTTTTCAAATCAGTACTCCTACTTGTTTAAGTTCTACATCCATTTGTAACTTTCTTAATGACAATCTCTAACAACGTTACTTGGCATTACATGAAAGTGGAGGATACAGCCCTTAAATATTTAGAAAATAATTGTTATTTACATTCAATAAACTAGGATTGCAAAAGTGATAACATCGACAATGGAATTAGAACATCTGCAGCACTAAAAGTGGAATAGCAGCAGTAGAGACTAGAAATGCTAAGGAATATCTCAAAATTGTATAAAATCCTTTCAAAGTAAAATGTTATTAATGTATACCCTAAGACAAAAGTGCAATAAATAGCACAATGTCCGATTCGGAAAACATCGAAAGCTTTCGCTGACACTGGGTCTACAATGTCATAAGTTCCTGCTATTATGCCATAAACAGGAAATGGGAATGTAAGCTCTGATGCCTAAGCGGACAAATGTACATGTCTAGTAAATTGAACTACGTACGTTCGAATTCTCCTTATGCTCGAACTGTTTATTTGTGAGATTTTGCTAGTAAATACATGTTTAATACAAGACAATAGTGTTTTTTTTTTTTTTTTTTTTTTTTTTTTTTTTTTTGAAATTGTCAATTTATATTTGAATTTGAAGACATTTATACCCAAACACAAAGAATAATTTATTAATATCCAGCAAAAACATCGGTGATGGGAAAAGTAGACAGCCTTGATCACATGACGGCTCACGTTTTGAAAAAGTGCCTCAAAGAATGCCTTTTGAAAACTTTTCCACAAGATGGAAATATGCGATTGTGCCTGTGATGTTAGTAATAAGCATTGGGAAAAATGTGTCGGGCATATGGAAAAGAAGGAATTAAAATATAAAACTGTAGGCACGATAATGATTGCTTTGAATGGCGATGAGAGTAGCTGCAAGGGAATGAATAATTTCTAAGTCCTTTCAAATTACGGTTGTATATGTTACGACCAAAGTAGAAAATGGGATTATGGACCATTGCTGATAAATCTTGACATTATTCACACAGACATGTAAATACTGCAAATATATTTAGTCTCATATTTTTGAGAAAATTTTAAGAAAAACATTTGCATTTCGTGAAACCTGGTTTGTACCAGCACTAATATTTACAAATTTCTTGATTAAAAATTACTTGTATGCTTTTAGTTTAACATGAATTTGTGCAATTGAATGCTTTATTCATCAATTGTGGTTTCTAAGAATTTGTTGCCTTATTTATCATCTCATGATTGTGTTCGTTTCCTTATGAACTTTTTTAAACAGAACTGTGGTTCTCTGTTAAAGCTTTGAAAAGTTTATTATTTTGCAGTACAGTTTTGTACTATTTAAATATTTGGTTTTATTTACATTTAGGAGAGTTGCCATTTTTCACATTTCTTTAGTTTTCTTGCTATATATTCCATATCATTTCCTTCTGCTAACCCTACCTAGTCGTCTGCAAAACTATGTATTTTGAATTAGAATTCCCATTAATTGAAAATGGCTTTAGTCTCTTAGTGTTCGGTCAATTTAGGTTTTAAATGGTTTTGGGCTGCAGCCTTGCCTTAAAAGTGTTTGAAAATTAAAAGCCCTCTGTGGATATTAAATCCCATTTTTCTTTTCGAAACTAATCCCTTGGATAGTAACGTAACTTTTATTATCCGTGTGCATGAATCTTTCCATAACATTTTTGAGAGACATTCTCATATTATTTATTAGTGAAATCGTTGAAAAGTGTAAATCTCTTAAAGTTTTTTTTTTCCCCAATCATTTGGAATGTACAGAATATGTTATGACATCATTGTGGCTTATATGCGACTATAAATTTAACTAAAACTAATTGTTACTGATGTACCTACCTCTATAGTTTTCACACTTTCTCGTTACTTTTCTTATGTATCGATATTGCAAAAGCTACTTTCCACTCTTCTGGTACTTCTCCATTTATTGTCTTATTAAGCATTATGGTGATCATTCCCAATAAGTTTTATTGCTTCATTTAATAATTTCTATAGAACATTACTTGGACCCGCAGTGCTACCATTCTTTATTCTCATTAATGCCTTTTCTCATTAATGGCTTTTTCACTATATTTCTATAAATTTAATTGCATTTCCTATTTCTTTTGCTAATGAATTGTCATTTTCTGTTTCAAATCCTTTTTGGTCCTGTACTAAAATTTGAAATATGGAAATAGTGCTCCTCTTCAGTATAGTGTATTTTGCTTGCAATTTTAATGTATTTTCAGTAATTAAGGATACAACCGAGCCAAATATGTAGCTTTAGCGAAAAAGATAATGATAGGAGTAGTTGTGGGTATAAAAAGAGAAAATATCAGTTTTTCCTTACAATGAAGACTGAATTAAGTGCAATTAGATATAGGTGACTGACATTGGCCTTCCTGTTTCAAATGAATATTTTACATTCCAGTAATTTACTTGTTTTCAATGATTCTCCCAAAATTTCTCGAAAATAATTTATAACCTTGCCTATTCTCTTTTAAAATTATTTACTAACCCTTGACTAAACATTATAAAAAGTATATAAGTATAAATGACCAACGCAATTGGGAATTTGATTCTTGTGCTATCTCTCGATTAAAATTCATGCACGAATGTATACGACCGTCATTCCAAATACATTGAACATTGAATGGTAATTATTTCTGAGAAGATATCGACCAAAAATCACATCATTCCTCAGAAAACTCCTCCATCTGACGACTTCACGCCATGTTTTGCCTTTGCTTTGACTTCTAAGTTCTCTTAAGTGCGTCTATTCCTCCAGTACCTTGAGGTTATGTCAAGAGCTTTGCTGATTATATCAATTGGAAATGGCAAAGTGTATGTTCTAGCCATCTCCACTATGGGGTTCTATTTGGTCTTTGTTGGATTTTTAATAACAAAATTTCATTTGCAACCTGGACTAGCTCAAATATTCTTAGTATGTTAAACAAGACTTGCAGCTGGTTTGTAAGAGCTTTAATTTCAGGTTGATGTTAGCTATTGCACTCTTCTAAATTGCCTTAAGCAGTCCAAAAGCGTGTCTAGCCTTGTTTATCCGCTCTCACGTAAATGTCTGCGCCACCTTGGTGCTTTATGTGAGTAAGAAAATATATTATACCAATATTATAGGATTGATGCTAATCCAATTCGTAAATTAAAAATAGGAATTTATTACTAACGGTTGAGCATCTAATTCAAGGTATGACGACATGTGGCAAACAACAGTTCCTCCATCTTGCTATATGACGTCACCTGCAACTCACCGCCACTTGTGGCCGAGGTCGTTAAGGAGCGAATTCGTGAGTTGTTTCCTGGTTTTCCTCAGTCCTCATAAATGGCAAATGCCGGGGAGCATCCTAAAATTAGGCTTGGAATGTTTCTTCCCTTAAAAAAATTCTTTCCCAATGTATAATTTCATCTCATATATCATCGGTGTCCACCGCCTATGGTGCCTCAGTAGTAAATATCATTCAGAAACTTGCAACTCTTTACTTATACTTTAAGGTGTTGTACATTCCTTTGTGGAACAGAAAGTTACAACTCTGTACTTAACAAGGACCTGTATGAACACACTTGTCATGTATTAGATCATGCTTTAATGAGGTAGGGCGCTGATAAACATTCGGTATATTAAAATCTGCTCTTCCAAATTCTTGCATATCAGTTGCTTTTACAGCCACTTTGAAGTCAGAGAAGTTTGTAGTCGTACTTGTGAACACTTGCAGTTAATCATAAACTATATAGGCGATAAAAGTATAAATAGTGTTTTAATGTACGAACATTGCAACAAACATTAGTATTTAGAGCACACTTTAGGCTCGTTGTTGGTTAACAAAATATTTTAGTTTGATTCTTGGCTAACATTTCAGAAATCATGTTGAGAGTATTTCCTCACGCTAAAATACTGACTGCAGAATGAACAGAGAGCGGAAAATGAATCACAGATGACTGCAAGAACAAGAAATGAGACAAAAACAATAACGGTTCAGTAATAGGTTTACCCTTCTTGGAAGATGTTCTACCTTACGACGGTGAAATTTACAGCTCTGGCGGTAACTGTACCTTGTTTTTATCTGACCTGGTAAAGGAGCTAAAGAATGCAAAGTACCGTACAACTTGGCAAAATGGAGCCTTTGGGTTATGTCACTTTTTCACGTTGTGTAAAAAGAACCATTAACCAGCTCATCCAAGTAGCTAAAGATAAAATCGCAATAACCTCGAGCGATTATCTTCAACTAATCTTTTAACTTGTATCTCCAGCTAATTTCCTGTAGTTATGTACTGGATGATAGCTTTTGAAACGTTACTTCAATTCATTTTTGTATTTATTATCTTCAGTAATTTTTGTATTACTTACCTGAGATATTCTGAACCCTTTTCATTCTCAACACTTCTCAAGTACTTTCATTGATCGTTAGATACCATTCGAGTATCCAGTCGAATGTTTTGTGCAATATTTTTGGTTTTTGTCTTTCGTTCACAACAATCTTGCATTGATACAAGGTGCTCATTTATTTGTCCAAAATTTGAGATGTACGAGAGACAGACAAAAGAAAAGAGACCAGATGCCAAAAAACGACATTGCACATTTGTCATCTCTCAAGTAATCTCCAATAATTTTGATAAATTTATCCGACTAGGAGAAAAGACGACCAATCTCATTCTTGTAGAAGGTTTTTGGCTTTTGATGAATCCAAGCGTCTTCGCCCGTTTCAACCGATCTCCCCGATTGCCTCTCTCCAGGTTGCCAAAAAGAATGTAAAAATCACATGGAGATAGATGTAGGCTATGGAGAGGATGTTTCCCAGCCAAATCCCTGAATCTTATTGTCAACAGCAATAGCATTTTGACCATATGGCGGTTTGTTCACATTAATGGTGGCCCCGTTCTCAAGAAAACCCTTGTAGTCAAAGAAGAACGTCATCACGACTTTCCTGCAATTTGTGTGCACCGCTTTGGACTTTGTTATTTGTTCTCGTGCTCAAAATGGTGGCACAATTTTTTGTCCGGTGAGGATGCCGGAACGTGTGTTCTTCCTCTTGGTACCGCTGCCGGTGACCCAGAGATACAGATACGGCCATTCTGCGAGTCTGTTGTTCCTTCGTCAGCTGCTGTGGAATTATGAGATATGTTTTTAAGTAATTCAGATGGTTTTTCATAAAAGTGTGTATGGAATTGCTTTTCCCGAATAAACACATCCATCCGCGCAACAATATCAGAATTAATGCCGCGATGGGTCTATGCTACGATGAATTTCAGCAGCCAAAAAACAAACCACACCTCTATGCTCATTCCTCGCCATATCTTACTTCCAGTGCACTAAACAAACAACAAACTTGCTGTCTACTTCTCTAGAGAGAGTACCGTTAGTAAGCAGCGTGTTACCAACTATTGCAAGCCTTGAGACCAGCTTTCATTTAACTGCGTCCATATGTAAAGCTTAAATGATAATTTCTACACAAGACATGTAATCTTGTTAATCATTTCAGGCACTTTATTTTTGCTTGGAATTGCAGTTTTTCTTGGATATCGCACAGTTATATTAATGATATACATGAAAGCTTCCTAAAATGTGATAGTTGCATCAAACAGATATTTTAATTCTACTTGTACCATTCTCACGTGGACAGATGGGGGAAAAGGAAAGGGAGAGGCTTATGCATCCGTCAGTATGCAAAGGAATGCGCGCAAAAACGGCACATGCTTGATGCAAGAGCTAATAATAAATATTAAGATGAAATGTTACTAAATTGTCAACACCTATGTTTCTCCTAATGTGATACATAGCCTTTGATTATTCAAAACGTGGATTAACGGCCTTAAAGTTCAAAATTTTGAAGTGATTTTGGAGCATGTTAAGGTTAAAGGATTTCAAGATCCATAATTTGGATGCAGGTATTTAAAGTGTGTAAATTTATGGATATATCTTGACTCTCCCAACCCATCTACAAGTCATATTGTCTCCCAGCTTCAGGGATAAGGAGCACTTGACCCCTCTCAAATTCGCCACAAAAGAGGCAAATTTGTGCTCTTTGTTCTCATCCTCCGCGAGGTTATAATATCAAGAGTCTTAATTAAACCATAGTCCACCAATTATACCACTTCTCTTAATGACTTTCGGGCCATACGGCCTGTTGTTTGTGTTGTAAAACTAAACTTTGAAGAAGTTTTTGTAGAGGTGATGACCACTACACAAAGACAACATTCCAGAGAAAGCTCTTCTGCTGCCATCGCTTTTGTGGGTCATGTAACTCAGTTATGCTCTTGAAACGTTTCTAGTGTGCAACTTCGTAAGTCACTGAAAATTATTAAATGTCCTTGTCTAACAGTGAAATTAAGAGAAAAAAAACTTGACTTGTTCCAGTCACGCTAAATGGAAGGGAAAAAATGTATCGAATACACAAAACTAATTGGAAGGGATCGGTATAGATATCTCAGGTTTTAAGATTTTTTACAATTTGTATATGCATTAAGTTTTCCTGCATGCTGTGCTGATAAACAAATTAACTAGCCAATTGTAATTTCTACTGGAGGCTCAAAGCAGGCAATGCTAGTGTAAATCATCTAGAACTACTAACGTGAAACGAAAGGTGTTATTGATGCGTTGATTTTACTGAAATGAAGTTCAGGCAAGCGCTTATGAATGTAGCTCATGCAAAGATCGCAACAGTTATTAGAAAAAGTATATTTAGCACAAAATTACATTTTTTAAACGGAACAATGCCTATTGACCAACAAAATGTAATTAAATGAGACAAGAATGGCGGTTTTTGTATCATTTTTTTATTTTTTGCGTTTTTTTAAACCAAGTAGCTTACCAAATATCGTCATACATTAAGACCATTTTTAGAGAATTTCCATTATCTTTGGAAAAAAAGGCAAGACATTTCCCGAAATGTTGAGCAAAAACTGTAAATGTCTGTTTTCATTTTGTCTAAAATTTAAGGAAATTATCAACAGTATGCTTCAATTTGTCCTGGATGGGTGCAAAATTTAAGAACCCTTGTAATAAATTTTTAAGAAGCTCCATGCTCCATTTAGCTGATTAAGCAGTGGACTAAAATTGTACCGCACATTACTGCCTCCCGCGACCTACTATCTTAGTGAAGATGGTGGTGATATCTAATACTGATTGCAGGAAAAATATCCTGTACGGTGTTTCCTCATCCCCCGGCTCTTTGAGTGTCAAGTGACTGCTTGACAGCGTTGTCATGTCTTTTACTTTCGCTGGCTATGCTTATGAGATTATGTTAACTTAACTACGAATGCTTCTTCTTATTACTATAATCCTTTCGGATATCTTACATTTTCTGTCCGCTTTAAACCACATACGTGATAATTACTTTCTTCAATTTCAGTTCAAATTACTACAGAAAACCATTATAAGTTTCCTAGTATTTATACTCATTTTTCCTGAATTACCACTTATTAAAGTTTAAATAGACACTTAGAGGCTACTCGGTGTTTTGGTTTCACATGCAAAGTTAATCAGAGTTCTTACAGACCACTTACGTCCTGTGTCATACAGCCTTGTCTATGATCCAACATAAATGCGACTTGAAATTTGAGCCCCCTCCAGCTCCTGTATAAGCCAAAACCATGTTCGTCATTTCAATATTGTTGTAACTTTCCATATTGCTCGAAAAGATGGCAAACAATGACGATATATTTGCAATAATTTGTTTCTATAACAATTTTAAATGCAATACGTTGATATTCTCGTTGTTATGGCGTATGCCTTCCAGTTTTTCATGCGTTTCTATTGTGTGTTTTTTAATGGCGTTGAAGGCCCATTGTTACTACCGAGGTACCATAGGCGGCGGACCTGATGATACATGAGATGAAATGATGTATTGGGAAAGGATTTTTTTTTTTAGGAGGGAAACGCTTCAGGCCTAAGTCTAGGGTACCTCCTCGGCATTTCTATTTATGAGGACTGAGAAAAACCTGGGGGGGGGGACCCAGTCAGGAGGACGTTCCTGGTGGGAATTGAACCCCAGACCTCCCGCTCACGAGTCCGCGCCTTAACGACCTCGACCACCCGTGGCGGTGATATACGCTATTTCCATAGTACCCAATAACGATCTACGCAACAAATCAGGAATAAAATCAATGCGATCAAATGGAAAGGTATTTTTATTTGCATGCTTTTTGTTGAGGTTTTACTGATATTAGAAATGTTTTAACTGTACTAGTTCCTACATCAGCAGTAACAGCGGTTAATAAGTTTAGACTTTTATGATGAACACCGTCTTCACCAACCACACTTTTTAAAGATTGTGCTACATTTTTTGTAATTTTACAGCTTGTTTTCTAAGCTTTCTGCCTTTCTCTGGGAGCTTTTTTTCTTTCTTTTTCTTTTTTGTGAGTGTCCTTTGGCATGAAGGACCAATAAGATTCCAATCTTAATCTAATTTTTTTTCGCGAGTTCCCTCACCACCTAACTCAAAAAAAAAAAAAAAAAATCACACACATTTCCATTTGCTATCACTGCGAAAGACGTGCGCAGTATACTGTTAAGACTTTGCAACAGCGCAATAATTTCATTCACAGGGATCGAGTGGCCACTGTTCAGCATTGTACATTATTATTTCCAATAATCAAAGAGAGAAGTAGATTGTCATTCCTGCATCAATAGACATTAAAGCAGGTCCACAAGAATATACGCTGAAGGAGAAATAAACTATAGATAAGTTCCTTAAACTGTAGACAAAATGCGAACATGCAAGTACTGTTTTTGCCTCACAATGAAATGGCTGTTTTTCCCCTTAATTTTGAGAATTCTCTAAATTCTGTTTAAAAGTCCAACCTCTACATATGGCAATATCTCGTAAAGTACTTGCTTTAGAATCGTGTAAAAATTCCATTGAAATTAAAATTTTATGTGGTTTATTTTCTTGAAAGTCATTAGATATCACTCCATTTGAAAAAAAAAAATGTGGCTTTGTGCTACAAATATACTTTCTAATAACTGTTGCAATTATGTGAGTTACATTGATGGCTAAAATTTCGGTGAAAACAGCGCATCAGTACCACCTTTCATTTAAAAAATGTTTGCAATGGTAGTTTCTTGTGATTCCCCGTAAATAAACATTTATAATGACTATTTCACTTAATGTGACATAAAATCGACCAATGAAATGAAACAAAAATTTGAATTTTGACCAATCACAGCCCGATAGCGCAGTGAAATTATCGTTATGGTTTTATCAAATTTCTTTACCACACGAGGTGTGTTTGTCTTCTGGTCAATGTAGCCAACTGTATACCACTATAATTCCTGAACACGCACCACTGACCACATTTATTAGTTGTTGATTTGGTTTATTTGTGGACGCTCTTTAATATCGCAGGTCATCAGCGTCCCATTCAATTCAGGGCGTGAAACGGCCGGTAAATTTTGCCCAGAAGCCTCTTTTCTTCCGAAGGAAGCCATACTTAGAATTTTTACGTTCAAAAAAATCCATCGGTCCTGGCCGGGGTCGAACCTGCGATTTTGGGTTTAGGAGGCAAGTATGGTTAGCATTACACTACCAGGACCGACACACATTTGTTAGCAAGCAGTGGCAAGGTATTTAAAATAACAAAACTATTGACAATCATAACGAAAAATGAATGGTCATTCAAAGCGTTTTGGTGGTGCATCAATTGTGCAAATCGATCTTACCATCAGGAATTCCAAACCACCTAATACAAAGAAAAACAGAGAAACTGTGTGGAATCAGTTTAATTTATTTTTATAGTGAAAGGGGGCATGAAGTCCTACCAGACACCTCAACTCAAGATATTACGACACTTTTGAAAGACTGGGCGATCATTATGAGAAATAGTAACGGAGAGGAGTACAAAGAACACTCAGCGAAGACTATGTGGAAGAAATGCAAAGAGGAAAGAACTACAGAAACTACCAGAAAGAAGAAAAGTTAGTTTTGTTGCATTAGAAGCTGGCGAGTGTTATGTACTTATTGATACCTGTGATGAATCCATAGGCCTGCAACGATTTTTTTTTCTTTTTTCCCATATTGCCTCGTTGGAACTGGCGTAGAATGGGGAAGAAGGACTGAAGTGTCTTGACCATCTACTTCCATCACCTGTGGTGCCTCTGTAGTAAAAACGGGCGTTAAACACCATTTATTCACTACTTCCAAGAAGAAATAATAATGATGGAACTGCAACAGGAAGAATAGAATATAATGCAAATTTTCCAACACTTGTCACGTTGGAAATCACAAGTTAACTGCTACTAAATGGCTTACACCAAATTCAGAAAATGCAGCAAATATCTTTATAGATGTATAAGTTGTTGTTGTTGAGAAAACGCACCACAAAAATAAAACAAATCTCATCAGAAGAGCGGTTTATGGTACAAGAACAGTGTGGTTGAAATAGAATTCACTAAATGGACCAAAATGTCAGCAGAGAAAGCTGGACTGTACACAAAAAGGAGGAAAATAACGAATCACTTTAGTGGATCGACTGTCGCATCATACACGATGCAAGCTGGAATCCAAGAAATAATAAATTAACGGGACACACCTACGCTTCTGCCCTTAAACCATACATACAGATTAATGTAGAACATAATTCGGTAATACTAAATAAAGTGCAGAATTCTGCTTTCACATTTTCATCTACTAATTATCAAATTTCCTTTGTATCCAATGAACTGCAGTCCCTTCATTCAAATTTTATAACTGTGCTTTCAATAACTGTACATTTAATTAATTTCATGTGTATTCACTTAAAAAATTTGATTGTTTTAACGTATTCAGCAATACAGTCTGAAATTGTTTTATAAATTATGTAACAATACCTGGCTAAGCAACCATAAACTATAATAAACATATTGTTCACAATGATCCAATATTATCTCTGGTTTGTATTATTTTTTATTTATTTTTTGAGGAGATATTAGTAAATGGGACGAGAGCGATTGTAATAACCTCCTTTCGTCTATTTCACAAATGTAAATATTCTGTGCGCAAATTTCAAATATATGTTACTTTTATTCTTATTCTGTTCATGAAATAGTCCTAAACCCATATTTTTCTCTTCTCTATTGGCATTACTGAAATCGACATTCATTTGCTGTAAAATGGCTGAAAAGATTAAGTATTTATAATGAAAATACACAATGATTACAATTTTGTAAGTCAAGTTTAGAGAAATTATCTATATTTATTATTTTATTCGTGAAACAGTCCTAATAAATATTATTCGAGGACCTAAGCATTCCAGATAAATTCATTCACTAAGTTCGATTAAGATGATTGAAATGGTCTCAACTTTTATCTCCAGTGGGTTTTGAGTTAAAACATATCGTAACAAACAGCCGTTGAAAATAAAGCACATTTCATTTAACTTGAGATATTTATGACCATGTTCTCTACAGTAAGAGCTGGTTACGGTACATGTTTCTTGGGTTTCATCCCTAATTGGTGCAGGAAAATTACCCTCGGAGGAATGAGCAGTTTTATACGAGTTTCATTCCACTTTGTAACATTTCCTCGCTTCCACCCCGACTGAAATATAATTATATATTTATATAGCCCCAATCATATTTTGGCATTGCAATTAATAATTATTATGTATACATGTGTGGCATAAGCTTTTCTTCAATATAACAAATGTATAAAAGAGAAACCTCCTTGGTATTTTGTTACGGAAGCTTGGAAGGCCAAAAGGGTCATAAAACTGCACAATGGGGAGAAGCCCGAGGGTTTCGTGTAAAGCCCCTTTTTAAAAAGACTGCCAATTTAAGATTAATGAACCTGAAGGGATTTTAAATTCATTAAGGTCTCTGAAACTGACAGACGTTGTACTGTTAGCCCTTTAAATCAGCCATGCTAACAAAATGTTTTAAAATTAAAAAAAAAAAAAAAATATTGCAAATGGCACGCGTGGCAGGTGAACTTAAACCAGCCAATGGAAAATGTATGTTTGAACTTTTAAAGATAGGCGCGAAGACTGCGCATGCCTGTTGTGACCCATGGCATAGTTAAAACCGTCGTTTACTCGATTTGAATTTAATATATAAGAGAGCGTTTGCTGGGTTGGGGCATTCAGTTTCAAGTTCTATACACGGCGAATCAGGTATTCTTAAGTTTAACACGTGAGAAGATAGACGCTTTCTTGTCATCCACTAGAAGCCCCGAACTCCTGTTTATTCAGTTTTTTCTCCAGTTCGCGGCGGTTTTACGTTCATATTCACTTTGCTTTTACTTAGATATAACATGCAAATTACGTTTAACTTTCTACCGTTTTCATATATAAGTTTTATACATTGTTATTGTATTTTTTCATGGAACATACATATATGACGTATTTAATGAATTTTATTAGTATATTTAAATATCTACAATATATAAACAATAAAGCAATCTAATTTTGAAATGTACTAAAATCTAGATCACTCATAGTGAGGTCCCTGCCCTTCCCTTAATGCAAATCAACGTGCGTTTTGTACGTTCATTGTAAAGTTAGTGTGTCGCAATGCCTAAACAAAAACAAGTCGCTTTTAAACAGTGAGTTAAGGATTGTGGTGAATCTGCTTTCACTACAGATAAATTGTATTTGTATGTAATAAACAAATTAGGGTTAAGAAAAAAATCAGTTAACTCAGCATACGTTTAACAGTCAACATATTGCGGCTAAACAAAAATCAAATTTATTTACAAATGTTACAGATACAAGCCCTTCTATAATTTTACAATGACCTATTTAAATATATTGTAGAAATCACCCAGTAACCACAAGTATCGAAGTTTCCTGGGAAAATACTGCAAACGCGCTATACCAGCAGAATCTGCTTTAGAAAAATTAACTAGATAGCTGTTTCCATTCAGCAATAAAAAATCCAGGATGTATTAAAAATATCTCACCTATGGGGGTGTGGTGAATGAAACTACAGATGCCTGTGACCGTCTGACGTGAATTTTCTCGTAGGAAAGTTACACTTAGTTGCAAGTAGGCCCTTATAGAAAACGAACCATTCCGCAATTGTCCGGTTTGTGAATAATGCTTTGAAAGTGTTATGGTCAGAAAGAGGTAATGGTTCCAGTTTCAGATGCTGCAGTCTATAGTTATGAGTTGTTTCAGCGTTAAAAGTATTCTATCCTCACTTCATACATTTAACAGAGTAGCACAACACATGCGAGAAAGTTTTACAGAAGTAAACACTGTCATATCCAGTGCAAAGATGTTTGACAAAGCTCCAATAATGCTTACAAAGAAACATATCCAGACCTTCCATTGCCCCCAGAACCAAGGACAAAAGCTGCTCTCTCCTATTCACACAAAGAATTCATTACCAACTGTCAATTTAAAGCACACAAGTTTTTCTTAGTGAAACTTTGCAGAGGAACTTTGCTTTTATCAAGGCACTTTTCATGATTTTACTTGAAGCAATGAGAAAACTAGAAAATTGTAGTTGTCTCTTTACGAATGTGATCCATTTTACAGGAAGTGCAGAGTAAACCTGAGCATGCTCCTTTACAAAGATTTGTGCTCTGTGGATAAATACCTTCGAGGTGAAAACATAGTGCATCTATAGGAAATACCTTCAGAACTTGTCAGGGCTTACAAATACTGTCCTGTAACATCTATGGACTCGAAATACCCTTCTCAAATTACAGATTCCTAACTGATAAACGCAATAGACTTGTCCCTGAATATTTGGAGCAATTCACGATTGTATATTGCAAAACAAACTATAGTAACCAGACCGATACATAAAGAACCATAAATGTAAGTCAAATTTACAGAAGGTTTTGGAATTTTTAAAACATATACTTGACCTTTTTCCTACATAAATAGATGCATACAACTCCGATATCTAGAAATCGGTATTGGCAGAGGAGAGGAATGCTTCGTTACTCGATCCAGTGATTCTTGAAAGGATAAGATGGGCTTTCAGATGTGGATTTGGATATAGTTCAAGATTTTAAAGAGAATCCTATCCGTCCCTCTGCGTGACCATGAACCCAGGGGTGGGGTATTTAACGGCGAGAAGAATGGTCAACTCTACTGGAATCCAGAACAGTAAATCACATCTGACAGGCCGCTAATGTTGGTTTACTGTTCAAAGAATTTTGAGAAAGTGAAAGTGAGTTCTGCAAGGATATCTAATTTTTAGGCAACAGATATGGAAGTGCCCACATAATAGAAGCATTCACACTTCAGTAGCAATAATGAAATACACTACAGTCCGGCAAAGACAAATCTGCGAGCCATGAGGGAAAATTAAGGGCCTAGCTCAAGCCTTTAGCGGCGGTAGCTAAGAGAGAGCCCATACAACAACGTCAGGCTGTTTTGTCCCTTCAGTAATCAGCTCTTGTTTTAGTAAATTTGTAATGAGCATGCAGAACTAACAAAAATAATACGAATCTACTGTAATCTCTGTAATTTCCGATATAGCTGTTGATTGGCGTTAATTATAGGCACAATCACCTGTTGCCTCTCTTTTTCTTGTCAAATAGTTTAATGACACGATATATGTGTTTCCTGCCTTAGCTATGAATTGTTCTGTTCGTCACTAAAACAGCAAATGAATAGCAGATAAATAAATTGCAAGTATGATAACAGCACTCTAAAATAACACTTTTTAACTGATACTTCTGCCCAAGACCGACTCCAATGAAAAAAATGGCGGCTATCATTGCTCTACTACTGCCAATAGCAAACACGAGATTTTTACACGTATTATGTTTGAAAGATGACATTATTATTACAAAACAGTTCGATAGTTTTTAAGAAGCTGAAATTGTTTACAAATAATACTTTACAAATGTTAACGCAATATAAAACAATATGACATCCGCTTACATAAAATCATCCATGTGTAAAAAGTGGTTAACCAACTATGGACATTACCATTTATTGCAGTGCAATAAGTAATGAAATAATAAGAAAAACAAAATTAATAGGCCAATAACATGACTTAATAAGAATAACATAACCAAGTATTTTTCATTAATGTAACATTCACAATAATTCTTTTAAGTAAATTTACTGCAGTACAAAATTAATGGATCATATAAACACACATGCATCTATGTGCAGATTTGACTTTTGTCTTTTATAAAGCGACAAGCATATAAAATGATCATCCATTTATATCTAATTACAATGCTCTCTGCAAGTACAATAAACAATTTTAATTAAACTATGGGAAAGAAAATGCGATACAAAGTACAATTTACCTTATATATATGTAAGAAAAAGCTGCAGCCATATAAAGAGCTTTGCTGAATATGTAATTTGAATTGCGTAGGAGAGCTTCAATTGTTCTAATGCAAATTTACTTTGCCAGCTTTCTCTTTATTCATATCACAATCTAGTGGTGTACTTTCCTTGACAACGTTTATTAATGAAGTTACTCTTTCATTGAGTTATTGTTATTGTTATTATTATTATTATTATTATTATTATTATTATTATTATTATTGTTCTTAGCAAAGCAGCTCTCCAAATTATCCAATTTGCATCTGTTACAATTTAATTCCTAACTTCCACTGCACTCAGATGGAACTGAACTTCTCCACGAGCAAATACAAATCTTTAAAAAATACACTAACTTTCAAATTACTGGGTCCCTTAAACCTTACCGACATAGATATCATTATACTTATCATCTGTTTTATCGACAAGGACATAGTCTTCCATGCTAACAGTTCTAATTGCAAGGAATCGAAACTATTATAACACGGTGCTCACACTATTCTCTTCATCTCCCTCCAAACCCGCTTCATGCGTTCTTTAGGATCTTTCCTTTCATTGCTAAGCCTCGCCGTCACATATAATGGTAGATTAGGAAAAACTGCATAGGGAAAATGTCTACTACTTGCTGTAACTTTATTATTAACTTCAAAGTGTTCATTTTATCCACTTCTCCTTTAATGACTGCTCTTTAGAAATTTAAAACATGGTAGTATGGAGTACACCACCATAACTAGAGGTACAACCGAACACACAAGAGCGACCCATGTTGTACCAAACACTTTCTATTACATAAGTCCCTGGTGTGATTTCACTAAATAAATATTAATTTAATAAAAAAACAAAAGAACTAACATGCTACTGTTAATATATTTCCAACTATAAACTGTTGTAATAAATCACATAATTGCAACGAGCCAAATAAACAAAGGCATAGGCTTAATAGCAGCAACATGCCTGAAATTACATCGCCACCATTTTGTGTATATTATCGATACCCGTCTTTTGGTCTGAGGGTTGGAGTCGGTTTTGTTCTGCCCGTGCCTTCTAGACATGGAGAAAGAATGCATTCCTATCGTATATCGGGAGAGATGTTAAGGTTTCTTCCAGGAGAAACAGCGATGAAATCTGTTAAAAAGATTCGACAAAGAAAGGGCACTCATCTTGTTCTCCGCCATACATTTAAATGTTTACGCTGCAATATCTAAACTTTAAACGACTTTGTGGCAACGGCGCCCAATAGTGGTGAGTACAAACTACTCCATTTCAGTTCATGTCATCATTACAGGCAGACTTGTCTTTGTCGGACTATGAATTTGTTCACGCGTATTTTATATGGCGAAGATAAAGACCGTAAGGTCATCTCTTCGAGTACACCAGTGACGATTACATAGGTATTTAGAATACAGTTAATACCATTAATTTGACTCTAATGCTTATGAAGTGCTGCATTCTGCAAATAAATTAACTTATCATCATTGTGACCGGCAATCCTTGATATGGGACGACAGGAAGCTGTACAACTGCGAAGTATGTAAGGAAATAGTGAGCATTAAATGTTAATTTGATGTTTAAGGGTCCAAAAATACAACTGTGTCGAAGTGTATAGAAATCGGCGCAAGACCACAGGGAGTGCATATTCCTTCCAGTCAATGCCAGAATAACAATTCGTATGTTGCAGTGATATATCGATTCACGTAGCAAACGCCTGTATTATGAACACATTGTAGTCTTTGTCTAAGATTGGTGGTGACCGGATCCAGGGTAACTGGCAATTGATTAGAATGAAAGATCATTTCTCCTGTTACATCGCTTATTAAATTTCCGGACCAGAATCTCGTCAAAAGCATTTGCGCCCATGTGGTTAACGAATAGAATAGGTCTGTGGAACTGAAATAACGTCTGAAAGCTTGCAGAAGAACTTCGTTATTATTTATTTGCTTAATTAATGTAAAAATTATTGAGGAAAATGTAACATATATAATCATTTCTCCTCAGTAAACCTGAAAATAGTATGTGTAATAGTGTAATATAGAAAATAATAAAGAAGGAAGAAAATTGATTACACTGATTAGAAGAGGATTTGGAAAACAGGAACGCATTAATGTTTCTTGTTCATCTTTTCATGCGAAATGACGCCCCAAGCTACCTCACCCACTCCTCTCCTGTCGAAATTAGGGGAAATATAAACATTACTACACTTCTTGGTCTGTGTATG
Source organism: Metallyticus violacea (assembly GCA_030762175.1). NCBI lineage: Eukaryota > Metazoa > Arthropoda > Insecta > Mantodea > Metallyticidae > Metallyticus > Metallyticus violacea. Next base: position 350,587,252 of record CM060846.1, on the reverse strand, counting down.
CACAAGAATTTTCTCCTCATGCTCTGTCGATAAGTGAATTAATTTAGCCAACCGTATGTTACTCTTGTCTTCCACTAGAGAATCTAAGCAAGCAACTTATTTCCCTTTCTTTGATACAATCGAAAGGCTCCGTTCTGTAGTGTCCGATATCATACCCGTGCTGCGTTTTGAATTGTCAGTCAGTGAAGAGAAAGTCAACATAATAATAAGGTTTCTATGTATGAATATGTAGGAATTTCTATTTGAGGGCGATGCTTTCCGATAAGTGTGGTATGAATAGGCATAGGTAAGCATTGCTTGCAAAAGGTGCATCAGTATGCTTCGAGCATTCATTTCCCTACTATCTTTTTGAGACACATCACTCATAGTTAATTATTAGTTTAAATATTAACAGCAGGGTAATAATTACCACCACTTTCTGAATTATTCCTTTTCATCTTAGTAGTTGGCGAACACTAGCTATTTTGTGACCTGAATTATTCTGGAAGATCAGTCGTGTATGTCCCTCCTTGAGCAATCCTTATTGGAGGTTGCTGCATTACCGACTCAGGTAGTCCCTCAACATGAGTCTGCGTTACCGAAATGCAGATAACTACATGTTGTACCGACCCTTTCAGTGCCATGCATTCCTGCGACCAAGATCAGCTCAAAAAGGAACATTATTCTTTTATGGTGGTGGGGTGGGAGTTCTTGTCTCAAAGGTTTTTTGGCGAAGTTTTTTTTAAAAGCTTTTTGGGGACGACCTTATAGGATTTTATTTTATTCAATGTCGATCTTCGAGGGTTTTCGGGGAGTATTATTTTGTTGAATGGCGGAAATAAGTTGACCTTAAAATATCTGCTGGCGACGGAAATTTGTTGATCGTGGGATTTTACTTTTTATTTTTGTGGGATGAGCATTATTTTTTCGCTGGATTTTGTAAAATATTTCTGAGTTATGTTTTATGCCTTCGACCTTAAATATGCAAAAAGTGTTTTAACTATGCAAAAAATATTGATGATATCCAATGCCATTGTTAAAATGTAGATGACACAAGACAACGCATAAATTACTTTGAATAAATGTAAAAACTAACGATAAAATATAAATGACATTGATTAAATGCAAATTATATTAAAATGCAAATTACGTTGATAAAATACAAAAAGTGTTTATAAAATAAATATGACATTGATAAAATGCAAATGGTATTGATACAATTCAAGTAACATTGATAAAATGCAACTGACATTGTTTCGGGGCGAAAAATGGGTTTTAGATCTGCCCTGTGTACACGTAGCAATTTGTTAGGAAAAAATATAAAATATCATACCCTAAACTACTTCGAATTAGTGAGTGTGGACTGGAAGTTGTGTTGGGGCATGTTTTTCATCTCAGTCATGTTTCATACTGTCCAGGTGACACCTGTATGAAAGTTTTCCCCCCTCTCAGTGGTCGGGAATTTTTTACCTGTTATTGCTTTCCCTCGAGTCGACGTACTATTGTTTCTCAAAGGTTATTAAAAGCATTCCTATGTTTTGTGAATTGCTGTTTTAAAAAATTTTCTGGTGATGTTTTAAGGTCAGGCATTTTTTTACCTTCTATTGCCTTCCCCCTAGGGACGACCTGCTATTTTTTTCTCAAAGATTGTTAAAAGCATTCCCATGTTTTGTGAATTTATGTTAAAATAGTTCTTTTCTGGCGGAATTCAGGGTCATTTCTTAAACATGTTTGTTTTTCCTCGAGTCATTTTATTAAATGACTTCCAACCTGGGACCTGTTAAATGGATTTTTTCATGTTTTTAAGAACCCCTGTCTAAATGATTTTTCTAGCGATATTTCTTGGGCAAAGAAATGCCGAAAATCAATCTCATTAGTTGAAAACCAATTGGGCGGGGGATGTACCAAAGAAAAATCCATCCTCATTGGCTGAAATCCAAGATGGGTTGCACATGTGCAGTGGTGAATGAATCGTAGATATTGTCAAGTTTTTGGTATAAAAGTAATCCAGGAGTTATCAAGTGTGTCATGGCTTCTCGTGAACATGGTTTTGTAATATGCATTTCATCGACTACAAGAATTTCCTTTTTAGCGAAGTACAGCTAAGGTATTCTCTCCCCAATACGTTTGATGAGATAGCAGGTTATGGATACGAAATGCTACGTAAATAAGTGAAGTGAATATTATTGTAAACGTTGTGACAGTTATAGGTATACTGAAATCCACAAGCGGAGCTGTATTTGGAAACTAATACATATACCCCTGTGTGTTTCCAATGCAAGACTCTACGTGCTTGTAAACTCTATAATAAAGCAAGTCCGTACACATATATGCAAAAGCATTACAGGTCAACTTATGAGCGTCTTCGTTGTCCAATTTCCATTTTTATTTTAATTAGTTTGTGTGTGTATGTGTGTGTTTATATCATTCTAATTTTAAATATCGCCAAATTTCTAAAAAAAAATGTCAAGTAGACTTCATTGTAAACAGTGTAAAAATAATTTTAGAGAATATTCCAATATTCATTGTTGTTTGTGGAAGCTTTATTTTAACAACAAAACATTTTTCAATTTTATCATTGAGGATATAGAATGTAAAAACATTATATGGAAATAAAATGAACATGTACAGCTGTTCTAAAAAATCCATCTTTTTATCCAAAATTGTTTATTGTCAAGCACTACGTTTTGTAACTCCATAATATTACATTGCCATTTTTACATATACTTAACTATACGTGCAAGTACAAATGCGTCCACCGTATTTTTCTTTCATTGCCTATATGTTGTATGAAAAAATGTTAGCATAAGTATGGTTATATATTGATTTTTGGTACGATGCGTTAATTTGCAATATTTTTAGGAAATAAGGCGTGAAAATGTTAAATAACTCATGTAAGAGTATCTTACCCCATACTGCATATTGTAATTTCCATAATATTACATTACCGTTTTTGCATATGTGTACAAATGCAAACGCATCGAACGTATTTCTTGTTTGAGTATGTTTAATTTATAATGTATCAATTATTGCATAAAAATGTGTTTTGTGTGAATTACATTTTCCCAATGTTTATTTATTTGATCCTTGTTTCTACAAAAATCCACATTTTCACAATGTATTAACAAATGGGCGTATGTACAAAGCACGTTATCAAAGCAGGGTCAACATTACAAGGCTACATGAACAGTTAATCTCACTCTGTTAATAATAAAATATATTTATTTAACACTCATTTCATGTGTTTCATGTGTTTCTTTCTCCACATATGCCCTCCAGTTGTGTTCTCTATTTTCACGCGAGCCTCAAAACGTTAAGGTGTGTTTGTGTATTTTACGTCTTATGATCGCTGGTTCGTATCCACGTATTCTATCCCACTGTGCGCACCGAGAATCCTATGTGAAAATATTATAATTGTAAGTTCTTTTTCCATTTTTAACAAAGATTCATGTTGTTTTTAATGTAGTGTGAGTGATTCGATGTGTTTTCCGTCACTTTATACAATGTGAATACGTTATAGTTTTAATGTTTTCATATTGTGAAGAATTTTTTACATATTTTATATTCTATTAATATTTTTCTATAGTCATATTACAATATGTTCCGTCGACATGCACGAGTGGAATTTAGTGTATTTAGACACACTATTATGAACTCGTTGACCAGGGGCAGAAAAACATTTTGTAAAAATATTTTTTGCTTGCAACATTTTCTCATTTTGCAAAGTTCTGTAACCGATTCTGTTAAATGTTTTTTCATAAACAGACATATTTTATTTTATTTCAATTCGTCGTGATGTATCTTATTGGTGGGATGAAAGTTCTGCCGTAACGTATATAAATTTTTATTAAAAATGTAAAATTACAGAATGAAAATATTTCTTACTTGTTAGTTTGAATATCAATATTCATTTCCCAAAGTTAAAGCTGACTTCTCCCGAACAGCAGTGCGTATATATACATTTCACTCCTTTTAGCTTATAGTTGTTTGGGATAAGTGCAGGTATGAGCTTTTGCTGGTTCCATTATCTGCAAAACGTTTGTTTTCACTTCACAAGCAGATAAGATTTTGCATCTACCGTTCTTGTTACTCTATCAAGGAGTTTTTTAAACGAAGCCCTATTTACTAAAAATAAGAGTCTTATGCTGCTAGTTCCGAGTGATGCTATAATTTTTTTCTCACTGCATTTGTCATAGTAATTGTGCGGAACTATTTTCTGCTTACAAAAGATCAGCTTCTGAAAGTTTTAAAATTTCATTTTTCCATACAATATCATTGTTTTTTTTTTATCTGTATGGGCCAAAAGTAAAGTAATTTCGCCCCTTTAAAACAACCTTCTCATCGGCAATTATGTAGTGTAACTAAGGTTTCTTTGAAAGTGAATCTCTCTCTCTCTCTCTCTCTCTCTCTCTCTCTCTCTCTGTCTACTTTTTTATAAATAAGTGCCTTGTGCTGTTCGACCCGAATGATGCCTTAAATGTTTTCTCCATTCACCGTAGTAATTGAGCCGAAATATTTTTGCTTACAAAAGACAATTTCTGAAAGTTTAAAATCAGATTTATTCTTGCGTTTCTTTGGTTTTAACTGTATGTGGCTGAGAGTAAAGTGATTTCGCGTATTAAAAACGTTTACTTTCTCATTTCGAAAAAAAAAGTAACAAGGGTGTTTGTACTTAGGGGTAAGTGTTAATAAGACATGTGATGTATGAAATTTCCCAATTTTTCCAAGCAGAATGCATTTTATTTAGTTGTAGTAATTTATTTATTTATTTATATGTGTGTGTGTGTGTGTGTGAAAATTCCTGGCATCGTATCAGTTATAATTATCTGGTGACTGGAAAGGAGTTTGCTATCAGACGGAGCTGTATCAAGAATAGTATCCTTGTACTTGTCGAATTGTTGAGTAATTCCATGGGAAATTATGGTAAGTAAATTAAATGAACAAAAAGAGAAATATATATTTTAATACAACATTAGTGTGCAAAAAATACAATGTACATTTTGTATGTTTTTTTTTTTTTGTTTGTTTGTTTGGTTCTTTTTGTTATATAATATCGCAATGACGCAGTGTTTTAATGGCGAAACATGAACACAGATGTTGGATGTGCCGTACGTATATATACCAGTTATAGACCAATTAAATATTTAAAAAAACATGGTAAAGAATTGTCATTGCTGAGAAAACAGTGAAAGCGTATTATTTTGTGTGAACACAGTGGAGATGGATATATTTTATTGAATGGGTAAAAACAATTTTTGCGACGAAACACTATCAATTGCATCTTATCAATGTTATTTGCATTTTATTAATATAATTTGTATTTTATCAGTTTCATTTGCATTTTGTCGATGCCATTTGTATTTTATCAGTGTCATTTGTATTCTATCAATAATTTTTGCATTTCATTAACACTATTTTCATTTTAATAAAGTCACTTGCATTCTGTCAATGTCATTTGTATTTCACAACAATGTTTGCATTTTATCAACATGGTTTGTATTTTATCAGTCTCGTTTGCATTTTAATGTCATTTGCAGTTTATCAATATTTTTGCATAATTAGAAAATATTTGCACATTTTAGTTGAACGCATAAAATATAACTGAAAAATATTTAATCAGCATACAGCATAATAATAATGCCCACTCCACAAAAATAAAAGTAAACCCCCACGATTAACAAATTTCTGTCACCATCAGATTTTTGAAGGTCAACAAATTTTCACCATCCGATCAAATAACATCAAATAATGTCGAAGATCGACATTAAATAATAAAAAATCCCCAAAGGTCGGGCACCAAAAAGTTGCTAAATTTTATGGCGAGAACCCGCACTCTCATCCCACCCCTATAAAAATAATGTCCCCTTTTGTGCTAATCTTTGACGCAGGAATGCATACTACTGAAAGGGTTGGTACAACATGTTTTTAACGTAGACTCATGTCGAGGGACTACCAGCCCCTGGATGTCGGTAATGCAGCAACCTGAAATAAACATTGCACCACTGAGATCAATCTTTAATTAAAGCATTTTGCTTGAAGCAGCCGCTTAGAATGGAAGGGAATAAGACATTGGCCTTCAAAGTGAGAAAGGGTTAGAAACCATCGGGTTGGGCAATGTTTGGATAGCCGGTCAAAGTAACGGGGGAACTGTTTGGAGGAAGGTCAGGAACCGCCTACAGGATATACACAGGCAGCTTACAATCGACAATGTGGGGAGAAGATCTCGTTAGAAGATTAAAATCTGGATGGGGGATGGACCTGTACATCACAACACGGGCCAAACTCATTAAACAGGGACTCGCGTGGATTAGGCTTGGAGTATGGCGGCAGTTCAGGATCTCAGGTGAAAATGGAATGAGAATTTGCCCTTTATATGCAGAGGAAGAATCATGTTCTCACATCCTAGCGAAATGTAGCAGCACTGAGGTGTTCAGAAAAAAATACCTGCCGGTTTCCTTTACTAACAGACGGCAAGGAGCTGGGCTTTGATGGCAGGCAATGGTGAGGAGCAGGTAAACAATTAAATGTTGAGGATGAGACACCTCAGGTCTGAAATAGCTGAAAACCGTGGTGAAAACCGAGGGGGGAACTAAACTGAATTAAACAAAAATATATACATATTTTGTTCACTTATTCTACTGACAAGGGGGAAGGGGTTCTGTGTTCTAGATGTTTGCATTAAGCTAATATTGAAATAATAGTAGCAATTAAGATAATTTAATAATAATAATAATAATAATAATAATAATAATAATAATGATAATTTTAATGATAACAACAACAATAATAATAATTTTAACTGCGTTAGGCAATGACTTAGAATTTATTTATTAATAATGACTTATGACCAGGGCCCGGATTTTTATGTGCTAAAATACTTAAAATATTCATTTTTATGTTATAAAAATTTAAAAAAATATATTTGGTAAAAATTTAAAAATATGTAATAAAAACTTATTAAATTAAACAAACACCTGACATAACATAAAATAGTTAACTCACCAATTGCTCCTAATCATCAGATGTGGAACACTGATTGGAATTGCAATGAACGACTAACGTCTTCTCCAAATTTTCCATCAGAAATCCACGCCTATTGTCACGAAATAATGCCTTATATTGAGAAAACGACCGTTCTGCGTCACACGAGGTTAACCTCGCATATTTGAAACGGGGCATATCACTAACATCCACACCATCAACATCACTTGTTCCCTGGGCTTCCAAAACTAGTCCTACTTTGCTAAGGGTTTTGTAACCTGTATTTCTGTCAAACTAATCCTTAAATTTTTTCTTTAAGACTTAGGCTTTCGAATTGGAAAGAGCGTCCTGTTGTCTTTCTATTTCATTAACTGCATTACTCAATAAATCCCCCTAAGTGTCTAGTTTCTTTATAGAATGAGTCAAAAAATCCGAAATTGGCGGATATGAAAACCAGGTCACATTTTAAATTGCTGTCTTTTACTAAATTTTGAACATCAACTGAAGAAGCTTCGTCTGGGTCCAGTTCACTTACTACACATACAAATGCTTCAAATTTGTCTGCGTAATACATTTCTGTGTCCCAACGCGTGGTTATGGGTTTAGAAGGCAGTGGGAAATCAGGATTTCTTTCCTTGAAAAGATAGACTTTAATTGGTGATTAAAAAAAATCCCGTTGGACACTAACTGGTTCACTTTCGGATAAAGTGTTCGGATTTTGTCACACAGTCTGTGTAGAGCATGTATGATACATGTCACATGAACCATTTTAGCATAACATACACAAAGAGCTTCACCAGCCTTCTTCATATATGGAGCACCATCGCTATAAAAAGCAAAACACTGTCGTACTTCACACCATTTGGCCATAAGATCTGCAAATCTTCATTGAACAGCCCAGCAATTGACGCGTGATTTATAACTGGCAATTGTTTACAAGCTAGTAAGAAGTGTTGTTTAAAAAAAATGTCATCATTTTCCAACACATCTTCTAAAACATTTCCCACTTTTCTAACGCCAGCAGAATCGCAAGTTTCGTCAATGTTCATGCAGATCTTATTTTCTCATGCTGACCTAATGCATTTTAATGTTTCATCATAGCACTTAGGGAGATAATTTTTCCGAAGAGTTGATTAATCAGGAGTGCTTATATCTGGCAAGAAACTTTTTGAATTTGGGATTGTTTACGTTATAAAAGGGTATATCGGCCGAAACAAGTGCTTCACATAAATCTGAACAATACTGTGAATTTATTTTAACGTTAGATGAGCATGGAGTAGGTTCTCCTATAAGAACTTGCCGCGAGGAAACACGGGAGGAAGCTGCGATGTGTTTATTTCCAGATAAATGTTGTATTATCTGCAATCGTTGATCTGCACATACACATTTCCCACAAGGTTGGCAAAATAATACCCTACCGTCAGGGTAAAAATGTTTTCAAACTCCAATACGTATTTCTGTAAACGTTCACGCACACTTGATTTCACTTTCGGCGCGTTTAATAAAAACAATTCACACACCTAAAATCATAAACGTTTACTACCTAGACTGGATCCCGACTGAAACAGAAATACATACGCAGTTACGAACTTACGACTGCACATCGGGGATTCACAGAATTTATCGCGGTCGTTCTCCGCTCCTTATACCGTGTGAAAGATAAGCCATAAGGTGGGCGGGTGGGGAGTGTGTTGAGACGGTAATATTGCAGCAGATGTAACATTTATGTGCTAACGCAGTTCTTGCAGTATTTGTTTCTTTATTGCGAAAGAATTATTAAAATATGTATTTATTGCAAAAAGAACAGAAATATTTAATTAAAATTACGGAAAAGTATACAAAATATGGATTTATTACAACAATATTGGAAATATTTATTTATTTACATATTTTTTTTGTAAAATATGTGTTTTTATGTGAAATAAGATTTTTAATTTATACTTGTGGATTCCCAATCGGGATAATAAACTTTGTTTTAGGAATGTACTTCTTAGAAAAAAAAAAGTTTTTACATACAAATTCGGGCCCTGCTTATGACCTATTCACTGATTTATTTAAGTAATGTACTTTTTATGCATTATGAAATGTGGACCAGCGCGAAGGCTACAAAGCTAACTTTATGTATGTTAATTTGAATAAACGCACTCATTCATTCATTTACCTGATTAAAACCAATATTTTGCGACAAATTTGGTACTCTGAAAGCAAATCTTACTATAGAAAAGTGTATATCTCTTAGTATGCGAGGTAACAATGACATGTTTTCATGTGCGATTTTTTTAGCATTCAACTGAATTGCGTGTGATGTAAAACAACGCAACTCACTTGGTGCTCAAAGGCTTAATTTCTACCCCGATAATCTGTAGGTGTTAGTAATCCTCTGTGAACCAGTCCATTTTTATTAAAATAATCTCAGGGGAAGCACTTTCGTTACATTTAAGGTTTTTCAGTTGGTGATTTAATCACAGATTTATTTTTTATTTTTATTTATTTATTGTACTCTGAAACCGTACAAGCTGCTCTTCAAAATCTTACAATGATGCTTTTTTTGAATGGTGTTTAATGCCGTTTTACTACTGAGACACCATAGATGGTGGACAATGATGGATAATACATAAGATGAAATTATATATTGCGAAAGGATTTTTGTTTTAGGAAGGGAACGTTCCAGGCCTAAGTTTAGAGTAACTTCCCGGTATTTGCCATTTATGAGGACTGAGGAAAACCCGAAAAAATTCTCAGTTAGGAAGGACAGTTCTGGCGGGATTCGAACCCCAGACCTTCCGCTCACAAGTTTGCCCCCTTAATGACCTCGGCCACCCTGGCAGTACTACTATGATGTGCATAAGAGAAATCTCCCTTTCGAGACTATTGTAATGACTTTTGAGCCTCTGTACTACAAGGGTTACTGCTTTCACCACTAAATATTAGCATATGTTCATATCCTGAGGTTCTGTATGGTTTGAAACCTGTACCGAATGGAAATCACTTGCCATTCCTCATTGCAAATAGCAGCAAAGACCTTGAAAGTAACTTTTAAGTTCAGTTTGATAGGAGTGAAGGACTTTGCATGATGTGACCTTTCTAAGCAACGGGCTAATTGTTGTGTTCTAATTTGAAACAATTAAACATGTAAGCTCTCTATACTGCAGCATTACATAGAGCTGTCAGAAAATAATTATAGTTTTAGAAACGTCAAAATTATGTTTGTTTGCATATATGTAAACAATTTCGTTTATAACTGGAACTGGGACAGAAATGATAAATGATCAAAACAAGATATTACTTCGCTCTTTCCAATAAAAATTCAAACTTGTGTTTCGAAGACTATATGCAAAATGCGAATTAAAAATTCGTTTTCAGGTAGAAACCTTACTGACACACTCCATAGTAACTATAGTGAAATTAAAACAACTGACAGTTCGTGGCATGGAGAGTTTCCATGGAAACTCCCCCTTCCTGCTTCATTTTCTTTCATTCTAACCAATGAACTGTCACAGCTCCCTTTTCCTCTCATGCAGAAACTGTCTATTCATAGCCACATCCACCGCCACGGTCGTACAAGCGCGGACTAGTGAGCGGGAGGTCTGAGTTTCGAACCCCGCCAGGACCGTCCTCCCTGACTGAGATTATTTCCAGGTTTTCCTCAGTCCTCATAATTGGTAAATGCGGGGGAGGTACCCTAAACTTAGACCTGGAACGTTTCCTTCCTTTAAAAAAACTCCTTTCCCAATTTATCATTTCTTCTCATGTATCATCAGTGTCCACCGCCTGTGGTACCTCAGTAGTAAAAACGGGCGTTAAACACCATTAAAAAAATAGCCACATCTGTTCTTTGCAGCGTGTGCTTTCTTCATGGTTTTTGCGCTCTTTCTTGTAATAGTAATTAATATAATTAGTGTTTTAGGAGTATTTTGTTTACTACTATTATACAGTCTACTACTACTACTACTATTATTATTATTATTATTATTATTATTATTATTATTATTGCGTTATTGCTGTAATCACATACTACTATTATATCTTCGTTTAGTGTTATCAGTGTAATCGCATGTTGTTAATGCAGAAATAATAGTGGGTTATTAATGAACAGTGATATATTTAATATACGTACTTGAAGCAGAATGTCCCCAAGACTGGTAGCAAACGCAAACGAGGGTGGCCTAGTTTATTCCATACGAAAAAAAAAAAGCGAAGATAAGAGGCAGGCATGGATGTGGGTCCTTCGTTATCAAATTCGTGACATCATTGCGCATATGAAAAGTGATGAACTGTTGATGGACGATAAAGCCGCGGGAAGAACAGCGAGTGCATTGAATGTACTATGAAGAATTGTAGAAAACGAGTGCTAACATGGAAATAAAGCGTTTCCTACCCATGCCAATATAACATATTTTCTTCTTCTACGTGTTGGGAATGTGTCCTGAAAGTTGGTTCTGCCTTATTGTTACACCCGGTATTTCAATGTGCATTGAAATAGATAAACAATCTAATAAATGAGCTAGGTGAGGCGAAGAAGAGTAGATGGGGAGGAGCTTTACCATCAGCTGGACCATCTTTAGGAAGACTGCAACCCCGGGAAAGGCTGGAACATAGAAAGGCACCAACCTGGAGCTCCCAACATGCTGCAATTAGGCGGCACATTTACGCGTAATATGAAACAAAGGACCACCCTATACTAAAGAACCTCTAGCACTAGTCTTAAAGAATCCATCCCTTTAATGTTAACGAGTCCTCCCTTCCAATTTGTCTTAACTAGCATTTAATGTTGAAAACTTTTCAAATTATTCGGTATTAACAGAAAGACAAAACATTGTTGCCTGAAAATTAAGCTTACGATTACAGAACATAGTACGCGTGGATGTGACGTGGGTCAACACAGGTCACACCAAGGCCAAGGGGTAACTAACCGCTAAACTAAAAACACCGTTAGGCACAGGAATGAGATCCGTTGTTCATGTTCGCATTTTCCGTGGCTTTCTAATGTTTCTTTCGCGAAAAACTGAATATTAGCATCATATCTTTCCCTATCAAATAGGTTGCCATGGATAATACACGATATCATTCTGTAATAGGAAACAAAGCCCCGATAATGCGATGCTTGACAAATAACATACTAAAATAGCTGAAAGAATGTATATCGTTCAAAAATAAAAATTTACCAAAGCAAACATAATGGAACTTTTTGCGCCATTCAAACCAGTGGCGCGGTGTGAAATAGATGAGGTGAGGGGAAAACATGATCTTCTTGTCATCAGTTTAGCTCAATTTAAAACATCTGGGCTCAAGTAAAGGGTTATAGGGTTAAATAAAATTAAACATTTTCATCGCAGAAGTAGAGCCCCTCACCAGGGAGGAATCCAAAAAGTAATACGACTGGGCAGCGATGGTATCACACAGCACAAGAGTTGTCCAGAACATTGGGAGAAAGAAGGGGTCGTGGATAAATGTGGATGAAATAATCGTCTTCCTAAACAGTAGCTCAGAAGAAGAGCAAATGGATTTGTCATTGGGAGTAGCGTCCCTTAACACCTGAGTAATCATTTCGTAATCTATTTATTACTTTTCCTCTAATTCATTGCAAAACACGATTCATTGGTAAATTTTCTTTTATTTCGCAGCTTTAGCCGCAAGCATATTATATATCTACATTTGAAACATGCAAAAAACCCAAATAGCAACAATAATAATTAATTTACATAATGATGCAAATTGGAAGTAAAGGACAGACCCATATACAGGTAAGTTGGTAGCTACTGCAATGTGGCCATGCCAGTAATCTCACCTCTGTACTATGAGTTAACTGTCAGAAGACTTCTGTTCTTTTAATTCTATTATAGCGAACCGGAAACACTCAGGCAACTATGTGAAAGAAATGAGCAATGTGTAGATAGCATTTTTATGCATTTCTTTTACAGCCACTACATAAACCTAAATATGAACACGGAAGAAACAATACACATTATGAAACTTGTTGATTATCTCTTGATAATTACGTAGAGAACCAGCACCATTTCCACCTTGTTTCTGGACAGATAAAAGATTTTGCACCAATAAATACGATAGTTTTCAATTATATTTTATTTTAATTTAATCATCCCCATTTAAATCTGTACTAACTTTTGGAAATAGTAGCACAATGAGCTTAGTAAACATGAATTATAAACCAAAGAAAAAACCGGCAACACGATGTAAATATGTTGTTCTACAGAGAAAAATATCTGAATACAGAGTACGCTAAATATGTGTTTTGTTTCTAAAATAAAACAAATCCTCTTTAGCAATTATGTGAGAAAGTTTTCCACCACGCCAGGTTTTAAGATCTGCCAGTCCTAAGTCCGCATTAAACAGAGACTATAATTACAAGTTCGCATTTCATCTCTTACCTGTCTCTATTGTTAGTTCGCATTTTACATATTGAATGATATTCAACATAATCTTAAGTCAGCAATTACGTATTTCGGTACAACTAACTAATTCTATTTATTTCATAAAGGAGATGAAAGATCTTAAAAAAAAAAAAAAAAAAAAAAAAAAAAAAAAAAAAAAAAAACAACCACTATTACCACCGAAGATTGGATTGATATAAGCATTCTAGTGTTATTTATATGAGAAGTGATTTGTGATAAATAAGTAGAATTGTACTATAATCAAATATTAAAATAACGGATGGTCAAAACCTTAGGTGTCACCAGCTCTAAAATAATTTATCATTATATACAAAATGTATTACTGTATGACATTTAGTATATTTGATTGAGATTGTTAATTTTTATTGCATCTTTAAGATGTGAAGCCTCATGTATACTGTCCTTAAAGAGCTCTTTGAAAACCTGTACAGGCTACATTAACGAAATGAAGTTGTTTGACTTTTAGTATGCCGAACGGAATCAGATGCAGCATAAACCAGTAGTAGAGCAAAGCATTTGGTCATTCACGAATAAGGTGACTATTAACCATCGATTTAAATAATCTCGTAATAAAACATGTTTTTTTAAAATAAATTAAATGAAAGTACTAAAATAATAAATCCTGATAGGTTTCTTAAGAATAGAACATTTAACATAATCTAAGTTTAGCACAAAGCATCATTCAGGGGAAATTTGTGTAGTATTGAAAGTTTTATAACCTAAAACGTTTTAGTAATATTTCTGAAAAATTAAATAAATTGCTTTATCTAAAAATATCTACAAATGTTACAGAGGCCTTCTTCAACTGCAATTTCGATAAAAACTCTTCGAACCGGAATTACGATTCCTTCTAAACTCAGCGTGTGTTATTTCATTTTAAGGCTATCTCAATTACTTTTATAATAAATAATAACGAGGGGCAAACATTTTTGATTAGTGTTTAACGCCCCTTTTTACTACTGAGGCAACACAGGCGATGGACGCTGATTATACACTAGACGAAATGATATATTGGGAAAGGATTTATTTTTAAGAAAGGAATCGTTCCAGGCCTAAGTTTAGGGAACCTCCCCGGCATTTGCCATTTATGAGGACTGAGGAAAACCTGGAAAACACCCCAGGACATCCTGGCGGTATTCGAACCCAGACCTCCCGCTCAGGAGTCTGCGCCCTTAACGACCTCGGGCACTCGTGGCGGTCTGGAGGGGACAGAAATTACATTCAAAATATCAGCAAAAAAATGCATGCGATGCTATTTACACAATTAAATAGTGTTATCTGTCCCTGCGGCTATCATAACTATTTACACAATTAAATAAATCCTTCTAAGTCACCGATAAATCAATGAAATCAATGTGATATTTACAAATATATAAATGTTAAATTACAGGAGGGGCGCCAATTATAAATGCTGCTAAAATCTCGGCAGCCGGACATGTCTTGCTCTAATCCCACACCAAGCTTCAATTTACATATCACTATTTTTTTTAATACAATTTATATTTTCAGAACACCAATAACGAGGGTCATGAAATTACACAAGGTCATTTAGGTGGAACCACACCTCGTCTGAAAAGAACACAAGCTGTGGGGTCAAGTAACCCTTCAGTGACTCATAATAACGCACACGTGTGCACTTGTAAAGTTTCAGATTTAACAATTTTGTTGCAAATGTAAGACATTGAAACCGCAACTTGCACTAATTTTGGTTGTGATTTTGTTAGCTAACGTTCAAGATTTGTACCAAATTCGTCTAATTTGTCTTCTGTTAAACTGCATGTTTTCGTGCGTGTTCTTTATTTTGCACTAAACCCGTAGTATTAGATGTATTCACAACACCGTAAATTGCAGTTCTGGAAGGAGAATGTCCAGAGAAATTCCTCACGAAAGCGACGTGCTAATTCGTAATTATAACATTTATACACAAAAATACTTTACTCTTGGACGTAGCGAACGAACGTAGACTACAGACTGCTCGGAAGCTTAAAGATAGGCAGGCCGGTGGCCATGAGTGGGGAGGAGAACTGGCCTTGCCCGGGACGCAAAACCCGTGCCAGCGATGAGGGCATATTCTGGAAGTCCAGTTAATTTGATAAAAAAGATCAGCTGAAAATAATGAAATTACTGTTAACTCTGAAAAAGAGGCTGGAAAGAATTTTAAGATTTTTGTGGAATTCATTTTTAGTTTTTAAAATGCAGCAAGAGTTTTGTAAATTTCAGAATGCAACACTTCAAATATTGTTTAAAGAAGCTTGTTAATAAAAGTACTAAAATATTATTAATACTAATACAACTTTAATATGTATAGCTATAGCTGAAGGTTTAAGGTGAGTTTAAATTCTGCAAACATGAGATAACAGTCCCTACAAGATTACACGCCCACTTTTAATGACGATGTAGTTCTTCCCAAATCCGCCAGAGTTCTCTTAACTGAGTTGTGATTCCGCTTAGTTTAAATGAGAAACATACAAAAAGTCAACTCGAATATAATATTTTGTTACAAAGAAACCTTATTTTATAATATTCACAATAGAGAAATTTACAACTTATATTTATATAATATTAACACTGATAGGGCATTTATTTGGTTGGGTTTTATGTTAAATAAAAAAAAAATGTTAAAGTTACAGGTTCCTTTGGAAAAGTATTGTCAGCACACTATTATTAATGCTACCTATCTCAATGACAATTATTTCATGAAATCTTTACAATTTGAGAACCTTTTGATCTAAATATTTTGTTCTGAATTTTCTCATCCTTTCGTTTGTGTGTACTTTCTTGGCTTCACTATCGAGAATGGGGTTTAAAATTCTGTCACAAGAATGTAACATAATCCGTTTTGACCACAATCCCTGCATTTAAAGGTCTCTATAAACTTGGGAACAATGAGACTTTAAAAAGATTTTCACCGGGCGGACATTTTCCACATATTTTAAAAGGCGAAAAGGAATGTTAAACTTTTTCAGGAAGAACAAAGTATTTCGATTGATAGCCGAGCGCTCTCGGTCTTGCAGCTAAATAAGACATATCAAAGGGCTGTCAGTAGTTCTTGACAGTTCTACGCAAGACAAAACAATCAGTGTTCTCAGCTACTCCTACTATGTAGCCACCAGTCACTCCATGATTACCGATTGTTTTAAAAAAAAATATTAATAACAATTAGTTAATTGTGTACATCTACGGAATACAACATTTCTTTAGTCATTTCTCTATATTCTTAAATTTATTAATGTTATTTTCAAGTAAAGACATTTATTTTTTCCATAAGATTCCTTCAAAATTTTTATTTTGCTTCTTAATTTACGTACAGTATTCTCAGTCGACAATTCAATTTACTGTTAACATGTATTTACATTTTATACTGCTGGATTTCTGAAAACATCCGGCGCATTGACGTGTATTCCTAGTTCATTGGTGACGGTATTAAATTTTCTGTATTATTATTAGCTATTGTCTGTTTTACTTTCTTCATTTTAAACTGTGATGTATTATGAATAGGAATGGACATTTTCTGCGACTCCCATCTATCTGAGAAATAACTTTCAGGGAACATGAGTAGATAATGCATTAATAAATGCTAAATTAAATGCATCAAGATCCTTGCAGTGGGACTAAGCATGTTGGACAAGTTACAAGAGAGGCTTGGTTTTGATAGAACATATATAATCATTCATAAGGAGCGAAACAACAGCAGAGTTAACCCAATAAAAGTAATTTATAAAGTTTACAGGATAACATTCTTAGAAGAATAGAAGAATAGTTAGCAATTGGAGTAAAATCTTCCTGGCTATTTTGCTGTGGTCCATGATTTACCAATTGCTGCGAGTTTAACTGTATTAATCATAGCCTGGGGAATATTAAAAGGAATAATCTTAATTTCTCCACGTAAATTGGGGCTGTAGAACGAAATGACACGGACGCACACACATAAAGATGCAGAACAAGAATAAAACATTTAAATATTCACAAGATATCGCTCGCTATATTTCGAACCACTGGTGTTCTTCAAAGGCAAGCCTTATTGACTTTGAAGAATGCGAGTGATTCGAAATACTACGATTGATAATCTGTGAATATTTAAGTGCTTTATTATTTTTTCTGCATCTTTAGTTATTGTTATTAGTTACATTGTTCAATGTGTTACTTCATGTTTCATTTATATTATATATAACATAAATCAGAAAGCTTTCAGTTTTTTTTAACTTTTAAAACAAAACAAAAAAAATGTAATTTTTCGATTATTTTTACAAAATGTTAACTTTGGGTTCCTATCCCTAAAATTGGTTAAAAGGTATAATATAAATCCTTAAGTGCAGAAGCTCACTTGTGAAATTTGTTTCCTGTACGGTAGTTCAATGTTGAAAACAATATTTTTATGCCGACTTCCTTATAGGTACACTGCTTAACCTATATTTACATAATTCTAAAAATTTGCGATAAATTGAGTATATGCTTTATTATAGCAATTTTAATTATAAGTGCAGATATTATTATTATTATTATTATTATTATTATTATTATTATTATTATTATTATTATTATTAAATGTTGCGTTTGGATGTAGCAAATTTCCAAATTATCATTTTGCGTGCTCGTCTTTCATTTTTCCACACCGCCCGGCTATGCGAAATATTTTCAGCTGTTCGTTGTTTGTTTTTCAGAGTTGCCAAACCTTTATCATTATATGTACTGCTCCGCTGTCTGCATTTGTTTTTCACCCCACAGACGACTGTGCTCGAGCTTCATATTTTTCTCTTATTTGTTCATCCGCTTGAGCGATTCCATATTATTTGTTTTTTCAAAGCTGCCGACCCAACCGTAATATAATTTTACGATGTACGAATACGCTCACGTGTATTTATTCCATTTCTCTCTACCGCCGCTTCTTCATGCATGGCGTTTAGCGGATCTAACTTTATTTTTGAATTTAGCATATGTGGCTGAATGTGTAGAATTGTGGAAATGTTGTGAACTGTTAGAAATATGTTTGAATCAACCAATATGATTTTTCCAGCGTTTACTGAAGTGTACAAGTATACGGAATTAGTTTGCATGAAGCAGTTATCAATTTAACAATATATAGTTATGAAAAGGAGTAAAGCATGGAATCTTAGCATTTATTTACCCGAGGTCAGATTTAGGTTAGTGTGTATGTATAAGAATTCATTACCATTTACCTTTTTCCATTTATTGTATTTGTTGCACTTATACTTACAAATAGGTGAAGGGAGGCCTTTAGACCGTAGCGACCCTCAGGAAGCCACTGGGTCCTCCGATTTGTAGGATTTACCAGAGATTATGTTTATGTTAGTTGTGTATATGCATTGATTATTAATCGCATTTTTATTGCTGTATTTAATGATGTTAAAAATAGCTAGATTTTGAGGATTTACCAGAGATTATGTTTAGGTTAGTTTGTATATGTGTATATGCGTTGATGTCGGTCCTGGTGGTGTAGTGGTTACCATACTTGCCTCCTAAACCCAAGATCGCGGGTTCGAAGCCAGGACCGATGGATTTTTTCGGGGCATAAAAATCCTAAGTATGGCTTCCTTCGGAAGGGAAGTAAAGCCGTGGGTCCCGTGTCGTACATTTACGGCACGAAAAACAACCTCAAGCCTGAGAGAGAGGCCTCCGAGCAAAATTTGTCGGCCGTTTCACGCTCTGAGTTGAATGGGACGCTGATGACCTGAGCTGTTAAAGAGCGTCCATAAATAAAAAAAATAAAAAATCATTCAAAAATGCATTGATTACTAATAGCATTGTTATTGCAGTATATAATGATGGTAAAAATAACTAGATATTGCATTTCGAAGATGGGAGTAGACTTAGGACGGAGATTGGTAGCTCGCGGTTCCAAAATCCAGAAATACTGGTATACTCCTATATTACTGTGTATAACGCTCATTAAAGGGCATTTTGCTGTTAAATATTAGCATGTGTGCATCTGCCATTTGTTTTCTTACTCACTGTATTTCAACATGGCCGTGTGTAATTTTGGTATGTTAATAGCTTAAGTCTAAGAGCAGGTAGTTTGATGTAAATCATTTATCCATAACTCCACTTGCATTGCATTTGGTACTTTGGAAACGCGTTGCTTTAATCAAGTAGGTAATGTAATCTTTTATTTAATGTCATTTTTTACATGTTTTATGTAATTTACCCTTATTCACCGTTGTCTCTTCAATTCTGGTTTCTAGTAGGTGCTGGTTCTGTACTTTCCTCGAAAACCCAACATCACGGGTTCAATCCCGGTCAAGATCGATGGATTTTTTCGGGCGTAAAAATCTAAGTCAGGCTTTCTTCGGAAGGGAAGTAAACCCGTGGGTCCCATGTCGTACATTTGGTGCATGAAAAAGAACCTCAAGCCTGAAAGAAGAGGCCTCTGAGCAAAATTTGTCGGCCGTTTCACGCCCTGAGTTGAATGGGACGTCGATGACCTGAGACATTAAAGAGCGTCCGTAAATAAACCAAATCAACAACAATTCTGGTTTCTAGTGTATTTCTTACGGTTAATACGCAGCAATTTCCTCCTTCGTTGAATTTCAGCTATAACAGCAGATGCACTTTTTGGGAGGGTGGATGACGTACTAGCTTTTAAAAGAGTAATTTTTTTTAATTAACTTTCGTGTTATTCTTGGTAACTTTAACACTTTAATTGTTCTGTGTCCCTATATGGTAGTTTATACATTGAAATTAAATAACGATAGTTGCTATTTTTAGAACTAAAAGCATTAAACACGCAATTAATATTTTAAAAGTATATACGATTTTGTATTTAAAAAATTAATATTTGCCATCAAGACTTTTTAAATGTTAATGTATTAAGGTCTTAATAAAATGCATGCACTCTTTTGCAATAACAGGTCTTTGTTCAATATTTTACATATTTCTCCACACAAAATGTGATCAATTATAATTTGTTATATTGGCATTATAAAAAAAAACTATATCCTTTTATGGATCAGTCAAAAGATTTTATCTCTTCACACTTTTACGTATACTTAACGTAACTGTTTATTTATTGTATTTGTATAAACATACCGTCAACACGCCTGTACGTCGAGATTCCGGCAGCCCTGCGTTTCTCCAGCAATTTCAAGTTTTAAACCAAGGAGGATGTTCACAGTCGGAAGATATGGAATAGAAACACCGTTTTTCTCGATTTGTTCCATTTAAAACGTCGAGCTGTACTCGCCGTAAAGGCTCACCAATGGAACAGTCACATGCAAAGCCGGAAACTACTGTGGTAACTTTCGTTCAGCTTTGAGGAGGTAGAACCAGTCTCTGGGAGGGGGCAACACGGAGGGGAAGCGCGCCGAAACCTGTACAACTCACTCGTGAAGTGGGAGTCCTAAAGTGATGGACGTTTTATTCACAAAGCTGTGTTGCGCGCAGCGGCGTGGTAAATTGCTCCCCTCTGTCATAAGGCCTTGGCTCTCATTTCATCCTTTCACAAAGGAAGCATGGTTTAAAATCTATTGATTTGAACGAAACTGCAAATAAAATTAACTTTATAAAATATATACGTTGGGCACTGATTAATAACGAAAATAAATAAACAAACAAATAACAGTATTTACCCAGCTATGAAAAGAAAGGGTTACTTTGGTGTAATAATGGCGAAAATATATACTCATAAAATAAAAGCACTTTTAACGTGTATATCTTGCGCAATTTTAGCCCATAAAATGTATAAATAAATTGATCATTCCTTGTGTTAAAGAAATAGTCCCTGTATTTCTCACTAGGAGAAACAAGTAAGATACATTAACTATAGCCCTGAATATTGTTACCAATATCGCAGCGGTGGTAGTTAGTGCTTTTTAAAAAATTTTGGCGAAATAAAATTACAAATTAATTTTTTTATAAATGTTTATTATTCTAACATTTTCTTTATGTACAATACTAAATTGCTATTTAAAAATGTAATATCATTGGGCTGAAACAAGATACAGTTTATATACATGGACATAGGCAATAATGGAAACAGCTGATATTTTCTTCCAGCTTGACAAGGTTACTTATGCAAATTTAACAGTTAGCGCTATGTAATATCGCTAAATGCACTGTGGCCTAATTTTAAAAATTGCTGAAGAATGTTAAACTTTACATTTGTAACAATAATCAGGTAAGATTTGTATGTAATTGCATATTTAATTTGGTTTTACTTTTGTGATATGGAATTAAGTTCAGCAATACGTTTCATGTTCTTCTATGCTTGTACGTAAAATGCAAATTTCGAATGTTGCTGCATACTTCATTATCTTTCCATGCATCGAGCATATAATAAACGGATTTTTTTTTAAACTTTTCAAATTAATATTTAAATACATAAGTGACAAAATAAAAGTCCTCACTGTGTAGATGCCCATAAGGAGCCTCTCCAGTACGGGTGCGACAAAATCACGTGATATTACCGGGGAATCCCTCATTCCATTTTCCTTGTCTATATTGCGTCTCCACGCAGCTCAAACCTGGCCTGCTGATCTGATGCTGCTCAGTTTTTCCATGAGGCAGGTCTGTGAGGTTAAGGTAGTGTTATAATGTCGAAAGAAAAGTCACCTAGAAGTTCGCTTTTAAAACAGTGATTTAAAACATGTGGAGAGTCGCATTTCGCTATAGACAATGAAGTTATTTACTGGGTCGTGTGCAATAAACAAGTAGCAATTGATAGAATATTTCAGTTAACTCACCACACATTTACCAACCAGCTCATTGCAATCAAACAGAAAAAAAATTCCCAATAACACTACTGACACAATTCACGAAAGAATGCAGTGAAATATGTGAAGGTCAAATAGCTACAAACACAAGTGGAATTCACTCAGTAACCATACATTCCGGAAAAAAATGTTGGAAAAATGTTGTTTTAACGCCTTTGTGAGGAAACTACTCTGAGAAAAAAGTATCTAGATAGTTGATGCCGCGAAACAATTTTTTAAAAAAATCCGACTCTCTCGTATATGAGTAGCAGATGAAACTACAGATGCCTGTAGGGAAAATATGTGAAGATGAGCCACGAAAACTGTACTTGATTGCTTGCAGGGTTTTAGAAAAAACAAAACATTCTACTATTAGTTGCTTCGTGAATGACGCTCTGAAATTATTTGGCCAGAAGTAGCCAGTGAACAGAAATGTTGAAATCTGCTTTCAGATGCTGTAACTTACATGTTAAAAGCTGCTTCAGCATTAAAAGTATCCCCCCCCCCCAGCTTATTCGATTGTGCATTGTGCAAAAGCCATGAGGTAACATTTTCCTGACGAGAACAGTTTAATATCCAGCACCAAGAAAGTATTTGTTATTAAAGGCCCGTCCAGAATTGGTGCTTACGAAGGAAAATTTCTAGATCTCCCATTACCCCCAAAGCCAATACTTACCCGGTGAGGACCTCCACCAGTGGCCGAGGTCGTTAAGGCGCGGACTCGTGAGCGGAAGGTCTGAGGTTCGAATCCCGCCAGGACAGTCCTCCATGACTGAGGTTTTTTGCAGATTTTCCTCAGTCCTCATTAATGGCAAATGCCGGGAAGGTACCCTAAACTTAGGCCTGAAACGTTTCCTTCCTTAAAAATAAATCCTTTACCAATATATAATTTCATTTCATGTATCGTCAGTGTTCACCGCCTGTGGTGCCGCAGTAGTAAAAACGGGCGTTAAAAACCATTCAAAAAAAAAAAAAATTGTTTGTACGCTGTGTCCAACTGATGCTTTGCCAATTCAACGTTTTCGGAATATTTTGATAGTGAGCATTTGCAAAGGGACTTGACTGTAATCAAGGCATTGTTGATTGATCTGGTTTATTTACGGACGCTCTTTAACTTCTCAGGTCATCAGCGTCCCATTCAAATCAGAGCGAGAAACGGCCGACAAATTTTGCTCAGAGGCCTCTCTTTCAGGCTTGAGGTTCTTTTTCATGCCGTAAATGCACGACACGGGATCCACGGCTTTACTTCCCTTCCGAAGGGAGCCGTACTTTGAATTTTTACGCCCGAAAAATCCATCGATCCTGGTCGGGATTGAACCCGCGATCTTGGGTTTAGGGGGCAAGTATGGTTACCATTAGTAATCAAGACACATTTCCAAAGTTATACCTTGAAGTCACAAAATAATTGGAAAAAATCTTGTTTGTTTTTACATGCATGTTTATCAGTTCTCAATGCTCCTTTAAAGCATGAAAGAAAATTAAGTGATAAATTGTGCGGTGTTTCAGAAAGAAATCCTGACATTAAAGTTTTGTCTTCTGTGGATAAACATCTTTAAGGTGAAAACTCAGCGCATTCTTAAGAAATGTCACTAGCGTTATAGTAAGTTCGTTCAAATGTTACCCAATAACGGATGCACACATTGGAAGATCATTCTCAGCATACAAACTTGTGTTAACCGATAAACACTCGAGCATTTGGAGAAAACGATTATTGTAAACTGCAAATCAAATTACAACGACCGGAATGATGTCTAAGGAAGAATGTACATTGGAAGTACCAAAAAATAAGCTTAAAGTTAACAATTTTTGTGCATGTTTGGTGCATTTTTCCGAAATTATAGGGCGTATTTTAAAGATTTTGACAGCATAAATGCATGAATATTTGAGATATTTTAGTGTATACAAATCCGATGTCTGTTCCATATTAAACCAAAGTTGGTAACACTGAAGTGTTATGATATACCGTACTACAATGCGTTACAAAATTTATTATCGTTGTTACTCTTGGACTAGGAATTTTCGAAAAAGTCTAATCTTGATCAAATCTTCGTAATTTGTACACCGGAATCTCTCCCATATATCATTGATATAAATTTAAACATTTGAATATGCCAAGAGAACTAACACTCCTTTAGGCTAAAAGGCATATACATTTCTCACTAGCGTTGCTTCGACTGTGTATTGAAGAATTCAACATTTTCTCTTTCAGCCAGCGATTGAAAGCAACAAACAAAACATATTTTTAAAAACCATGATAAATCGTACCACTAACGGGCGAAGGAACAGGGCCGAGTTACTACAACAGTGTTGCCTAAAATGCTTACATGTGCTGTGGCTTGTTCAGATCCCAAACGTAACACTCTACGACTTCTTAATGGGGCAGTCTATGAATCAAATATGCGAACGTATGACCTGAAAACAGCATGCGAAAAGAAACAGCCACTCGAAGCCTAAACAAATCGACGACGTGGTACATTAAGCTGGTGGATCGTCTTCCTAACTAATTTTCTGCAAAATTATTGCAGGCGGGGTAGGTCAAATGCAGCACCTTAGTGCAGGTTAATCCTTAATTTCCAAATGTGCTTCTTTTGACCCACACTTGAATCAAAACAGACGTATAAAGTGGAAATACTTATGATTCTTGTATTAATGTTGCGACTATGGAGAAAACCTGTTGTGCATTATGACTGACGGCCTACACATATATCAGGTGTAATTAAACGACTAAATACGCAATCCCTTTTTTCTTTCGAAATTCAGGGTTGTACAGTCAGCGAAATGGATAGCTGACTGAAGTAAACAGCCTTTGACAGGTCGCATTGCTTATCAATATAGTTCGCATTTTTACGTAATTACATATTTTCCATTCTTGTGTATCCTTTTAAAACTTACAATGTTGGCAAATTGGGCTACTAGAATTCATATATTTAATGTTAATGCTATATATTTTCATACATTTATAACACTGCGGCATATGTTTAAGATAAATAACATATTTTACATAAAAGTAACATATATGCTAAATGCAGTGAATTATAGAACATAAGGTATTATTTTAAGTTAAACAACTTTAAACTGAAAGTTGTCGGTACATAATGGGATCAAGCACTCAGTTTGAACCTGATATTTCTCTGCTTAACGTTTTCTCTGGAACTTCTTAATGATGGAAAAACCAAGTTAATCGACAAGTCTCTCTACATAATGAGCGCAGCACTGCAGGCAGCTCAACATCTACCCTTAGCTGTGTTTACAATAAACTGCAAATAAGACAGAGTGAGTGAGTGTGAGTGTGAGTGTGAGTGTGAGTGTGTGTGTGTGTGTGTGTGTGTGTGTGTGTGTGTGTGTGTGTGTGTGTGTGTGTGTGTGTGTGTGTGTGTGTGTTTTTATTTCCTGGAATTGGAGCATGTTTAAAAAGCTTTATTATTTATTTCTATATTCACGTGCATATTTCATTGCTCCAGTGAACCCATATATACTCCGTGCTTATTTGACACTAGTTCAGTTTTGTAATTACAATCTCAGGTGAATAGTCAACAATTAATTCGGGAGGTCTCGAGTATTTTCATGGTTTTCCCTGCTGGGATGGATGTCTACGTTCCATGAAATTTACGCTCTCCTGTATCATCTCATAACATCATTTACAGGTGAGGCGGGATGGTAGCAGGGGCTTGCGCTAACACAGGACACAGGAAAAGTTCCTGTGATGGCGTCTGAGGGCCCCCTCGAGAGATCTCGGGAGCTCAAATGAAACCGGGCTGGTTCTTACAAGCGGGCCAGCCAGGAGTCTGGGTGGAAAGGTTACGGACTACACCTAAACCCGGCATCGCTTCCTCGGATTCCTGAGTACCATCCTCTTATCTCGTTCCTTCCTCCCGGAGGTCAATAGGCCTATTAGAGTCGGCAGCAGCTATCTGTGCGAGTCTTACCTGGCCACTGCACAGAGATTTAAATATTTTGCGGAGGTGCCAAACTTTCATGTGTTTGATTGAGAAAGGAAAGAAATCATACATATAAAGTAAACTATAGAAGATAGCGTTGCATGAATACCAAGTACTTACAAATTGTTTACTCGCTGTCGCTGTCACTTTCGCCTCCTCTCACTCTGATGACACGCTGTCTCTTATCAGCTCTCGCTGAAAATCCTGTTTTGCACGTCTTAAACTTTTCTCGCACTGAAATTGTTACACAGTCAACTGCATCGTGTAATTTGTTCTACGTCAACAATTTTAAAAGTTTGATTGTTGTCGGCAAAGAAATGCTGCTCTTGACCAGACGAGCTTGATAGGATTATAGTGGCAGTGATAAGATGGAAGTCTCACTACCCCATGACCATGATTCCTGGCGATAATATCAATTTCTTATGTTTTGCACCCTGACTTGTTTCTTTTTACCTACTGCAACAATTACGTCGTTGTATGTTACAGAATGCGGAATTTTCTTACTGGACAACTAAGCAATTATGTCCGCCTTCCTGGTGTTTGTGCAAGGAGGTTTATATAATAGAAATAAATGAATGCTGACATTATCCTTAACAATGACAGCGTTAGGCGCGATATGGACCAATGATTGTTCCTCAAACCATTTACTGAACAGAAAGTATATCATTTCAAAATGATACTTTTTAGCAGTCCATTTTGTACTAAAAATTAACTTACATTCTGGAAGAGAACCCTTTTTGCATAACCTGCATGGAAAACAATAAGCCGCTCCCCTTTACCAATTGAAACTATGATGCTACCAGAGCAGTCTTCACTTGTCCAGCACATCTTCTTTGTGTGGTTCTGATTCACCTACGTTTCGTCTAAATAATAAATATTAGATATGCCAGCCGCTCTAATTTCATGCATGGCTGTCAATAACACAATCCTAGTAGCTACTATTACTCGTATATCACCTCTTTCCAAAAGAGTTTCTCCCATCGTTGCACTGTCTATATTTAAAGCCCATGTTCTTCAAAGTATGCAGCAAGGAAAACTTGCCCCCTTTAAACCCTACTGAATTCATCACTACTAGTTTATGTGTAGTAGGAAAGACCCTGTTCTTGTACATGTCAAAAATCAAGTTACGTAAAACATCTGTATCTAAGTCTTAGATCAATTGTCTCTTTTTTCCGCATAAGATTTTCCCCTGGTGATTTAAAACGAACAGAACCAGCATCATTCAGCGATGATCGTGCTTCTTTAGCAATTTTCTGCACCGTTCTCATACCAATTCCAATGGCTTCAGCGGGGCGTTCTTGGCACTTGGTAACACCGTTTGGCCCCATTCACAATGAAAATTAAACATGAACATAATAAATTAAGACGTAACATGTTAACTTAGTAGTATGTAGGCATTCACAATGAAAGACGCAAACGTAGTATTAGTCAGTCAATAATAAGAACATGCGAAGATTTGAACAGCTGACTGAAAATGATTTCTTCTGAGCAGACGGCAGTAGCGTTTATGCATTTGCACAGTGCAACAACTAATTTGCTTGGAGTAATATGAGTAATGAGGATAGCTTTCTTATAATGCAATTAATCTTTTGTCCATTGACGCAATTCTGTCTACAGAGTCGCAGATCTTCAGCTCTCTCTACCATAACTTGCCCTTACACGGAGCACGAAAATCAAGTGCAAGTCTTGTTGCTAGCTGCTGCAAGTCCCGAGCGACAGCGGACAGAGCCGAACTACTGTGAAAGTATAAATGTTGCATGTATTATTCTTTTGTTAAATATAATGTAACCTATGCGTGTACTCCATAACTTTTAAATATAGATTGATAGGGGATTGATAGGCGGGTAAAATATTGTAACGGTGGTAAATCTGCTCTGGAATTCGCAATTAATTCACACACACACATTAACCTAACATTAATGTAGGGTAAATCTTAGAAACCGGTGGACCCAGGGACTTTTCGTAAATATAAATTGATTGGTGCTGGTAAATCACTATAATTTTGGCAATCTCCTTTGTTTGCAGCAGAAAAAAATTCATAAACATAAATTTATAACACATTCTGTGCGTGGTATTATTCATTTGAAAGCCTTGTTATCTAGCCTACCTTCGGCTCTCTCCGCCGTCGCTCAGGACTTGCGTCTTGCACTAGCAAGCATTAAGAGTTGCATTTGATTTCTGTGCTCTGTGTATGGATAAATTCTACTATAGAGTTATACAACATAGCAGGTGTGTTCTGATTGGCTCATTTCTTAAGTTTAAGTCAAACGTAGACGCAAAACCTTAGACCTTGCAAAGTTCTAAGTTTACGTCTAATTGTGCATTTATTTTTATGTTTATGCGATTCATTGTGACTGTTTACATTACAATACATAGCATTTGGTTTTTACGTTTAAATTTACGTTACGTTTAATTTTCATTGTGAATGGGGCCTAAGATGAACTGCTGGCCACACGCTGTTTGTCGGCTGTCTCTTTGTTGCAGAAATGGTGCACTTTCACGAGGTTGTTTTTGCAAAATTACACGTTTACGTTGTTCTTGCTCCACGTTTTACTTCTTTATAATATTTTAAAACCAAAACAAAAGCACAAACTAATACAAAATCACGGAAATCACACGCCGACAAAACACAGTGGACTTTCGCCTTCAAACGATGCTTATTGATTGAGCTTGGCACGTGACATTCCTTGTCCACTGCGCAGCATTGCCAGACCCGCACAGATAGCTGCTTACGACTCTAGCAGCCAGGATGCAAACTACTCCGCTTTAGGGCAGAAAATTCTTCTCGTTTAAATACATTAATTTCTAATTGTGTAAATAAGTAATATATATTTTTTACGCTATATGTAGGTTACAGCTTGTTATTAAATTTTCTCTAAAATTTTTGTTACAATTATTACCGTTTCAAATGAACTAATATGGTTTTATTGACCAGGAATTAGTTATAAAACTGTTTTAGAATTACTTGTTTCTTTCATTTCGTAGCATCACGTCAAAATGAAAAGAAAAGTGGCAATCTGCCTAAAAATGCATTACAGAAAGCGAAGGAAGCTGTTACATTAAATAATATATCTATCAATGGAACACCAGAGCAATTTGGTATTGCTTGAACAATGCGAGGTCTTATGTCAGGATGTTGTTCAAGTCAAACTGGGACGTAAATTTACATTTACCGTAATAAAAAATTGCAAAACTTTACTCTCATTGGATTGACCTTTCTATTCATTTTTAGAAACCACCGTTTTAAAATAAAAATAAGGAAGCTGTCGCCCAAACATAGTAAGAAATAAGAGGAAAAATGTAACATATAAAACCGACAGCAGGCGAAGGAAACATGGTATTGCTATGTTGACAAAAAAGATGGAATTATGCTTATGCTATGTCCATGTGTAAATGTGACATTGTGGAACCTACAAACAGAAAAACCTATGATGGAAACAGTAATTAACACGTTCCTGTTCTTTTATAAGAAACTACAACCCTTAAACGGAAACGATGATTATTTGTAAAACATTAACATTCTTTATTTGTAATACATTATTGTAAATACGGGATGGTTAAAAAAATAGCCGTAACATTTTATACACACCGATTACTTTTAGTACAACTTGTCTGTTCTAGCCTTTTTTTTTTTTTTTTTTACCATTGTGTTAACACATGTATGGTTTATCATCCTAGTGAGCATATCGTCGCGCAGTTCTCCTGTTACACTCTCCTGGGCATTGATTTAATTTGGTTTATTTACGGACGCTCTTTAACATCTCAGGTCATCAGCGTTCCATTCAAATCAGGGCGTGTCAGGACTGACAAGTTTTGCTCAGAGGCCTCTTTTTTCAAGCTTGAGGTTCTTTTTCGTGCCGTAAATGTACGACAAAGGACCCACGGCTTTACTTCCCTTCCGAAGGAGGCCATACTTGGGATTTTTACGTCTGAAAAAAATCCATCGGGCCTCTCTGGATCGAACCCACGATCTTGGGTTTAGGAGGCATATATAGTAACCACTACACCACCAGGACCGACTCCCGGGCATGAAGTACTGTTTTTTTACTATTCCCAAAAAACGCATCACACGACAAATCAGGACTTCGTGAAGAATATGGAAAATCTGAGTGTCTAGAAATCAGTCGACGGGCAAACAGCTGTTCGAGTAGGCGCCCATTCCCGTAGCCAGTATGGGAGGTCGCTCTATCTTGTTGAAACACTTACTTGTGCATTTCAAGATTCTTCAGAACACAAATGTGTCCAAATCCCCATAAAAACATTCATAACTTTCTCGTTGAACACTTCCGATGTGACAATTCTGTTATACCGTGTACATCCTCAATGATGCCATGGAAGACAAAGCGGTCGACGCTGTCATTTTCTACGAATGTAATGGTCTCGAAGCGCATTCATCCCACCGAGAAAACCAGCGTTTTGCTTACTGACATAGTCACTCTGTAGCACATCGCATTCGTCAGACTATCACCAGTTTAGGAGATACTCGGGTGCTTGATACACATTGAACATAATACGTGAACAATATTGCACCTGGGGTATGAACTCTTGCTCCTTCAGCTCATAGCACTTTCTTTTGTAACATTATTTTGCATGCAATCTTCAATTACTTTTATTTTACTCTTAGGTAGTGAAAGTTTTAATATCATTACTCGTAGATTGGTTTCTCATAATTTTTCATAGAGTTTGTGGACATCCGAAATGGGAGTGTAATTGACTTCGTTCGTTGCAGCTGATACGTCATTTTTTGTGTAGAGACAGATTGGAATATCGCACAACACCCCATACTGGAGAGCCGGGGTTTTATATCAAGGTTTTCCTTTTCCTAAATTGGTTACTCTCATTTCAGCTTAATTAGAAGTATATTCACACTTTAGAAAATGCAGATCCTGCATGGATAATGTGCTTATTTTAAAACAACTACTTGAATCCCATAAGGAATTTAATATAAAACTACATTTATTATTTATTGTTTATCTAAACGCGTTCGATAAAGCAGATAGAGGCATCTTATGGAATATTAAGCATCAAAGAGGCATACCTCAACATCTAGTAAAGGTTATACAAAAAAGTACATAAAGGAACCAAAATAAAAATAAAAAGGACAAATATTCTATGCGAATATATATTTAAGTAGCCTATAGCCACGGCCACGAGTGGCCGAGGTCGTTAAGGCGCGAACTCGTGAGCGGGAGGTCTGGGGTTCGAATCCCACCAGGACCGTCCTCCCTGACCAAGGTTTTTTCCAGTTTTCCTCAGTCCTCATAACTGGCAAATGCCGGGGAGGTACCCTATACCTAGGCCTGGAACGCTTCCTTCCTTCAAACATATCCTTCCTCAATATATCATTTCAACTCATGTATCACCAGTGTCCACAGTCTGTGGTGCCTCAGTAGTGAAAACGGGCGTTAAATATTACTCAAAAAAATAAAAGCCTAAACCATCCATTTTAATGCGAGATATATTTCGACGATACCGTAAAAATGTAGAAAAAATTTACAAATGTAAATATAATTTTAAAAATAAGGAATTTGTAAAAACCGCTATATTAGTGCGTGACCAAGTTTTAATTTCTGACAAAGAAAATGGTTTGCAGAAAGCTCTTCATGAATTAAAAAATAGTCTATTTACAGAAAATACCAAGAGTGTGGAATTTAAAGAGAAATTTTGATAAGATCAAACTTGATAATTGAAAATAAAAGCACTGAACATAACATTGTGTTATGTTACATTTGTAACATAATACAAATGTACAATTATTACAATTTTGTAAGCCAAGTGGAGGCAGTATTTATAAGCTGCCTCCCCCAAATTTAATTGATTATAGTAATTAATTTTGTGTAACCTCGTTATCATAACCATGAGTGTAATGTCATTTTATTTCCTGTACAAGTGCTGAATTATTGCGTGTAAAATGTTATTTTCTCGCCAGAGTGCAGAAACCTACCCCCAATCATAAAATGTGACCTGGGAATTTCTGTTGCCTGTTGTAACAATATTTGTATTGAAGGCCCAAGGACTTGGCAAACCGATATTTTTCTAGAGGAAATTCTTAAGTAGGGTCCGCGAAAAAGATATTAATTTTGTATTCTGTTAGAGAATTGTATAGCAGGGTAGGCGTAATAAAACATATGGCAACTATAGGGTTGAAAAGACAGCCAATAACCTCATCAAGGGAAGTTGGTAACTGCAGTTTCAGTTGATATCTACATGTAAAACGTCACGTAGGCCATGTTTATTTAATCTTGCAATTTTGCGACCCGCAGTCAGTTGGAAGTGGGAACGTCTCCGTGCAGTTGGTGTGGAAGGATAGACATTCCCAGTAGAGCGTGAAGTATTCAGTAGCATTCTCCGTTCAATTCTAAATCAGTGAGGAGTAGGTAGTTGTATCTCAGAATTATTTGAGTTAAGTGGAGTTCAGGATCAGAGTTTTTAGAGTTATTAAAGTGCGTTAACATCAGAATGATCGCCGTGTTTAGTGCGAAAGTGGCACATATTCTCCAAGAAATTAGGACAATACATTTTATGTGAAATAGTTTATGAAAAATAAATTGTGTTTCATCTCCTATAACGAGAGAACTTATTAATCTCCATATACTCCTTCCCCTATGGTCATAGGACCATAAAAGCATCCAGCAGCAGAGTCTCAACAGCCATGGTAAAACTATAAGTCAACGGAAACAAATCATCGAGGAGGAAGAAAAAATCATTTACCCCTGAGATTTCATATAACCGAACAAATTATTTTCCTTTTTTCCAAATCTTTTCCTCCACATGCTTTGCTTATTTAACTAACCCATTTCTCTTATAAATCCGCTGCAAAGTTTACGGAAATTATATTTAAATTCCAATTTTACTCGTGAAATACTCTAATAAATATCAGTCCAAAGTCTGACCTTTGAAACTCAAAATATACGGTTTAAGACCCTAAACACACATTGCTAGCAGTTGTTTAACTATATTATTTAATAAGTTTATTTTCACATGTTTGTATATCACTAAAAGCTATAATGCTGAATATAAAGCCACATACATTTAATAGTAATAGCTATTTAGTTATGTTAAATTAAGAATCTCATCTACGTATATTATTCCGTAAGATAAAGGCTATAATATTTTATATGAAACTCAAAACAATCATTGATAATATGTTTTAATTATATTAATTTAATTGTTCATTTGGATGTTTTATATTAGACAAAGGATATAGGATATAATAGTCAATATAAAGTCACACAAACATTTAATGGTATTAACATTTAATTATTTATGTTAATTTAAAAACTTCACTTACTTGTGATATTACGTAAGATAAAGACTATAATATTCTATTTAAAGCGCCAAATATGTTTTAATCATATAAATTTAATTAATAAGTTCATTTGCCCACGTTTTAATGTTAGTTAATGGGTTTAATTTTCAATTCAAATAAATATTCGTTGGTAATACGTTTTAAATCGCAATAATCTAGTAAATTCATTTGTATAGATGTCATGTACCAGATAAGGGCTATTAAAATGTTTGTTTGTTGCCTTTGTGACAATACCGAATAATATAAAAATGTGACAATTCAAAGTAACACATACATAGCCAAAATATAAAAAAATTAAACTACAGATAAGAAAATTATAATGCTAAGTGAATCAACCAATGGCAAACGCAACAACATTAATAATGTGTACCAAGAATGAAACACGAGACGGACAGCTTTATTGCGACTAAATAGAAATAAGCGAATTTCATTCCCTTAGTATACGTATGTAGAAAATAAAGTGCATTGTAATGTGTAGTATTATTACAATGCTATTGTAATAAGGGAAGGTTTTAAATCTAAAAATTTGTTAGATATGCGTTGGATTACGTAGAGAGAAGTTGTGTTTGTAATTCCATTAGTAGAAATCGTGGTTCGTATTCCGTATAGAGAAGGAGCATTTTAACATTACGTAAACATCAGTGGCGATTTATATTTCTTGGAAGAAATTACAAAATTATTAATAGTGGTGATTGATAAGGGTTACGAGTTTGAATTAATATCCATATAGGGAAATAGTATAAGAGTTAACAAAAAGCACAGATTTCGGAAAAGAAATATAAATTATAACACGTCTACCTCCTATTCAGTCTGCATCTATGCTATGTAAAGGACTATGCTATCACTGATTTTGGCGGCCGCAGCGGAAAAATGTGTTTTACCAATCCAAAAATAACAACGATGAACATATCGATTTAATATTGTACGACAACAATTTTAATGCTAATATGAACCTGCACGGGTCCTTCAAGCGTAAATGGTATTGCCGACATTACAATTTTCCCTTACTACATAAAAACGAAAACCATTGGTGCGAACTAAAAGTGCCGTCAGCGGTGCCCACCTCCATTTGTTATGTACGTGATTTGCGAAGCGTGTCATGCGATTTCAATGGACAGATCTGGTTTAATATTAATTTGAATAAGGGGAATTATGAACCTAAAACCTTGTTTGTTTGCGACATTGAAAAAGTCTGCCCTTTGTGCAACGAATTTGTGAATACGTGGCGAGGAAAAATTTTGTAGATTCATATGAATGCTAACCACAGTGCTAAATTCGGCTGTACAATTCCCTATATTAGAAAAAGAACTTTATATTCATGTTTACAGATTTCAAGTGTACGCAGAACATTCCTTATTCCGCTAAAGGGGACGTGTGCGTGCTGTATCAACAGGGTAGCTTGTGTAACTACGAGCCTCTCAAGATGTACACACAGTGTTGTGTTAAAGAATGAGTGTTTGACAAGGACCCTGTGAAACAATTGTTTGATCACAACACACGACCCGGGTTCGAATTCCGTGACATTGTCGTCATAGCGCACAACCTGGGGTCCTATGACGGGCAATTCCTGCTAAAAGCACATGGTGGGCAGTCTAAATTGCACTCCGGAAATCATCATGAATAGAAGTAATGCTTTTAAAGAATGAAACATAACAGTGTGATATTACTAGACTTGGTGAACTTCATTCCTATGTCACTGTCGCACTTTTCAAAGACCTTTCAACTGCCCGAATGAAAAGTTATTTTCATTACCTATTCAATAACAAGGAAAACGAAAAGTATGTTGGTCCCGTACCAGGTCAAAAATATTACTGTCCTGATGGCACGAGTATAGATGCCCGCAAGACTTTCTAGCTGTGCAATAATGAGATGGTGTTCTCAAATTACATCTTCAACACGAGGGGAAAAAAATGCGAGCTTAGATATGAAACAGACGCATTTCTCTTGAGTTAAGGGGTTTCTAAATTTAGGAAATAATTCTTTGACATGAACGGTATTGACCGTTTAGAGATTGCGTTACCATTGCACAGGCATGTATGAACGTGTACAGGAAGCGATTCATGCCTTGCAATAAATTCCACTAATTCCAGGAGGTGGGTACCACTTAAGTGATAAGCAATCCTGGGCAACGTGTATCTGTCTGTCCTGGTTGGAGCAGCAACAATCCAGCATGCTTATCGGTGTCGGGAAATTAAAGTTTTAGGTCATAAAGTTGATGGGTAAAAGGAAGACAAATGTGTCTTTTTCTTTCACGCATGTTTCTACTACCGTTGCACAGGATGTTACTCGAACAGGAATTCTATGTTATACAGCACGGGTAATGAAACCATGGCCTACAGATATGAGAACGCGCCTTAAAGATGACGAAGTTAATGAGGTGTGGCTACCACGTGACCGAGATGTGGGAAAGTGAGTTTAATGCCATGACTAAAGTTGACGAGACTCTGGCAGAATTTTTCAAATGTTTTGCTTGCCCCGAACCTCTCAACCCCCGAGATGCCCTTTTTGACGGAAGTACAAATTGTACGAACACTTACTGGAGGTTTCTGGAAACATCATATATTTTATTACGACGAGTACCGTTTGGATCCGTTAGTCAACAAGACAAAAACTTACCACGCGGGACATTCTAAAATCGATGTGGATAATTTTCCAAATTTCGAAAATGTAGAAGGTGGTGTTGTGAAATGCAAAATTTTTCCCCCATAAAAAATATACCATCCAGTCCTGTCATCGTGCATCAACGGAAAATATGTTTTAATGTGTCGCATATGCGCAAAGATGGAGAGTCAAACAGAGCGTGTGCATACAGAGGATGAGTGGTGTATGTCTGGTACTTGGATTGTGGACGAGTTTAAAGTCGCACTAAAGGAAGGGTTATCCATGTGTATGACGTATGGGAATATGACGTAATACGCTACGATCCCTCCACTGGTGAAAAAGATCTTTTTCAGGACTATGTTAACCACTTTCTGAAAATTAAAACCGAAGCCTCCGGTTGGCCCAAAGACTACGACATTTCTTACAAGACAAACGAGTATGTCAAACGATTTTTGCAAAAGGAAGGCATTGCACTGAATGAAGACGCCATTGAAAGCAATCCTGGCAGGCGCGAGCTAGCAAAACTCATGTTAATCTCCTTTTAAATGTGGCGTGTCTACTTGTGAGCTAGTGAAAGATTATTCGTGGCTCATAGACCTTTAAAATTATCCAAGTGTAGAGGCACTGTCTTACTTACCTGCTACAGAAGAGTTTTTTTATTGTTTATTTACGGACGCTCTTTAACATCTCAGGTCATCAGCGTCCCGTTCCGCTCAGGGCATGAAACGGCCGACAAATTTTACTCAGAGGCCTCTTCTTTCACGTCTGATGTTCTTTATCGTGCCGTAAATGTACGACACGGGACCCACGGCTTTACTTCCTTTCCGAAGGAAGCAATACTTAGGATTTTTACGCCCGAAAAAATCCATCGGTCCTGGCCGGGTTCGAACCTGCGATCTTGGGTGTAGGAGGCAAGCAAGTATGGTAACCACTACACCGACTACAGAAGAGGTGATGTACGTGCTTATGAAGGTATTTTGAACAGAATCCCAAATTAATTTTCTCTGCTATAACACCGTCATAACAACATACACAACGGTTCATGCAACAATTGAACTATTATCCCATCTTTGGAGATGGGTGAACGTCTGTGTTATTTCAACACAGTTTCTGTTATTGCAACTACAGTATGGATGCCGCTCACCGGTCCGTTTTTGAACTTCATGACAGATGAGATAGAGAAGTACGGTAAGAATTTATATTTCCAGATTTGCATCTACCGACCCAAAAAGTTACACCATAGATGTCCAGTGCGGGGAGAAGACGCACTCTTGTCTGTAAAAGTAAAGGCATCACCATCATTTCAGGAAATATGGGAATTGTATATTTTAGGGTCATCAGGGACACCGTTTTAAGGGGTAATACAATATCGGTGATAATGGAAGGCAATCACATTTCCAGAAAATTCTTGTGTACAAAGGTTACCAAATCTTCATTGAAAACCTATAGGATGGCGGTGAACAAACCGTATAGTGTCAACGCTTGGATTCGTACCGGTACCGGTATAAAAGAAGTCGCGTTAAAACGTAACTTCACCACTCGCTCACAATGTGTACAAATCATCACTTTAAATATAATTTCCCGTGTATCATGTTACTTTTTGGTCCTTCGCGTTGTGGAAAATTAACATTTGTAAAAAGTTTAATTAGTAATGCGGGTCAATTTTTTTAAAAACCTTTGAAAAAATTGCTGTATTGTCATGTCCCATAATATTCTCTTAAATTCAAGTACTTGCCTGGTGACTCATGCAGGAATACCAGGTTTGGGGATTGTTAACGAAGGGGGTTGTTTTTGTAGACGATTTATTGTACGAAGGAGAATGACAAAATGTCAATTTTTTCACAAGTGATTCACATCACAAACTTTTTGGAATTATTTACATACTACAAAACGTTTTCAGCAGGAAAGAAATTTAGAACTATATCTCTAAATGTAAATTATATTGTCATATTTAAAAACAATTGAGTTAAAATTCGAATTATTAGGTTGTGCCAACAGATCGAGTAAAATTTCTATTAAGAGGCGTATCAGAAGGCTATAGAAAATCCCCATGGTTACCTATTGTTGGATTGCACGCAGTACACTCCTAATCAATACAGGTATCGAACCGGAGTCCTCCCAGGAGTAATGTTTTCTTTTTTCATACCCAATTAGAATTTATATCAGCACGGATATCGCCCTTGTTGGTCACATACTGAAGGTTTGATCCCGTTTCACAAAATGCCTACATTTTCCCTGGAGAGTTTAAATAAATGAGTAACGAGCACATTTCCGGCATTTTTGTACAGACACAAGCAGGATGAGCATTGCTAAACCTAGTAGTTCACTGATAGCAAAGCACCACGCAAACTTCTTTGCTAAGGCAAATCCAGTTTTGCGGGGGGGGGGGGGGGAAGAAAAAGAAAGAAAAAAAACGTTGAAAAGCGCTAAGTCGGATCTAATTAAGGCCATTTCAAGTGTGTACTCAACGTGTGCAGAGCATGTCAGTTTGCCTATAAAATGCTTGAAGCGCCTAAAGAAACATAAAACTTGTTTGAGAAAGTTAATCAACAAACGACTTTCCTGTAAAAGAAGATGAAGAAGAAAAGCTTATTGTACAGAAAAGCGGCTTTTTACCTACGTTTCTACTTCCTATGTTGGTTTCACTGGGTAGTTCACTCGTGTCAAAATTATCTTAAATGAAGTACGGTAAGCAAATTAATGCAACTTCACAGCCAAAAGCTGTCGAAAAGCTTCTTGTCGTAGACAAATCAATTATCAGAGAAAGGAATAAAGTGCAACGTTTACATTTGGCAGCTCTCGAAAAATGGGTCGATAAAATTTAAATTGGGAAACTATCTCAATCTGATGCCACAAGTGAAAGAACCACACTTTATTTTTATGATGCTAATGATATGTACCACGACATTGAGGTAAAAGAGAAACCAAAGCCAGCAAAGAGGAAAGTAAATAAAAGCCGATTGCCGGTAAAAGCAAGGCCATATGCATACAAAAAGCTAAGATCGAGTCCTTTCTTCGAACCCAGGATAGCTATACATTTTGCAGCCGATAAGGAAAATATTCCCACCAGAAATTATCACGTGACCAACATAGACGACTTTAGGGAAGCAGATCTAAATGCGATAAACAACGTTAAAGGTAACAATAAACCTTACATTTTCATCTTGACGGTGATTGGCGTTCTTTGAGAAAATTCTAGGACAATGCCGTTAAAACCAAAAATAGACACTGAAATTACACAAACGTTTAAAACTGTATTTCCTCATTGCGTACCCACGGTGCTGTAAAGCAATAAAGGAACCGAGTTCAACAACAAAACTTTAAAACATTTTTAGCCAAACATGGCGTAAAGTATTACACTTCAAACAACAATGTCAAAGGCAGCGGTATAGAACATTTCAATAGAACCTTAAAGACGAAAATATGTAAATATTTCATGAATGAAAACACCTATAGATAGTAGAAGTTTTCCTGCATTTTTACAGTCCTACAACATTTCCTTTCACAGGTCCATAAAGATGGCTTCAAAGGATGACAATGACGGCATCATTTTGCAGGTGTAGGAAAATCTTTATGATCAGAATCATCGCGCTGACAAAAACACGTAAACTTAAATATAATGTAGTATA
Organism: Metallyticus violacea; assembly: GCA_030762175.1. Taxonomy (NCBI): domain Eukaryota; kingdom Metazoa; phylum Arthropoda; class Insecta; order Mantodea; family Metallyticidae; genus Metallyticus; species Metallyticus violacea. The sequence continues at coordinate 350,547,697 of CM060846.1, read as the reverse complement.
TCACGTGCTCATATTCTAAGGTGAAAATTAATTTTTCTAAGGCTTACGTGCAAAACTGGGCCGATGTTCTTTTTTTTTTTTTTTTCAAATTAAGAAGGCGATGCACGGTGCTTCTGTTGTTTGCAAAGCCATAGACATCTTTTACTCCGAGGAGATACAAAAGGTTGCTCTTTCGAAATTATTCAAAACGGAAAAATACTCGACACTTGAGGCCGTGGACGAATTAAGCCATTTTTCGTTACGTGGAGAAATTGTCCAAACAAGTTTCATACACGGGTCTTGAATTCAATTGTTGATTCGATATTAAAATAGTACCGTTTTCCCTCAGGCTCATGAGAAATGCATCCAAGGATCATTTTACCGACAATACAACTTCTATATTTTCAAACATCTTTCCCGAGAAAATAGTGTTGAAAGGAGAGTGGAAGGTAGCACTGGAAAACGTTAGGTACCCTGTGAAATTCTATTACGTTACGAAACACGATAACCAAATCATTGGAACCATGTATAATATGACTTCTCCAGTGACACATTCCAAATTTAACTTACAATTGCCACATGATATCGTCCATAATTCTAAATATTTGTTACACTCAACTCTGTCATTTGCCAACGGAAGATTTCTTTTTCTTTATAACGAAAGCTAAAATACTGGCACCATTAACGCCAAACCAACCCAGACCACGCATATTCCCTACAGAATCTTGAGTTTATGTAGAAAACGTTCCTCTCTCTAGAAACCTGAGAAATATAGCGGAAACAGAAATTAAAACGCAATAAATTACGAGCTAAATGCAAAAATCCAAATCCAGAAATCTCCTAACCGGCACATACAGAATGGATGACAAAGCCTAAGCTTGACACCAGAAATTCTCTTAAACAGACACCTACAGAAACGATGACAAAGTCAAAACCTGGCACTAGAAATCCTCCTAAACAGGAAACGACGGCAAGTCTCGAACAGGTTTTTGTTTTGTCGCCATCTCTGGATAAGACATTGGGATTCTAAACCTACACCAAAGTAGTGGGTCAGAAAATTAGTGAACATCCAATAGATCCGTACATAGGTTTCCATTGCGAGATGTTTATTTACCCCAATCTGATAGTGCCACAAGGAACGGACAACAATGCAGACGGATGGGTACCTTTGATGAAACAGGGTTTTAAAATTGTGAACATAGATTTAAGAAACTGTTACGGCGATTTCTTGCCATTTGTAGCGGACTTTTCTATAGTTCTAACGTTTCTTCCGTAACAGGCATAATGGAAGTGCATACTGCCACCAGATATTATTTAAATCAGGGTGGAGGAACATTAGAACATCTAGATTTTCTTTTGTAAAGGGGAAAAAGTTATCATAAAGTAGCGGATTGTTCTATCCTCTTTGCGGACGCTACCATTTTTCAGGACGGTGTACAAACTGTAGGCAAAGAAGCGTTGAAATTGGGCGCCAATGAGCTTTCTGACTTGGCAGATTCGGGAATTTCTCCAAAGAAGTCGTTAAAGACTAGACTGAAGGAGGCAGAGCCTAATTTGAAGAGGAAAGCTGTCGGAAATATAGACTCTTTGATAGGTTCTGGAAATAAGCACCTATTTAAGTGTCAGAAAGAAAAAAAGTGTAATCAGTTCAAGATTTAACCCCGAAGACAAAAGGTGCAAGAAGTGTTTTCATAATGGCTAACAAAGATTATGACAAGTCGCTGTAAATCCGGAAAACACACTTACGAAAAATGCCCCCATTTCATTACTCTGGGAATATTTTTTATTGATTTATTTATGGGCGCTCTTTAACATCTCAGGTCATCAACGTCCCAATCAACCCAGAACGTGAAACGACCGACAAATTTTGCTCAGGGGCCTCTCTTTCAGGCTTGAGTTTCTTTTCCGTGCCGTAAGTGTACGACACGAGATACACGGCTTTACTTCCCTTCCGAAGGAAGGCATACTTAGGATTTTTACGCCCGAAAAAATCCATCGGTCCTGTTCGGGTTCGAACCCGCGATCTTGGGTTTAGGAGACTCTGTGAATTTGGACAATTACTTCGACATACGTAGTACTACCTCTGTTCGTGCGAGTAGTCCATGATGGGGGGGGGGGAATGACTTGAAAGATGACGATCAGGTCAACAACTGTTTGTTTCAACAGCTAGAACTATCACTCAACAATGTCTCCGTTTCCAAACCTCAGCCAGGCTTCCCCTATAGAACATATTATGAAATGCTATCCAATTATTCAAAAGATGTCATGAACACCAGAATAGAGTCTTCACTCGGGAAAAAGAACACGGAAGGAATGATATGCGCGCATTCAGATAATCAATCAGTCAATTGGCGTGACGGCTATACCAAAGGAAGCAAAGTTATACAACTGATGGGAAATCTTTCCAATGCACCCTTTAATCAAGAAAATCTGCTCTCGAACAACGTGAGCGTCATCATTAAACTCTCGCCTTCTTCGCCTATTTTCATCTCTTTTCGGAGGTAAAGAACTATAAAGGCTGCACGGAGATCAAGTCTGCTAGACTGATTTTGACAGCTGTGAGGTCGTCGCCAATCATCAAGCTGGCAGATCAGGCAATGTTAGCAAACAGTAATGCCAAGTACCTCTCAAAGGTTTCGGAAATTACGTTCTCAACATTGCTAAGGGAGTTAGTAGCATGCCTTTCAAAGACGCTTTCATAGGTTATATCCCCATAAGGGTAGTTGTGGCCATGGTCGCTGACCAGGCATACTTTAACAAAAATCTGTATAATTTACAACTAAAAGTGAATTCCCTTCAAATATATGTGAACGGATAGCCTTTTCCCTCTAAGCCCCTACAGCCCAATTTTAGAGACGGACATTTTCTCCAAAGTTTCCGAACTCTTCAAGATGGCCTCGGGACTCCTCTAAGGACGAAGGGCATTCCATTTCCAGATATCAATATTGTTACAGCTATACAATTATGGTGTTAGATCTAACAGCCGAATGAGTGCTAACGAGTCATACATTTCAGGATGTCTCGACTACGTTTCTATAAGTATAGGTTTTAAAGATCAAACTCCAGAAGCTGTTAATCTATTGGTGCTATCAGAAGTACATCGCATTATATAAATTGGTGGTAATAGAACCACTCTGATATGAATACGTTGCAAATTTCACCGATTTTGGCCTAAGTGTCCCTCTACTCATTCACACTTTTAGGCGTATACGCTTGTGACTAGTTGGTTTTAATAAATTATGTATTAGAGAGTTTACCATACCGATCCTAGCACAAAACTAGCAATGAAAAGCGCGGTTACATTTATGTAGCTAATTCTGGTATTTTCAATTTTTTAAAAGGCGCATGTGGTACTACAAGTCCTGCGCTGCCAATCGCTCTCAGAGAGGTGAACATGTAAGTTGCCACCATCATGTGCCCGAGTATGCTTACTTGGCCAATAAATTAGTAAATAGTGCGCTACAAATAGTTCATTATTGTTTACAGTGTCTTTGAGGAAGGACAACACAGTCCAGGACGATGGCCCACAGATCGAAGCGGCGCAGCCTGGACCTCTATCAGATATTTTCTTCTTGAACAATCACATCAAGCTGGTATGCATAGGGTTTTCGCCTATGTCGCCACAAAAGTTCGTACAGACCTTAGGTGGACAACGTAACGCTGTGGTGCTGGGTTCGACAGAGTGGCAGAAACTTGTTGAAGCGTATCTATCTTGACTCGTCATCTAAAAGAGTTGCACCTAAGTAGTCGACTATCCATACTTTTTAACTTGTATTTGACACACTAAATATTATCATCAAAATAGACTCACGCTGCATATCTGTGAGCATGGAGGAATGGGGGACATTAGAAAGCCTACAAGAAATGGTTACCGACATCATATATCAAAAGAAGAAAATAGAGACAAAAGTATAAAATCAAATAACGGCCTATAGCAAGTATTTGCTTTACATCCCATTTCCGGGGAGCCATTGGAGAAAATAAATTACACTGAATAAACAAGCTACTTCGTTTTTCCACATTTTGAGTGTTCCTGATGATGGAGCATTTTCTAAAGTCGGAATTCATGAAAGAGTTGAAATAATAACACCACAAGCCCACGAGCATATCCAGACTGGTTTGCGACACCAGAGCTCGTGAAACAATTCAACTCTTTTGCCTTTTACGTCGTGTACCAAGGAGATGAGGTTCTTCGAAACGGCTACCGGAGGCACGTCCTGAAATTTACACTCACGTGAAAACATGGTGTGCCAGAAGACCCGGAGGAATTCGGCAACAATCTCATTGTCAAACTCTGTTTTGACAACCAAAACCATAATACAACAAGCGGGGAGTATCCAGCATACATCAACCTGATCTCCACCGATATCTCTTTCTTTGTCAAGGACGAAACTGTCACCGTCAAACTTGCAAAGAACTCCGACGTAGTAGAAATCCACTACGCTGGCATAGACGCTGGCTATACAATCTACCTTGGGATCATCGACAAGATGCCAGCCTTAGACTATAAGATCACGTCGGTGGGATGCTTCTCCACCGATTTCATCGGCGATTTCGTCGTCCCCATCATTCCGTCAGCCCAGGATCAACTCAACAACTTTTCTTACATGCTGAGTTACCACACCACACGAGAATCAAATCGAGAGCAGCAGCGATGAAGACAGGGACGGTGGTTTGACGTTTACCTAAAGAACATTTACTACATATTTTTGTACGGGGAACCCGCCATTTTGTAAATAATGTAAAATTTTGTATCCGCCATTTTCGATAATTATATATATAATCATTTTTGTATTTTGGTATGATAAAAAAACCCGCAGCTTCTTAGATATTCTTTGTCGCAGGAAATGCATGCCACTAAGGGTCGGTAAAACATTTCGGTAATGCATTTTTGATAAAAAAAAAAACGCAGCTTCTTAGATGTTCTTTGTCGCAGGAAATGCATGCCACTAAGAGTCGGTAAAACATTTCGGTAATGCATTTTCCCAAGTCGGTAATGCAACCACACGTTGCAGGACTACCTGCCCCTGAATGTCCGTAATGCAGCAACTTGCAATGAGGGTAGCTCAAGGAGGGACATACACTACTAACGTCTCATGTGCAACTTTCCTAGTTACGAACGTCTGGGTGGCACGCAGTGAAACTTTCACATTTGAAAATGTTCTTAACGAGATTAGACGATTTTCTTTCACAATGACAGCAGCGCTGTTATGTTTTCTTTCACTAGAACACAAACTGGAGCGCAGTGTACACTTCTTTTGTAATTAATTACGAAAGCACTGTTATGTTTTCTTTCACTAGAACACAAACTGGAGCGCAGTGTACACTTCTTTTGTAATTAATTACCCCCCACTTTAAACGTTTTAAACCATCTTCGAGCTGTGCTACAGAGAAGAACAAATTCTCCATAGGGCTCCTGTGATGTTACATTAGCCTCGGCTGAAGATTTGTTGAGATGAATGTAGAATTTCAGAGTAGCAAGTTCGTCGCGTGTCACCTTCATTTTATTGTAGGCGGAACTGAACAAGTCCCAACTTGCACACCACTCACGGGCGGGAACCGGAAGCAGCAACAGTGAAACTAATGCCACATGTTCATATTGTATTAACAACATATTGTAAAATTAAATATTATCGCGAGAAATTTGCATAATCTTTACTTATTGAACACACTCACATAAATAAATACTCAATATATAGACATTAATAGATACCTTGCCTATAATACAGGACATATTGTAGTGCATAAAATATATTTTCATATTTTAACAGGAGAAGTGTATTTTCAAGTGCTTATTTAAAGCATAATTCTAGTTACATATATAACAAACGTGTATTGTATGCAGTAACTGTCCAAATTTTACATAACACAAGAGAATATTACTTAGGAACTTGTTCGACCAAGCTATTAACGAGTTGATTCTCAAAGAAGAAAAAAATGTTGCACATAAGTGAAAACATTGCATACATGCGCCGTACTCACCTCATTATGGAACTGAAACTCCTTACAACTTCTATTCGAACTGATTTAACAGCATGATAGCTCTTCTGTATTTTCAAATTGTTAATCGACTTCAATATCTTTCCTCAAGTATAGCTCGCAATGACCGTCTGGAGGGGATGTTTAGAGGTGAATGGTTCCGCTGCAATTAGCATAACAAGGTAGTAACAATAACACAGTTCACCTTGTCACGATACACAGTGGGCGGTTTAAAATGAGAAGTGTTAATTTACAATTACACTGGAACTTGGATAATTGGAAGCTGAAGGGACTGGTGAAAAATTAGAAATATTGGAACTTAGATGGATATTTTATCAACATTCATTCGTAATTGAGATTATAAAATAAAAACTGTATATTTGAACAAAATTTTACAGCTTTTCCTTTTACATTAAGGAGAAAAGTATTCAAATAGAATACACAGTGATCGCACATATTACCCACTATGCTATACAGCAATTGAATTAGGATTTTGCAAAGAACCTTGAAATATTCTGTTAAGGTTTGCGAATCCTTCAAGCACGTTAAGTGACTGTAAAAGCAACTCCACTTTGAAGTGGAATATGCATTTTCAACCCCTGTTGGAGTAACACGTGTATTGAGAAAATTGTACTACAATTAATGTATGGGCCGTTCTCTATAAACAATCTCACGACTCACTTATGTAATGAAATTATTGAGCAAGTGTATGCATGTCGCAGAAAAATTAATGAGTGTAAATAATATCAAAGATTTCATCAAGTATAAAAGTTATTATTGTAAAAGCGTGAAGAAAATTGTTGCACTATGCTTAGACGTTGTATGTCTTTTCTCGGAGCCTCTAGCAAGTATATTCTTTGTGTTCTGTATGTAACCCTGCATTGTATAATTTTTAAAAGGACAGGAGTCGTTGGGAAGTACAAAAGGAGCAAGCGTGGGTGAGCAAGAAAACTGAAAATTTCGTTTTTAAAGGGGGCCTTTAAAAAGCGAAATCCTTAGAAGAATAATCCTGATTGCGTTACGGCGGGGTTTTCAACACAAATAAGGAATAGCGTTAAGGGAGGTTGGCGGCCATTCAGAAGCCGAGTTTCGAACATTTTTTCTAGAAGCTTCGAGGCTTTTAAACCGTAGAACCAGTAAGAGTATGGGAAAGACGAATTTGTTCCAGAAGCTTCCATAGCAGAGATTTTTAACCAATGAAATGATTTTTGAGAGAAAGCTTCCAGCAGGCTCTAGCATTTAAATTCAAATATCAGGGTAGCACCTAAATTGGTGACGCTTAAACCTAGTCTTTTTTGAGTCAGTTGTTCATCAGTTGCTTTTAGATCTCGATGAGAGGAGACAATTGCATTTCAGATTCCGAAGTGAAGTCAGCCACGAAAAGTTAGTGTATCGCGGCAAGGCGACGTATTTGCATAGTAATACAGTGTTAAAGTTACACCATTTTCCCAAGTTATGACAGTTAAAAACCGCGCCAATTGATAGAGAGTGTTCATTTATAGAATCATTGTATGAAGTGTCCGTCGAAAATCGCGGCGCCGGAATATATGACTCGCGAATGAACTGTGTTTAGTGACCTCTCCCTGTGATAGAAGTAACGAGTTATCCAACGAACAGTCCCCCAGTAAAAGCTCAGCCTGTCAGACAGCTCCAAGCGTAATAAAATCTCAAATCATTCCCTTGCTAGAGGCTCACGGCGAGGGAACAAACGTCAAATATTGATTGTGCAGATCAACTTACGTAAAGTCTCTTTAATCAGCCCAGACACGTGATACTTTCCGCCCCTTCGATAAAAATCGAGGAAAGGTACAAAAACTACCCTGAGAAAAACATTATGATCAACTGGAACCGGGATTGGTGAGTTTAAAGTATGTCAGTCGTGCCAATTACTAACTGACAAGATCTGCTGGCCAGGAAATTACAAGAAGAAACTGCGAGAAAGCTGGCCCATCCAACATCAGCCCGCTTCGCCACTAAATCCTTCCAAATACCCTAATCAAATCTTCATAATGAAAACATAATTAATTTCCCGATAAAATTCACATCAAAAATTGGGGCCATTAAATGGAACCAACCTGAAACAACGCCAATCGTTAATTATCCCCCTCTACCGATAACCCAGTTCCAAATTGGCACCCAACGTAGGGTCATAACAATAAATTCCTGCTTAATCAATCACATCAATTACCTCGCCTTCCCCGTACTGATAAAACTGTTCGAACTTAAGTTGACTTGTTCCTCAACGTGCCGACTAAACTCACGCAGATGACGTGCCTCCAACGATGAGGCAACCTGCATCATTTTAGCTTCAGTTGTTCCTTCCTACCCAACTAACTAACCGGTGCTAAAGTCTTTTAGCCTTGAACTCACTTTTAAGCAGACACTTCAGCTTTCGTGCGAACAAGGAGAATCACTTATGTCTCGTGCTTGCTTACACTACTTTAACACGCACTCGTCAACATCAGCATTTACCGGTTGTCTCACTCTTTTGCGACTCTTTCCATTTTAACTTGAGGCACTGCTTCAACATTTCTCCTTATTTTTCAGAAAGTTGACAAAGCAGATGATTATTGTTTAAGGGCGCAAAATTGCTAAGGTCAATACCTTCCGAATTGGACAAGGTGTTTAGTAGTATCTCGTACTCTTTCCCTCTCTCTCTCCTTCACATCCTTTTCGACTTCTCGAATGACGTCGATTTTTCGCGCAAAAGTTAAATTCTTGTAATGAACACTTGGTTTACTGTAAGAAAATAACATGGATTTGCAACACACTGAACGGCATTTCAGCCCCGAGAAGTGCTTTCCGACTAAAGGGAACCTCTTTTACAGACACAAACACACATACAATGTTCATCATCTTACATTTCCGCGTTTAGATAACTTTCGACTAACATTTCTGTACAAAAACTTAAAATTAAGGGGGATGAAATTTGAATTACGTATTCTATATGAATGTTCCTTTAATAAAAAATTCAAGAGAGGGAGTAAATTCTCGGAATTATAAACGTTCGTATTATCCGAGTATTTAATTTCAGTTTTATCTTTATGTAATAAAGTAACACTATGAACAATCTAACTAAAATAGCAATAATTAGAGAAGCAGAAAAAGGAATAAACATTTAGAATTTCACAGAATTTTTATATCTTTAATTATTGAGTTCTTCAACGGCAAGAAGACAAGTGAAGGTGGTAAAAATAAACATTGAATATCGAAGGTAATATTATGCATGGAAATGGGTAAACCACATAACAAGAATGAGAGAGAGAGAATATAAATATATTAATACGTAAGATTTGAACCCGGTGGTGTACGCGCTCTATGCAATAATAGAGCTGCCATCTCCCTGTCTCTGAGTAAAATTTCAGAGCTATGAGTCGATAACTAATCAATAAGCATTCAATGCACCATCTAAATCCTTACACTGGGCCTGGGAAGTTTTCTTACTTAGTTTTAACAGAACGCCTACGATTGTTCATACGGAGCGAAACAATAGTAGTATAAAATGCTTTGCAACGTTTACAAGATAACATATATAGAACATTATTTTTTTTGTTAAACGTAATGTATCCTATGCGTTGTCCTCCGTAACTTTCTGACTGCAATATGTTTTTCCTTATTACAAAACTGAGTTTTTTCACATTTTACGCGTTGTCTTATTGGAATTCGCAATTAATTTATTTATATATATATATATATATATATATATATATACACACACATACACACACACACACACACACACACACACTAACCTTAACTTAGCCTCCGTTAAATCCTATAAATCAATGGACCCAGTAGTTTGCTGCGGCGAACTACGGTCTTAGGGCATACGCTGGTCTCCTTTTCGTGAATAGAAATTGATAGATTGTGTGCTCTTAAGTAGGCGGTTAAATCATTGTAATGGTGACAAATCTTTGACTGCAACAGATTTTTTTTCTCGAAAATATAAATTTATAGCGAATTGTGTGCGGGGTCCTAAGTTGTAATGATGACAAATCTCCTTTAATTCCAGCAGGAAAATAATGCTTCAGAACCTGAGGATTCGAACCCCTTACCTTAACAGTTATAGCACTACGCTCTAACCATCTGAGCTAACAAGCTGCTGTACTAAAAAAATTATCTACCCACATCTGCTGAAGTGTACTATCTTCAACTTTCTCCGCTGCCGCTCGGGATTGGCGCTCCATGTTTTCTCACGCTTTAACGGTAAGTTGCCTATTTTATAGTGCAGTTAGCACACATTGTGTGAACTTTCACGATGTTAACATGCAGATTTAAATATCCCCCTCTCCCGTTCTTCGTTCGATCAGCTGCAATTAACTGAAGATGCACTGTATATTACATACAAAAATATGGCTAATGCTCCAGCGGAGTACAATGGTGGCATGGTTTGACATTTTGAACTCGGACGTCTGGAAAGCCCATCAGTAATAGTGCTAATGATCCATAGAAAATAAGAGAAAACAGCGCCAACAGTCACGCTTCATTCAGTTTCTAGAGTACATATTTTGCTACAGACAATTACATTACAATGTAAACGAAGAAATTTAAGGTCGCTCCTGGTGGTCTAGTGGTAGCCATACTTGCTTCGTAAACCCAAAGTCACGGGTTTAAATCTGGCCAAGGCTGGTGGATTTTTTTTTTCGGGCGTAAGATTTTAAGTTTTTACCCTAATCTTTCGGAAGGGAAATACACTCATGTGTCCCGCGTTATAGATTTACGGCATGCAAAAGAACCTCAAGTCTGAAAGAAGAGGCCTCTGAAAAAAAACTTTTTCGTCAATTTCACGCCCTGAATTGAATGGTACGCTAATGACCACAGTTTTTAAAGAGCGCCCTTAAATAAAATAAATACATAGTAGTGGTGGTGGTGGTAGTGGTGGTGGTGGTGGTGGTGGTAGTGGTGGTGGTGGTGGTGGTGGTGGTGGTGGTGATGATGATGATGATAATAATAATAATACTGAAAGGGAAGCTTCATATAGACATCAGTTTTACATTTGCTACTCTTATCACTAGGTACTAAATTATATCGAAATGGTTTGGCCACAGGTGATCAAAGTAATTTTACGAAACTTAAAATGTTACCAGTGTGAGAGCTGAATTAGTTCTGGGAGCTCGAAAAACTGGAAATTTTATGTAAGCACATACAGAGCATTGAATTTATATTGATTAAATTATTTTACTGTGCAAGAACAAATGATTTAAAGAATAATAAAGATGTTGTAAATTAAAGTAAGTTTTATTTACAGTACCTTGAGTACAAGTGGGTATTTTGTCTGGAATTATGGTGTTTATTGTTTAATAAATGTCTTAAATGATAGAGTGGTAATGAAATCACTTTTATCTAGCTTTCGAAGAAGAGAATACTTTCAGTTAAAATAGAATCACCGTAAGATGCAGATCGGCTGTATGTTGTCAGACCCATAGCTTAATACCTTTATCGCAAGCCAGAGATGTGATGGCATAGAAGGGTGATGCGAGGAAAGGCCGTTCTGTTTTATTCCCAAATTAAGGTAAAACTATTTTTGAAAATGATGTTATAAGTACAATAATTTACTCCAGCCTGGACATTCTTTACTGCTTGATTACCCTTACATTGCACCATTATCACGTGCTAGGGCATCCCTACCAGATATAACTTTCATATCTGTGCTGTTTCTCTAGCACGGACCTTTATATTACACGCTACAATGAACAATGTGCCGTTATTATTTTGCTGCGTTGTAATCATTCCTTTGGCTAGCCTTTGTCTGTGTAATACAATGCAAACAATCTGAGCCGTCGAAAAAAATACTGATATATGTATTGCTTCCATCCTAATGGGAAGATAACAGAAGGGTTGCAAAAACAACGATTTTCCCGCTAGATTTTTTGGATAAATGACTAGCGCTATCCCACAAAGCGGGAATTCTAGCAGTTCTTAAACTGTGGGCTGCCGAAGATTACGGCTTGTTCCATAGCTGCATAGAAGCCGATCAATTTCAAAGGGTTTAAACAGGGCTATAACAGAATTCAAATATTTATGCAAGTGTATCTAAATGTACAGTAGCTTTAAGAATTACGGTGTAGAGCAGGGGGGAAAGGGGGGGGGAATCTGTGTGCAAAGAATAAGAGGAGGAATGCGGAGTACTGATCGTTGGAATGTAATCGATCAGTGCGATTTTCACAATAAGAGAAGTCAACAAAGCCACAATAAGATCAATCACATTCGAGGAGTTATTGTTTTGTGTCAGTTATAATTTAAAATTATTTATTTTTATTAAATACTAATAGCATGTTATAACGCTTCAGGCTCGCATTCAGTAGGTCTCGGGTTCAATTCTCTCAGGACCGGCAAACTTACACTTTTGTTTCCTCTTGCTAGGGCGGATATTTACATTCTACGAATGTTTCGCTCCGCCATTTACTATCATTGCTTTCCATAGCTGCAGTTATAGGAGAGGAAGCGTGAATGAGGCCGGATGGTGTCTTGCAGCGTGGCGGTGGCTTGCTCTGAAGAAAAGTTCCTGTAATGGTATCTGGTGTGTTCTGTTTGGGGGCATTCTCGGGGTACCTTCGTGGAACCGAGATGGTTCTCGTCGGCTAATCTGCTTCCGGGATTTATTTCTGAAACCGTTACGACCCGTGCATTGCCTCTTCCAGTTTCTTACCGACCTTTGCATCTTTCATCTCATTCTTTCCATCTCTCGTGAATGTACGCACAAATGGGCCATTAGCGGCCGCGGTGCAATCTCCTCTTCCGTACCAGAGTCAATGGATTTTTTCAGGGTATGCCTTCCTTCGGAAGGGAAATAAAGCTGTGGATCCCGTGTCGTACATTTAAGGCACGTAAAAGAACCTTAAGCCTGAAAGAACCTCTAAGCAAAAGTTATCGGCCGTTTCACGCCCTGAATTGAATTGGGCGCTGATGACCTGAGGTGGTAAAGAGCGCCCGTAAATAAAACAAATCAACAAAACTTCTTGCATAATGCAGAAGAAAATGTGCATGTTATAAATTATATGTTGTAGTTGTTTTAACTATATTGATTATAATGAGTGTTTCACTGATGTGACGTCATAAAATCCATCTATGAGATGAAGCAACATTTTGAATTTTGACTAATCATATCCCGATATCACAGTGAAATTGTCATAAAATTTTACCACATCTCTTTACCACGCGAAGTGCATTTGTCTTCTGGTCTATACCCCCACTATAATTTCTGAGTACGCATCACTGACCACTTTTGCTAGCAGGTAGTGGCAAGGTATTCATAGCACAAAACTATCGACATTTAAATAGCTTAATGCGTATTGCAATTGTTTTTGAGTATTCAGTCTGAAATCATTTTGTAAATTATGTAGCAATAATACCTGCCTGGGCTACCATACATTTTAATAAACACGTAGTTCAGAATGGTAAAATGTTATCTCCGTTTTGTTTCTCTTAGTTGGTATTAGTAAATCGAATGATAGCGATTGTGACTTTCCTCTATTTCAGTCTCACGGTTTCTGAATAGGTAACTATTCATAAGCAACATTTTATATATTGTTAATATCTATGCCCAAATTTCAATATTTTATATATATTTTACTTTTACTCTTATTCTATTGAGGAAATAGTCCTAAACCTGTATTTGGCTGTTCTCTATTGGCAATGACAATCGACATTCATATGTTGCAAGATGACTTGGAAAGGTTAAGTATTCATAATACAATATACAATTATTACAATATTGTAAGCCAAGTTTGGGGGAATTTTATTTAAATTGTTATTTTATTCGTGAAACAGTTCCAATAAATGTCACTCGAGAGTCTGAGCTTTCCACATATTCACTTATTCGTAAATTTATCGGTAATCTCAGACCCCCTTGTGGTATTTGTTGTGATAATTAGGCTTCTTCGATTAAGATGGTTGAAATTATTTTATGTTTTTGTCCCAAGTGGACCCATTATTCCATCCTAGACATTAAAATCTGGACTTTTTTTTCCTTCCAAATAACGCCCAATTTTACTTCTGAGGCACCACAGGCGGTGAACACTGATTATACACGAGATGAAATTATAAATTGGGATTTTTTTTAAAGGAAGGTTTCCAGGCCTAAGTTTAGGGTGCCTGCCTGGCATTTACCATTTAAGAGGACTGAGGAAAACCTGGAAAAAACCTCAGTCAAGGAGGGCGGTCCTGGTGGGAATCGAACCTCAGACCTCCCGCTTATAAGTCCGCGCATTACAGACCTCGGGTGCTAGTAAAATCAATTTGCACGCTTTTTTAAGCAAAATTGACAACGTAACGAGTGTTCAACACTTAGTGCACAAGTCGGGAATTGGATCATAATATACCATTTAAAATAGAGGTTTACAAGGTGCGATAACGTGCATTTTCTGATTAACAAACAATGCAAACGAAACAGCCAGTGTCAAAAGTGTGATATGAAAAAACTCCAAAAAGGAATTAACCAAGATCCATAAGTCAGTATAATGCAGCATTTTGACCGATATAGGAACTGTGAAAACTTCTTTTGTCAAAGTTAAGATATTTTGACATAAATTCAAATATAATACAAAGCACATTTTGGAATGTCAGCGATATGTTTAAGCCTGGGTTATCTGATAAAGCCAATGAAGGTGCTAACGCCCAAAATTTATTTCAGTCTATTATTAACTCTCTACTTCAATATATTTCCATGGAAAACAAAGGTTTGCTACTAAGGTATACAATGCCATGATATGGTCAAAAAACTCTGTGATGGACTGCTTTTGGAAATGTCCCTGTCATTCGCTTCTCTTATGCGCAAGCGCCTCTCTCTACGGGTTATAAATGTTTGGCAAGCAACATTATATTATTTTCTGATCAGTGCGAAAAGACGAGCACAATTGCGTGAATTCCAGACCTTTATATATTTACAAAAATGCTTCGTCTCTTTCGAACGAGGTAGTTATCGTTGCATGTCGTTGTAAATAGAATTGTTGACTGAGGTTATATGTAAGAGTTATAGCATTGCGAAGATATTGATCAATAATTAAATTATACATTTCTGTTATTGTTTCATCTGTTTTTACTTTCGGGTTTTACCGTTAATCGCAACAGTACTTTCAGAGCAGCAAAGTTCATTCTAGAGCCTGCAATGTATTTAATAGTGGAGGTGCTAAAATAAACACAAGCCCTTGAAACTGTAAACCTAAAAGACTTTTATACTCTTGCAGACAGCTTTTACAGTGGGTTAATTGGAACTGAAAAAGGCACAACTTTCTCTCCTCGCGCGGAAAAGCGCATTGGCGGATGAGGATCGAAATATAAACCCCTCCCGATATCTCTGCTCTTACAATTGCCAACAATCGGTCCACAAATGCCAATGATGGGGATCAATGCAAAAAATTGATGAATGGTGAAAGTTGCCGCTTGCCGTACTCCCACTAGAGGTCACAGGTTTCAATGAAGCTGATGAGTTTTGGAGTCAATTACTTTCCCATCCTATTCTTTCGGCCCTAAGATTACCACAGGCAAAATAATTTAATTAAAGTGAAAGTTTGTGGATTCAGTTCAAAGATTTAAAGTCACACTGATATCTCAAATTGGGCCGTATTTGTGCCACATCCTCGAATTTTAAAATGTTTGTAGTAGCTCTACATACTGTTCATACTTGCAAGTCCAGGTAAAATGTACAGCATTTCCATCACTCATGTGCCAAATGCATAATGCCAATTTAGTGTTGAAACGTTGCACGTGGTTCCAATAAGAGTTATCATATCTTTGCATTGGAATGTATTAAAGTGCTCACTTCATGCATAGTCTGCGCATGGTACTATCTGGTGATCAGGAAGACTGCAGTGCGAGGGAGCTTGAACTGCACACGTGTGGAATACCCACACTGCCACACGAATAAAGGGCTCTCAGACTTATATCTTGCACTCCCGCTCAACAATCATGGGCGAGTATCTGACATTGTTTATTCTAATCGGCACTAGCGTGCATGAACACGAGGGTAGAAAATGTTGACGTAACACATTCCTATCACTTGTCTTCTCATCGCCAGAGATATTGAAATTTCTTAAAACACCTGTTGCTGGTTGTGACGTAAGCACCGTCAACTCATTCAAACTTGAGCATCGGGCGACCTGAATACTATTGGGCGCTACAGTGGGCGGTGCTTACGTAACACGTTGCAGTTGAAGGGGCGGGCAGCATTCTTATTCAGCACTTTTTCTTCTATTTGGGAAGAATTGTTTTGATTGTAGACCAGGGTGGTTCGGTAAGTGTTTAGTGTGTAGCAAAGTTGCTAACATAATTAAGAGGTATACAATTTACAGAGAAACTATGCCACTCATAGTATTCAATAAGAAAAATATCAGGAATGGACAGAGTTGTAATGATAGAATAGCTAAAAAACCTGTATGAAGATGGGCAAGACCACATGTTAGCAAATAGGCCGCGTGTATTAGTTTTAAAACATGGCTAATAACGAGACAACTCAGACCATTTAAAGATGAATATGCAGGTGAGTGCACATTGCTGCAGCAGAAGAGATTGATTGCTTAAAATGTCAACAAAAACATTTTTGTTCATTCAAAAGGAACGCCTTATCGCATGTCTGAATGAATGTAAAAATGAATGTGTAGTGCGGTGGTTAAACCATGGTAAACTTATGGAAAGAGATTTTCATTCAACAGATGAAACAGGTTATTTATATAAGAGAGGGGTCTGTACACTTTCTAACTTCAAAATGAAAAATAAATTTTCGATCTACTTTCCCCGTTGGTACAAAAAGTCATATCAAAGTCCTTAATCATTCTCTTCAAGAGAAAGGACAAATTATCTCACTGATGTACGACTACATCAGTGTTCATACGTAAACTGTTGCTGTAGAAAAATAAATAATGAAGCAGCTTAGTTTGAAAACTAATATCATTTTCTCAATGTCAAGGATACTGAAGAATGTGCCGAAATATAGGCAAATAGCATCATGAGTTTGATTTAAAATTCCAGGATTTAGAAAAGTTGCAATATCATTTCGATATATTTCCTACTCCTTTTTCTGTTAACATCGACAGTGCTCCTAAAGAATTTAAACTAGAGCTCATAGATCTGAAATTTAACAGTGAAATGAAAGGTGCATTCCAAAAGCAAAGAAGTGTATTTTTAAGTTTCACTTAAAAGTGTTTTCATTCCCCACAATTGCACAGATAAACTGCTAATATATCGAATATGATTGGTTCAATGCACATTAGTAAACAGCTTCTCAATTATGAAAATTTCACAGAAGCCAACTTTAGGTTACCAATTTGAAAGGTACTGCTCAGTTTTGTGTAACACACACTGTTCCAAATGTTGAAAACAACTAATTCGATAGAAAAAAAAATTAAAAAAAAACCGGACGGATGAACAAAGAATAACCAAGTTGATATGCGGAATACAAGAATAAACTGATTTTATGAATAAAAGTATTGTAATTTAACATGAGACAGTGTTCAGTATTCAATATACAATAAAATACTATTCAATAGAACTTATGAGAGATAATTTGGTTTTATTTTCACACACTATCATAAGTAGGATATACGGATTTAATAAACTCACCTATTTGATTAGCTATATCGAAACCTCGCTAGAACAGAGAATGCGCAAACATGCAACACATGAATACCAGCTGCCCACTGGACAGTTGTGACGGACGACACAGAGCATTAAGTTGAGGTCGACTGTACTAAACAAAACGCTACTCCATTTTCCACAAACACATAATTTTTCCCATGTAGGTTAAAACAATTTAACGGAGTTGAAGGTTAGGTTGTAGCGAGGGTCCTTCCATTGCACGTATTGGAATGATATTACAACACTGAAAGCTGTGTAGCCAAACCTCCGTAACCCCCTTCTCAAACTACTAGCATGGACTTCATTGTGTTCTGTGTCTATATTGGGAACGCGAGAGGCGATATGAGGGGTTCTGGATTACGTAATACTCGGTAGAATACGCCCGTGTCGCGAATGCAATGGAAACAATAGCCAAACACTCAAAAATTACATAACATTAATATACCTGTGCGAAAGTGAGTATACAGGAATTTGAAGGAGAAATCTTCAGAACGAAGAAAGGATTTAAACAAGGGAACCTGATCTCACCAAACCTTTCCACATGTGTCTTTGGATTGGTATTCAGAAAATTGAACTGAAATTGGAAAAATGGGAATCAATATCAACAGAAAACGATTGCCCAGGTTCACGTATTATTTGCCACATCTAAGGCAGAACTTCAGAAATGCTAGTAGAGCAAAGGAATCCTTCAGATACAGAGAGACACCTAGTTGATAACACGCCGCAGGAAATATATTTATCATGTGCTAAACAGTTAGTATGACAGAAAAAAATGTTTCGAAGAATAATTCAGCTTGTCTGCGATAATTTTGAAGTTTAATATCCATAGTCCTGGTTAAACACAATAGTCTCAACATCAAATTCGAATCGTAAGCCTGGGTCATTCTAATCCTCGTCTATGATAGATTCGGACGATTCAGGTGTAACAATACAAGACGGAAAGAAGAATATTAGGTATCAAACTCAAATACAAACTGCAGAACGAGGAACCGAGAAGAAGCGGAATGGAGGATGCATTCACCAAAGAAATATTACAAAATTGTAGCCTGAAAGGACACGTGACCAAGATACAGCAGGGCAGGTGAACCTACACCACAACAACGTGGGACCGTAGATTAGAAAAAATGAAAGTAGAGGATGTCCGCAGTGAAAATGGTCCCAAAAATTCACGGAAGTGATCGGTGAGGTCCAGGAGAGCGATGTGGAAAGAAAAGCTCTTAGTTTTAAGTTAATTAAGTTAATTGCATATTAGTATTTATAATTGTGTGCAAATAAAACAAATTAGCCAAGAGGCATTTCTAAGTTCATGAATACAATGGTGTATTAATGAACATTTTATATAGTACATATAGGATGCATCAGAATAACTATTCCTAATTTTCTGGTGTTATAGAAGCATGATAATATATTTTTTTTCGTAATAAATTAGTGTCCGGAAATGCCTCGTTTTCAATATAAAAGACAGAGTTCATCACTCACTTTATGACTGCATTCATGTTTCAGCTGTTCTTGTGAAATGGAAATAATAATCAACTGAAATTACTTTGTTGTCGTACGTCACAAAATATCTTCTGCGTGATGCGTTTGTTTAATTCCATAGAATTAAAATGAATTCATGCATGCATAAGGCATTTGGAGCAGTTTAAAGGAATGCTAATTTGGCAAAGCGAACCTAACTCGGCGCCATATTCCTTGCTAAACATCGTTTTCAAGATTGGATCACGTCTGAGAGTAGGTTCCAGGTAAAGGAAGTAAAATAAGGAGCGAATAAATTTTCAAAATAAAATTTTGCAGAGTTTGAAAATAACCATGAACTGGCACTGGTTACCACATGACTTTTTAATACACACAAATCACACTTGGATTGACTTGTGTGTATCAAAGCTGCATCTTGTGTATCTTAAAGCTGTGGAGAATCTCCGCAATCAATGAAAGGTTTCTGTAAATATTTAGGCCTGCAAGAATGATGCTTATGGTATATTTCTTGAGGAAATTTCTTCCAGTGGTACTTGAAGATATATCTATTATTACTAGGAGAAACATTATCTTTTAACATGACGTTGCACCCGCACATTTCGGCTTAAATTGTCAAAATTATTTAAATGCATATTTTCCGAATCCTTCGATATAAAGAGAAGGACAAGTTGCTTGGCGGTACGTTCCCCAGATATGACTCTAGTTGATTTTTGTGTTAAGGGTCACATTAAATCAATTGCTTATGAAATACCCGTCGACACAGCACAAGAATTAGCTACTAGAATTATTCCTGCTTTTGACGATCTCTTCGTAACCGACCACAGATATTTCCAAGGATTCGTCGTTCAGTCATACAGTGTTATACTTCGTATGGCTGTCGCAATTTTGAACAATTCCTATTGTTTGTCCTTACCATTTTCTTAATAGCTGGTATTATATAAAATTACTGTGTAGCTATAGAAAGTAAATAAAATAGCTTCCAATCTAAGATTCATTCATTTTTTCCTACATACACTATAACTTGAAAACGAATTCTGAAACACTATGTATAGCTCTAAATGAAAGGGACTACATCCACTGGGAAAGAAAACTCACAGCGACTAGCAGCATCCCGTGAATTCCACCGAATTAGCACTACCTGGGCCCTCTTTAATTAAACTGACAATTCGATAGATGACAGGCAATAATTTTACAAATCAGTAACTTGACAATTACTGTTTCATAAAGCATATCAAATTTACAAAATTGTTTAGCTATCACGACATATGTGTCTATAGTGTTTCATAAAACTTTTAGTGTGACCAATAGTAAGTAACAATTTATCAGAAATATTTTGTCACATTCAATGATGACAAGCTCACGAGCGTATTTATAAAATTACCAAACAACCTCGACAGGAGAACGTTTCCCCAGTCATAGCATGTATGACAGCAATAATTTATTGCAATATGATAATTTTTGCCTTAATGTGATATACGATAAAGCCTAAGTGATATCGAACATATGTTATTAAACAAGTTTTATTTTTCAAAATATACACAGAAAGCAGCGATTATTATATTTTCTTCGATACTGTCATATTGTATCAATTTTTATTTGATCCTTATGCATAATTTATTACACTATTATGTAAGTGGTCCAGAAGTACTTATTTTGTAGTACTTAACGAGTTAAGGTCGTCGGACACAGCGCACTTATCCGCTTATTTACCGCACGGTAAGATGACGGAGATTAATATCCATTATTACAGATTAATAAGGTGCTAACAACAAATACATTGCATTTACATTTAAATTGTGTAGTTAATGGTATAATATAAGTGTATAGAAATTAAATATTAATGCTCGGTAAATAGCAAAGGTTTTTTTCAACTAATATAGCTAATGCTTATATGATTGCATTTAGTTGTCATTTTGTTTTTACATAATTGTCATCTTTATGAAAAGTTACAATTTAGTACCTGGCATATGTGACATATTTGTAGGTTATATGAATCGGTTAGCTGTCACGAGAAAATTTGTCAAACTGTCATGATTGTCAAATTTATAAAACAGAACCTTATGTTAGAAGGCCTTATCCTTTAGGAATTCAATGGGCTTTCTATTATCTAAACAATAAGTCTTTTCAAAGCACACATACCTCGCAACGTGCTTCCAAATCAAGTTAACTGCAGGTCTCGACGGCAGCCGACTGACCAGATAACCAGCATATCGATCCGTAATCTCCGTGATGTGTACGTTCTTAACACCACCTGAAAAAAATTAACATTCAAATGCAACGGTATGTCGAAAACGTAAATGCCGTATATTGGATTGTTTCAAGTTTCTTATAAAATAATAATAGTGGCACATGGTAAGGTTTGAGGAATGTGAGCGCCTTAATCCTGTGGAAAAAATGATTATCATGAATAATATCCCCTGAATTGCAGGTATTCCTCGCTGCGGCAAGCATCCACGTTGTCTCTCGTAATCGGAGAATTGTTCAGAAAACGTACACTTTTTCATCATTCAAGGGTACTTGAATTAATCGTCGATTTTCTGTACTTCAGTGCTATAGTCATACAAAGGATTTGTTTTATTGATTTCTGCTTCTGTAGTTCTTGCTATTTTAGCTACGTTCCTAGTTTACATTACTTCTCATTTTTATTATTACTACTACTATATAATAGTTACATAATATGATTAGCAAGAACTACGGTAGCAGAAATCGATAAACGCTGAAACAATTACGCAAATATCGCAATTTTTAGAACAGAACTGAGGCAGAAAACAAGTGAAGGTAGCAAAACTAAATATTGAACCTCTAGGGTAACGTGACTTGAAAACATTAAATAAACCACAAGAGAAAAGAAGTTGGGGCCGGAAAAATAACTAATACACGTATTATAAAAGTATATACAAGGATATTAAAACTTAGATTTAAACACGAAGATGTATGCACTTCATGCAAAAATACAGCGCTATCTCTCTATCTCAGGAAGCTTTCAAGGACAGGAGTCGGTAGCGTATCAACAAGTGTCCAGTTACATGGTCAACATCGTTACACAAGAACAGGGCATGTTGAGCTGCTGGTAAGGGAAACTTTGTTTAATCATTCATATGGACTGAAATATCAGTAGAAGGTAAAGCATAAAATAGTTTGGTAAGCTTAACGTGTATAAAACGTTCTTGGAAGTGCGGTTTTAGCAAATGAAGTAAACTGAATAAATATTCTAACATATACACTAGCGACAGAAAGTTTTAGCTTACTATGAAAATGCTAAGTCACTCCTCTTTGGGGCTATTTATGTAAATATAGTTAAGATAAGTATTAATTTGATTCTGCAACAAATTACAGTGCATATGCTATGAACTACCAAAAATCGCACTCGTAAAACATCTTTTTATAGTGTAAATAGGTTTTTTACTACTCAGTAAGGAAATTGATCAAAGTTTTTGTTCATCAATATAACCTTTTGCTTTGATGACGGCTTTAAAATTTTGAGGCATCCTTGCAGTCACTTTTTTTTTTATCACCTTATATTACTCCAGGCTTGCAGAAGACATCCACATTATTAGGGAGCACCTGTTTTACTTTCCTGTCAAACTCCTCCCAAAGAAGTTCAATTGAGGACAGACCTGGAGACTTGGCGGGGAGGGGGGACAGGTCACGGATTTTAGCACTCCCACCTTTTCTTTAGTATTCACATAGTTTTTACACAATTTTGATGTGTATTTAGGGTCGTTATGTTGTTAATGAACAAAACCACGTCCGAAAAGTCTTGATGAATCAAAAGAATCTGATGATACGGTTTTTTTTTCTCCAAAATGCCACCCACTTTCACCAAGTCTCCAACTTCATTGTTCCCAAAACACCCCCACACTATTACTCTTCCACCTCCATGTTTCGCAGATGGGGTGAGACAAGCTTCATGCATTCTCTCCATAGGGAGACGGCGGACATATTGCCAACGATTTGAACCAAATTTCTCAAATTTGGATTCATCCATCCACAGAACATTTTCCCAGCTGTTTAAGGTCCAATTCTGATGCTCTTTGTAACTTTTTAAGCTTGTGCTGACGGGTTAATAAATGGTTTCTTCACAGCTGCACGTCCAAACAACGAAGCTGAACACAGGCGACTTATTATTGTTGACACTGGTACTGGCTTTGCCCTGATAGTATTTATTTCACTGCAGATGGATATAGCCGAACGTCACTTGTCTCATTTGATCAAAAGTATAATTCTATTGTCCTCCACTGCTGATGTTTTTCTTGAATGTCCACAACATGGTACCCAGTTTCTTCTCTGCGCTTCAATGCACCACAAACATAGTCACACAGCATACATAGTTGATATTTTTCTGTTGCACCACCCCTGCGTCTTTTCTGCACTCACACGTGCTCTTTTATACATTCCTGTTTATTTGGGGCACTTAATGCTATACTAATATGCTTACTGCGCAATTACAACAATAGTGAACGTTCATACAGATAAAATACTCTGATTGCAACACAAGCATTGGGAAGAGCTCTGGGACACTCTAAACTAAACATTTCTCCATGAATCATAACAGAGTAGGGTGTGATGTAAACATAAGCTAACATGAGACCGAAAAATATTCAAAACAAACAAGGCACCAAAAGATTACATTCAAAACACATTACAGTCATGGGTTGAAATGATTTCATGTGTTAAATGCGATATAAAAATATAGTGAGAAGGTTCAAACCACTTGCTACAAAGCATTTAGTCGTTTGCTTTCAAATATTCAATAGAATATATTAATTAAGAATTAATAATTTTAGTGGAATCAATAACAATAAACACACAAACCAAAATACAATTGCGAATTTAAACTTGCTGTCGCTATGTGTATGGCACGTCGTCTTCCTTACTTATCATTCTATTACTGGTGTTGGGCTTAACAAAACATTGATTGATTTCTGAGCAGCACTCACTTCGGTATCAATCTCCCAGCATTTTCTGCATATGATCTGTTCAACCTTAATCGACTTCATTTCTTTGTGTGACACATAAAAGCCCTGTTGAATTCGAATATCTTTTAGCACGCATACTCAACGCAGCAGCTGAAGTCGAGGAAATGCCTGGCGTCTTTCAGAGGGTATAATAATAAACTCCAGCATAAATGAAATAAAATATTATTAAAATCTATAGGGTCTTCACTTTCCTTAATTCCATATGCTTTTATCCCAATTCTAGGAATTATTCATGAATGAATTACACCTTCTTATGTAATGAAAATACGTAATAAGGTATTTATAGGAATTCTAGTTTGGTTATGGATAAATTTTACCAACACTCCATCTATATTTTTCATTTGCATTTTTCTTGTTATTGCAAGCGGATTCTATATATATATATACACACACTTTATTTGAACAATTATGCTATTTTTAAGTCATAGGTTATGGTAGCCTAATCATAAAATAGTATTAACTCAATCCCCAGAACAAATATACAATAAAGGAAAATATAATATTTTAAACCACTATGAAACCATAAAATTCCTAATAACAAAGGTTACAAGCAAATAAATCCCAGCTTGTAAACGATCCGGCTGATATCCACATCCAAAAATAATAAATAAAGTTAGAATCACGGCATGCTGATGCTCTCTTTGTTTGAAAGCTAACTAATACTTGAATTGATACTTGCTGTATTAATGAAAATGCATTCGATGAAACTGGTAATTTATGACTGAAGTAAGTGCTTTTCCTTTTTGTTTTTCTGTATTTTTATGTAGATAAATAACTGTAATAATAATTATTTGTTTATGAAATTTATTAATTAGTGTTCACATTACTAATTATCTCAAAATAGCCTAATTTAATCACACAAAATCGTGTTACATGAAACCAATGTCGCAGCACTTGGGTTCCTTAACAATAAGCGTTGATGCCGAGGTTTGTCGGTCTAATTTAGAGAAACACTGTAGATTGCACTGGATTGATTATAGAAAGGAAAAAAGACATTTCAGTACTAAAGCTTTGCCCATTTGTTCTTACGCCTCCAGTGACGTCACCTCCAGGAGGCAGGGATGAGGTGAGGGATACACCGGGCGACCAGGATCCAGGGACGGTGAAGCTTGCACATAAACGTAGTCCCTAACTCCGACGGTAGCGGAGTTCGAACCCCTCAATTTTTCAAAGCGCAAGCCAATATCACACTGCACACAGCACCAACCTACCTGGAATGACAGTTTTTATTCTGCTACAAAACTAACGGAATGAAATGACAAATGATTCGTTGAAAGGAAATATCCAAGTGACCAGGAAAAACCACGAAAAACGTTAAAACCCGGGCATACAAGAGAAACTGGTGTGACCATTACCTACAGGATGGATGAAGACAGATTACCTACCTTACAGAGCATCGAATTATGCTCCCAGGAAACGACCTCTTAGAAGATGAATCAAATAAGCTATAGATCTGAGGTGAGGCAGATAATTATTGGTCTAAACATTGTTGAATAACGATGAAGGCCCGTCCCAACGAACCCCAGATTTCCCAAGCGTGACCTCTTCAGTCAATCCCTCGGTTCTGTCACTTAAGTAAAAGAGTTTAATTTTATCTAATAAATTATTACCAGAGGTATACCTTTCTTTCAATTGGCATAATATTTGGGGCAAAGCGTTTGCCAATGCCTTACTTATAAGTAATCCTTGTGCTTGCTGCTCAGGTGATCCGCGGAATCATCGGTCGAATTATTGCATAATATTAGTCATCTAATAATACTGCTTATTATTAAATTCACTTTGTGTGAAACAGATACGGGTAGTTCTAGTTTTGTCTGTACCAAACAAATCCTACAAAGTATAGCAAACAGATAAATATTTTTCATTTTTAGTAGGAATGACTTCATGTTCAGATGCATTATCCAGATTTTGTGATTTTTTTGCTGTAACTGTTACCTGAATTATCTGTAGAAATTGCCCATTTTGACATATACTTTGTTTGTTGCTAATATCTGCAGCACAGAGAGAGTGGTTCTTTAACCCACGTGTACAACATATTCGCTCCTCGACATTAATGTGGCGCATCTGCTTGTGTTGTTGGTACAGGCTCATCGATAAACAGTTTTTATCAAATAACTTGGCGATTGTATGTAACGCATCAACATACGTGATAAGTGTACAACTACAACTGTCGCATGAGCCTTGATTTGATCCGTTTAACATATAAAAAGCACAAGAAAACTTAGCCTTTTATTGTTACTATCTTCGTATATATACCTTTGTTATGAGTAGCTTCATATATACACCTATATATGTAAAACACTTACCCCTGAGCCTCTTCACGCTATTCGCCCTCCCTACCCACCTCCCCTATAACCATAACCTCTTTTGTCGGGTCTTTGTCAAAAATATTCCCCATTTAAGAGCAGGTAGTAGTTCATGCTTTTCATACACGTGCTAGATTTCAACGAATTACTTTTATTCATTTGAAAATTGCATAATTCTTGGATCGAGAGCGAGTGAAACACCCATTTATCCCTAGGTTTCCCTTAAGGCACCGACCTGATAGAACATCTGAACGGCGCTGACTCGACTGTGGCGAATGAGTACTACTACTATATTTATGTACTACTCATAAGCGGTTTCCAATAGCCAATGTGTATTTGTGTTATGAATCGGTACTCAAAGGAATAGCGCGCGTCCTAGAAATCTGCTTCATTACGGAGTGTCAAAAACATTCTGTGTACACATTAAGATTTGGTTACCAACGGAAACATTTTTCGGAACTGCGTCCGAAACTACCACAACGTGCAGCATGTAAAAAACAGAGAGGTCTTCTCAGAGAAGTGGGTAAAATGTTGCAGGAGATGGGTCTCCCCCAATCAACGAGTTTCAAAAGAAGCAAAGCTGCATGCATATTGTGTTATTTCTGAACACTCCTGACGAACGGAACAGACTCAATTAATTGTTCTGTTTCCAGCATTTTAATACACATTCAGTAGTACTGGATTACACGCGATTCTTCGACGAGGCGTGGGTGCTTCCATCGAAATGGGCTCATTAATTTAGTTCCGAATAGCTCACATCTCTCCACAAAGATGTGGCGTGTTCTGTAAAGGCGGCAGTAATGCACGCTTCTCATGCTTGCACCAGAGTTCACCGAAAAACTGAAAAAATTATATTAACAAATGGAGAGCACTGAAAACAGCAAACTGCAGCTTTAGCCAGTTTTCGACAAGGGGAAAGGGTACTTTCAGTTGGCATGCCTCTTCAGAAGATTCCGATGATTAAAGGTGGGATTTTAACAGGTATGGAGAATTATTGAAGGTAGCAAACCAGCATTAGAACGGTGGTGTGAGGTGTTTCACCTACTAAGAAACAGTTGGACGAAGAGGAATTCCGCAAGGGCTATTTTCAGCAAGATACTCCATGTCAGCATTGCTAAAAATGTTTTACTCTTTGAAGATCCTGTCATTTTTAAATGAATTTGACCAATAAGGTCGTCTACTTTTCTGCGGTGTGAAAAATGGAAATTGAGGCTAATAATCCCCATGTGTTGGTAAATATCTTGCTATATTTAGAGGTATGTACTGGCATACTAGGATGTTTACAGCAAACGCCCTTAACACTTTCTCTCATACCATCATGTTTCTCATACATAAAGGCATCAGTTTTAACTTTGTTCACTATATAGCTTAGTTTTTTTTTTTTTTTTTTTTTTTTTTGAGTAGTGTTTAACACCCGTTTTCACTACTGAGGCACCACAGGCGGTGGACACTGGTGATACATGAGATGAAATGATAAATTGGGAAAGGATATTTTTTTTTTAAGGAAGGAAGCGTTCCAGGCCTAAGTTTAGGTACCTCCCCGGCATTTGCCAGTTATGAAGACTGAGGAAAACCTGGAAAAAACCCCAGTCAGGGAGGACGGTCCTGGCGGGATTCGAACCGCAGACCTCCCGCTCACGAGTCCGTGCCTTAACGACCTCGGCCACTCGTGGCGGTATAGCTTAGTTTGAAAGTTATGAACAAAAATGGGGGTGGGCGAGAGAGAGTGAAAAGCTCTGTATCATTGACAATGTGTGGGCAAAATGGGTGAAATAAGTTAACTAAAAGAACAGTGTGTAACTAAGAGACCAATAGAAGTACTTATCACTGCAAATATAACAATTAATCATATTATTACCAAGAATATAGCAATTTTCTACAGAAGTGAATTATAACAATCAACTTAAGACTATTATTTTGGTGTGCATTGTGTAGAAGCAGAGCTGGGCACACAGAAAATGCCATCATATTGACATGCAATGCTTTGCCAAACAAAATTTAGAGCTATGGAAATGTTAATTGCAACCGTTTGAATAAAGAGCATTTAACAGAACATTAGTGAATGGAAAATATTTTTATGTCAAACATGAAATGTTTTACTTAAAGACTGTCAATACCGTGCTATTTATCAGGTAAAGGATATAACCTAAAACAAAAAGTGCTGAATAAGTGATACCAAGATAAAGCACATTGAGTTAATATATTAGTTTAACGTGTACAAAATACATATTCATGCAGAATGCATCGTATTTTTACACTATGTGTAATTTGCCATTTTTCCAGAGTTCTTAGTTCTTAGATTATATAGATTGTAGAGTGTACAGTTATACCTTTCTTCTTGTCGTGTTATATTTTCCAGAGCCCAAGAAACGAAAAACTGCTGCATCTGCTGTTGCAGTATAAACAGTTTGTATTTATTTCTGCACCAGAAGCATACACACCATTTAGAATGCATCTAAGTTATCGACCAGTAGCAGTACTATTTCAGTGCATACCATTGCACCCAACATAAAAAACAAAATGCATCCGGTAATAATTTTGTGTCTGCAGCTGACTACAAAAGGAACATTTCCAGGCCGATTTCCACGGGAACTAAGCCGCAAATGATTTCAATTTCATTAATGTGAGAAACTTTAGAAGTGTGGATAGTTTAATTCTTTTTGGTGTTGGTTTTCTCTTGTTTTTTAATTATTTTTACGTTGGAAGTACCTATAATTATTCTGTGCGTTTTTAAAAGGCTTTGTTTCACGCTTAGAACTAGAAAAAACAGAATCTGGATCTACTTTATTTATCTTATAGTTCTTTAATTTTCTATGCGATTAAACTGTAGGTGAGAGACCACATAAAAGCTGTGAGAAGGAAACAACTTGTTACTCTGGGGCTTCTCTCGGCAGTCGGTCGGTCGTCTTGCTGACGTTGGTTGGCTACATGAAACATCTCTCCGAAAGCTATCATCCGCCTCTCACCCTCTCGCCTTGCTCCTATGGTAACCGACAGGCTCTCCCTTTAACCGCGAAGAGACACCATTACCCGATAGGCAGAGCGCGTCACTCAACAGAGAACGTTAGTACGGGCAAGTTCTGTGCGGGAGGCAGCTCGTCCCCAGGTTATGTTCATTATTGTAAGTATTAATAGTGTATGTGTTATAGCCAGTATTGTAACAGCGTTTAGAGAGGTGCTCTGTACATTCTTTAGGTTTATGTTATGTGTCTGTTCCTGGAAAAGGGCATTTACCTTTGTTGTCTGCAATACTGAGGTAGCATGCCGGTTACTTTTATTCTATGTATGTTAATTTGTGCTCTAAGTTTGCACTACTCGAGGACGGTTTGACACTTAATGTTGCGCTTGCTTTCGTACTCTCAGTTTTTATCTTGAAAAGCTGGAGGCATGAAACGCTGTGGTAGAAACCAAGTGATAAAAGCGTGATGTTCTCTATGTTAAGTTGCAAAGTTTCGAGCTCATTACGTGTTCCAACGTCCTAACATTTATTTTTGGCGTTGTGAAACGAAGACAACATTTTCGAAGAAATAGTTAGGTAAATGTATAGAAACTTGTCCATGCTTGTATTTTGTAGCAGTGGCTGTGAATTTTCATCTACATCTCTATCATGCACGGGGAGGGGGGGGGGGCTACCGTTTGTTCCAGTTTTGTTACTAGCCTAGACAGTGTTGTGATCGGAAGACCTCGTTACGTATATTATATGTTAAGAATAAGCAAGTTGTTCAACATGGTGTTTGTCTAGGCACTTAAAAGACACGAGAAATGCTAAAATCGCCATGAAATCAGAAAAACCAAGAATTATAATTAACATTTGCATTATTTTTTTTAAAAAAAAAAATCTAAGTTTTGTGCGAAAAGTGCTGCCAGAAAGCGTTTGAAAGTTAATCCAAATTTTGCCATGTGTTAAACCATACTTTCTTAACATTTTCATCCTTATCACATGTGAATATTTTATGCAATTATACAAAGTGATCATGAAGCATAAAGCTTAACCTGTTGACTTTCTTTACATAAATTATGAAGAAAACTTTGCCTTAGCACTCCAGTTAAGCAATAGCCGATCATTTCTCTTGTATTCGGATACAAAGATTTTACTCACATTTAAAATTACTTTTACTCACATACATTTAAAATTACTTTCTGCGCCCGATTTCATTTTCTTGGCAATTTCTTACTAATTATTGAGTGATTTCTTAATATTTAACATTCACGATACTGATACCGCCACGGGTTGCCGAGGTCGTTAAGGCGAGGACTCGTGAGCGGGAGGTCTGGGGTTCGAACCCCACCAGGACCGTCCTCCCTGACTGGGTTTTTTTCCAGGTTTTCCTCGTCCTCATAACTGGCAAATGCTGGGAAAGTACCCTTAAACTAGGCCTGGAACGACTGCTTCCTTAAAAAAAAATCTTTCCCAATTTATAATTTCATTTCATGTATCATCAGTTTTCACCACCTGTGGTGTCTCAGTAGTAAAAACAGGCGTTAAACTCTACTAAAAAAAAAGTAGATGCTGATTAGAGTATCTAATTTATTTCGAAGTGTTCATTTTGATTAAATGCAGTCGAATTATATGATTGGCAACAATTTCCTAAGAGCAAATTTAGAAACATTCAATGGTGGAAAACCGAACAAAAATTCGTGATACATGCATAGGAATGTGTTTCCAGTTTTTTGTGACAAATTGTAAATGCTACAAAATTACAAAACCTAAGCTTACAGTGTATTTTAATAATTATTGTGATTGTGACAGTGTTTCAAATCTGCAGATTTATTAGTATATGCTTAGTAAATTTCAGTGACTAATTCAAGTTTCATTAATATTTCACTCAAATAGTTTTATAAAAGTATTATAATCGAATTGATTATATTCTGCATAATTTACAAGACGACAGCCATATTCTTTGCTTGCAGTAAACATTCATTATTAGCAGCTAATTAACACTAGAAAGCGGAAAGCGGGTCCCCATTATATTTACATGTAAAACTTTATAATATTTAATATATTAATAGCTTTATTTGAGTTTACAAACCATTTCAGAACAATAAACAAGTGGATATTAAATTGTGTGTAAATATTTAACTTGAAAAAGTTATGTATTATTCTTAATCTTAAAATTTATGCTTTTCAGCAAACAAATGATTTCAGAACAATGAACAAGTGTATTAAATTATGTGTAAATATTTAACTTGAAAAAGTTATGTATTATTCTTAATCTTAAAATTTAACTTTTGCTTTTCAGTAAACAAATGATTTCAGAGCAATGAACAAGTGTATTAAATTATGTGTAAATATTTAACTTGAAAAAGTTATGTATTATTCTTAATCTTAAAATTTAACTTTTGCTTTTCAGCAAACAAATGATTTCAGAGCAATGAACAAGTGTATTAAATTATGTGTAAATATTTAACATGAAAAAGTTACATTATTCTTAATCTAAAATTTAACATTTGCTTTTCAGTGCATGATTGTACTACATCTCCTAGTTTTTCTCAGTTGATTTAATTTATTTGAAGCATTTTAATGATTTTTCTGAACCCTCTGTATGCATTCTGCACAGATGATGTGTACTTTTGGTGCACGTTTTCCACATATAACTTTGCAGCACTTCTCACAAAAATCACTGGATTATATTACGCGGACTGATTTAGTATTTGGGGGGGGGGGGAGGCCTATGCCCTTCGTCCTTTTCCTCTTGTTGTTCTTGTGCTTTTCTCCCTTCATTACATTTACCAGCTGAAGGATGAACTTCTTTATTTTCATCTTTCTGTCTTTACCTCATTGTAGGTGACCTGCATTGATTGCTGCCATGTCCAGGATACTGTAGAAAACGTGCATTGGCCATCTTCTACATGCTACTTTAGTTGCATACTCATGAGTCATCTGGTCAATGACATCTACTGCATACCTGGTGTTATTGTAGAGGGTTAGAGTTTTTTCTTATTTTATTGCTCACTGCCACATCAAAATGCAGTTTATTGAGGAGTCTTTGCTTGGTAAACGACTTCAACAATGTACAGTCTCTGCCATCAGTCGAAGGCAAGATGATGGTGGCGGTGCATTTGCATCTTACCTCATTAGGAACTTCACGAAGAATTTTATTCGTTGTTTGCACCAATGACGTTTTCTTCTGTTGGAGCTTCTTGGCAAGTGAAAGAGATATGTAGAAATTGTCTGTCATTACATTCCTACTTTGATTTAGAAACGACATATTCCCCTAGAGTTTGGTTCTCCGGACGTGTATCATCCTTACCTAGGTACGGCATTACATATATATTTTGATGATACATCTGCTGCGATCCAGAATTTCACACCATATTTGTTAGGTTTGTTGAACATAAACAAAGTAAACCTACACCTTGTTTTGCTTGGAAATAATGCATTTAAAATAGCTATTTTCCCCTGGATAATAACAACGGATACAGTTTTCCTCAAATCTATTCCAAATTTAAAATACAAGAGTAAACTTAACAGTTGGGAATCTTTCAGCACTGGTTGATTCCTCATCAAATCAGAGAAATCTGAGGAGCTCCTGATGTCTATCCCGTTATAGTGACCTTGATGAATGTAGGTCCCCAGGAACGCGACCAAAGATCATCTACCTTTCGTATGAACATTATTGCGAACATCTTTTAAAATTCTTCTAGTGGACTACTGGTATTTCAGTTCAACTCGAGCATTGGATTCTGTATACTTCTTTATAAGACGATCAAAGAATAAACGAAAAGCACTGATGGGAGAATCATACTCTTGTTGGAAAGCATGTGTAGTGCGACCTCCTCGCTCTTTTAGGAAAGTTACAGCAGCCCTTCTTCCTGACGAAGTTCATGATATGTTGATATCTCCAATTCATACTCGTCTTTACCCACCGTTTTCGCTGTGGAGGAATCTGATGGACCCTGGCCCTGCTGAGTGGAGGCAATGGTCGAGGAAAATAGGCACTCGGACTCGCTGCTGACAAGGAATTCTCATTAACATTTACATCACTGTCACTAGTTTTTGACATAAACTCACTACCCGAGTCCGATCGGTCAATTTCTGTCGAATTCAACGCCAGAACTATTGAAAAAAGCGCGCAAAATCTCGTCATCCGAAAGGCTCCTCTGACGATACATGATTCAAGGCTGGGAACGTTATATTTACAGATAAAAACTGATAGCATACACACATGATGGATCTCAACAATGGGCCGATATTTCTCTCTGCACATTGTTAATTACTGTAACTGTATTGGTGGTCATTTGTCGAAGATTTACTGCGCGGTTACGCTATGCATTTTTAGGGATCAAATTGATCTCTCACGCTGTTCTAGGTATAGGGCATCAAAAATGAGTGAAAAATAAAATATTTTCATAACCAAATGTAACATCATAAGGAGGAAGAATATAGAATAAACGTCGGTATGTTTGGTGGGAAAATGTGAATATCTGAGGAAACTGTTCTACAATAAATTTGGTTAAGGTGTCGTTTTGATCTCTTCTTCAGTTCTAGTGTTAAAGAACAAAGAAAAACAAATCCCTAATCATATTGGTTTCGAAAACCCCAGCAAATAGCGGCGACCTTGTAACTAGTTTTAAATTCTTTGTTACATTTACCATTCACTAGGGGTCTTCTGTTTTTTTAATAACTGCTTTAAATCACTAGTAATAATTTAATATGTCAAAATATAATCAATGATAGTTTTATATTCTCTTACTGACCAAGTAAACTTGTTAATAACTTAATGAATTAGAGTATAAAAACTTCAAACTCGTTTAATGCTGTGTGACCTCTTACTGGTTTCCCATTCTCAATCATGGTATTTTCGTCATATTTATGTACTATTTTGGATTTGTTGCACCTGTACGGATTATATATTCCATTTTAATGTATAATATTGCATTACTTGTTAAAAACAATAAAATAGACGGTCACTTGTTTTATCGTAATTCTAGCCATGAAATATATATCAGTTTACTAAGAGCGGCTTTGATACCACATCGATTGATTCGAAATATTCCCAGTTGTCTCATGCCAATCTTCTAGTTAGTATAGTAGGTAGATGTGGTGTTTAATGCCTTTGTGCCAGTATATGTGTATATGAACACAATCTCAATTTATGTTGGCATTCTCATGGTGACATGCAATGTTATCAATTGGCTAACCTGAATTTGCCAATTAAGAAAATGAGTGACTGGTAACCTTCCAGCTAACCTTTAAGCTTGCTCGTTTGGACATCTTTCTTGTGAGTAAAGTTAAAGAAATAATTACATGATTTTTATAAGTTATTGATGCACATGTAGTTTGCGTTAGAGGATGTTCTTAGTGGAAATATTTTAGAATCACACAAACATTTGGCAGCAAGTAGAAACGCGCCCTAAGTGCAATGAGATCTCGCCATTTTGCATGATGCATAAGATCACATTATCATGCTTTAATATAATATCTGCGACTGAAAAATATTTATTTTTATTACCGTTTTATTTACCGTTCACTAATTAGACATCATAGGCAATGGACACTGATGACACACGACATGAAATCATAAATTGAAAAAGAAGTTCTTTTTAAAGGAGCTTGAACTGAGGAAAACCTAGAATATACCTTCTCAAGACAGAGTCGATTGCTAAAACGCGGCTTAGAGCACGGTCATGGATTTAAACCACGTTTGGGTTGCTAAAGCCATGTTTTCTTCATATCGTCATACCTTTTTTATTTTAAATAGTGTTTAACGCCCGTTATCACCACTGAGACACACAGGCAGTGTACGCTGATTATACATAAGGTGAAATGGTAAATTGGGAAAGGATTTTTTACAGGAAGGAAGCGTTCCAGGCCTAAGGTTAGAGAACCTCCGCGACATTTCCCATTTACGAGGATTGAGGAAAACCTGGGGAAAACCTCAATCAGGGAGGACGATCGTGGTGGGATACGAACCACAGATCTCCCGCTCACGAGTCCGCGCCTTAACGACTTCGGCCACTCGTGGCGGTACAAGCCACAGCTTCATCGCCTGAAACCGTAGCCACGTCTGGAGTAGGTTACCAAAGACAAATAAATGTCTTTGGAGCTGTAAACCCGAGAATTAGAGATAGGAATAATTCTATAGAAATGTTCAAAGAAGTTTCTGCTTTAGCAAACGATCTGCGCTAGATTTGACGGAAGAGTTCAGGCATAACCTACAACGGGATGCAAGACGGGCAGGCTTTTCAGTGTTATTGCTCAAAGGTAAGTAAGACAATTTTTCAGTATACTGTTTTAACTTGCATAAATAATTAAACAACATTTCATGTTTTTCTAATGTAGCTTGCTAATAATATTTCGCTATGTAATTGAAAATGTTATATTAAACGGCATGACAATTAACGTAAGTGGTACTTCATTTTCTAGGTTTTATGCCAGTGGAAGTTTCCACATTATGCGAAAGTACGGCTTGTGTTGTAAAGCGAATTTCAAGGGCAATAGCAGCTTTGAAACCGAGATATGTGTCATTTCGGAGAAGAGAACAAATCCCTGCTATTTGGAATTTTCACTTATATATAGGTAATCATTATAATAAATTTTAAATCTTCTTGATAATTTGCGATGCAAAATATCATTATAGCCATATACCTAATTGCCTTTTAGTTCTAACCAATTGCAAATGCCTTTATTTAGGGTACAATTTCACCAAATCTAGATTGCAAAATATCATTAATTATGGATTATGCTAATTGAAAATGCAATGTGTGTACATAGCTTGTCTTTTTAATAGTAATTTTTTTATCTTTACCCCCCGACATAACTTTCCAGATGTTATTGGTGCAATACATTTGCACTTTTATAAAAATTGTATCACCAGGTCATCATGATGCACAGTGGTTTTTCAACAGAAAACAGTTTTATTCCATAAACTGTCACATTAGCAATTACCATTTACAGGCCCGTTGGATTTGTTATTCATGTTTTGCAGTGCTGCAAGAGAGATTCAAGGTATACTAATACAATTAATACCATCTTTAGTATAGGATGCGACAAGCCTTGAAGGCATTTTTCCCTGAAGCGAGATTGCAGTAATTCAGAAGCTTATTCATGTCAAGAAAATTACACCTCTGTGCAATCTTTTCCAGTATTATGTTTAGTGCTAACACAGATTGGATGTAGAAGTAAGAATAAATTATTTATTAATTCTTAATTTTCTCAATATGATGAGAAACAAAACGATTGTTTCTACTCAATCTTCCACATACAAAAGTGTGCTTAGTAGTAACTGGAGAATTGTTGGGTATATCATGGCAGAAGCGTTACTGTTTAGATGAAAGTAATAAGATGGGGTGAGGGTATTAAAGAGTGTCCTATATTTTAAAGTTACTGTAAATAGTATAGTTTTGTTCTGTTGCACTTCTCATTATATTTTATAGTTACTGTAAATAGTATAGTTTTGTTCTGTTGCACTTCTCATCAGTTGCACAGCAGTACACTAAACTATATAGAAGTGAGGCAAGCAATAATACCATGAAGGAATTTAACCAATGAATTAGCAAAGAATTTTTACATAGTTTTAACACACTGCTGGTTTTATTGTATTCTACTTTTGTACAGAAAGTAAATGCAATATCATATGCTTGTTGTGTAGGCCTTTTCTTTAGATGTTGTTGCTGTTATCAGTAAAATTATTTGCTTGGTGTGAATCAAAACTTCAAGCTATAATAAGAAATTTAAATTAGAAATATGTTAATTTCAGGTTATTTGTGATGCAGACCTAAACATTAAAACGTTGCACGATGGTGAGGGGTAACTCATGATAGCAGCGTTTTCAGAAATTCTGACCATTCTGGAATAAGGGAGATATGATGGACATCTAATTGGAGACAGTGGTATGCATGTAAACAGTACTGGATAACCTCTGTCCTCTGGGAACACAATCCTGCTGAAAGGATTTGTGATGCTGCTCATCACAGAGCAAGAAATTCAGTATAAAGTTTGTTTTGGATCTGGGAAAGAAGAGTATCATAAATGCAGTATGCCCATAGAACAAACATCCCAACAACCCAACTGGTCATCATTGCTACAACTCCTCTACTAAAGCTATGCAAACTGCAGAGAAGAGCCCAAATTTATTGATGAACTACTGCATGATCCTGGAGTTACGACCATGCACCAGATGAGAGGGACAATGTAAACTGCTGGGTAAACCTGGAGGAATTGCATAATCAATATGCATTTTAACTAGTTTCCTTTGGCCATAATTATTATTGAATATAAAATTTTTTAGGTATATGGTAGTTGCAGGAGTACTGAAAAAAAAAAATATTAGCATGCACAAAATAATAAAGTTACAATAAACTGTAAACAACATAATTTATTTAGTTCCTTTTTCAGTTGGAACAACTTCAACTATACCTACCTCTTTTTTAAACAAGCTCTGTCTTAAGTTTCAATGCTTTCATTTTTTCCTTACGTTGTCCTTGTGCCATTTTCAACAGCCTCTTCAATAATTCTTCTTCCATATTTATTGTGTTAACTGCTGAAAAAAAAATACAAGAAAGTCAACACATTGCAGTGGCAAAAAGACTTTTTATATAGGAAAGGTTGAGACATGGGATGTTAAAATTAGAGGAAAGTCTAATAAATGGTAAATATATCATAAAAATGACTACTGTCAATCTAAACTTCTTTCCTGTTTAAAAATATGGCATTGCGATTATCTGTTAGTGGTTAATTAAGTTAAATTGACATGAAATGTTTAAAAAAAATTCATGTTTTCAAGACTGATTCTTAAATTTCTATATGTAAGCTTAATCCTCCAGTTCTCTTTTTTCAATCATTCTTGAAATGGATTTTTTACATTTCACTGTCTATTTACTATCTTATTCACACTGCATCATTGCTCTTAAGTTGACAATTATGTACAAATACGAGGGCAAACAGTTATAAATGAAGATTTACCAACCTGTAATGTGATCAGCAACCTGGCTTAAAAAAAACCATGTTAATGAGTTTTACAAATGATAAGTCATGAGTAACTGAAATTTACTGTTAAAATCAAATAAATACATAATTCCATGTTATCAGATTATAACTAAAAATAGAGATATACTACAATATTTAAAGTATTGTTTACATACTGGGCTTCAGATTCCATAAAATCTCCAAAGATGGCAGACATATTCAGTTTGGCTGAAATAAGGGTAATCTATGCAGTAATTGCTCAACCTTTTTCACCTCTGCTTGACATTTGTGCATAGCATGCTAAGCCTTCGACTGTATAATTGGCGACTGGCTATCTATGTCACAGACAGCGCACCATTTCAAATTTGGAAATATTTCAACTAGTTAATAAAAATACATATTAACTAATATACATATTAGTTAATAATAAACACACATTAGCCAACACATGAAACTTGGGAAGCCTCAGCCTTGCAGTTTACCCCCATATATTGCTTAAATTGATACAAAATAGGAAATGTCGCCAAGGATGACCACACTATTAGGTTTTGTGTATAATAGGTAACATTTTCAGCATTACATACAAACCGCGAACACTTTATCTAAAACCTAGAGTGTCAAGATGTCTTTGATGTAATAACCTAGTATTTTAGTTCTAAAAAGAACAAATTCACATACACTTTATGCCTGCTGGAGCTGTCACAAAAAATTTCATCAAATGATGTATCTTGCCTCATAGGAGTTATACTGACAATTTCATTGCCAACTTCCTAAGATATTAATATTTTTATTTCATTCATCATCAATATATATTTTAAGGTTAAATACATTTCATACAAATGTACTAAATACATTTAAATTTTAATTTGCTTTATAGCATCACAATAGTGAATGTGCCAGTCGCCTACCCTTTGAGCTTTTGTATATTCTTATGATGAACCACACTTGTGCTTTTTTTTTTTTTTTAGTTCTGTTTAACTGCTGAGGCATCACAGATGGTCAATTGTGCTAATTTCAATTATTATTTTCAATTTTCAAGTACTTAAGCAAAATGAAACCCGTCACAATTGGATTATTTAATTTATTCTGACTATACCCATTCACCTACTTGTGGGAAGTGTTGAGCAAGTAAAGCAGATCATACTTCACGGTGTAGACCAGCTGTTTGGAAAGTACATTATTTCAAAATATATGAATATGCAATGAATGTAGTTGCTGGATTACTGCTACCTATGTCACATTTTAAGCAAAGTTTCAGAATTTATGACTCTCCCATTCACATATTACTAACTGGAATTGATTCAAATTATAACTGTGACTGACCTGAAATGCAAAATCATCATCATCCATTGTATCTGGACTGGAGGTGGTTGCTCTCATACATTGTTCATACAATCTCTTCAGCTTTCCCAAGTGGAGATGCTGCTGGACCTCCTCCAGTTTCTTTTCCTTGGTTCCTCCTATTATCTATATCTGATTTTGTTTTAATTATGAATATTTTCCATAAGTCTTTGTATTGCATTGTAAATAATAAAAAGCATTTAATATGACACAGCTTTCAGCAAAGTTGTTTAACATTCTGTATATTAAATTTACATTTAAAAATAATGCTAGTTAATAAAATTTCAGATAATATTTAATGATTTTGTTAGTTTTGTAAGACTGGATTTACATTAAATTGCTTTTATAAAACTTCATTTGAAACAAGTTTTCACAAAATCTGCACATAAACACATGACCATTATTAAACACTGGTGTCTGAATAAAATATATTTTGTCCAATCTAACCTTTCAGTTGTCCAATCCCTCTCACTGTCATCACTGGTGTCGAGTCATTGAATTGCTTTTGTATTATAACCCATGCAGCCTGTTTTTTTTTTTTTTTTTTTTTTTTATCAACTACCTCTACTGTGTAGCTCTGTCAGCTAAAATTGGATCCTGACGGCATATGTCCGCCAACAGCAATATTTCACTTTCGGTAATCTTTGACATTTTTACCTGTAAATATCATTGTAAACCTTTAGCAATACACATCATTAGTATTTCTCTCAAAACTTTGACAAATAAATATTTCCATATATATATATGATAAAAATAAAGTAACACTATTAACAATGTAACAAAATAACAGTAACTATAACAGTAGAAAAGGATAAAACACTAAGCGAAAGTCACACTTGAAATGCCTATATTTGGAACTATAGAGTTCTTCTATGACAAGAAGACTAAGTGAAGGTGATAAAAGTAAAGATTGAGTATCGAAGGTATCTATGCATGGAAACAGATGAAAGTAGCAAAAAGAGTGTGTGGGGGGGGGGATTAATACGTAAGATTTAAACCAGGTGGTATACTCG
This sequence comes from Metallyticus violacea, assembly GCA_030762175.1. Taxonomy (NCBI): domain Eukaryota; kingdom Metazoa; phylum Arthropoda; class Insecta; order Mantodea; family Metallyticidae; genus Metallyticus; species Metallyticus violacea. The sequence goes on along the minus strand of CM060846.1, from coordinate 350,507,145 downwards.
CTTTATGTAAAAATATAGCTGCCATTTCTCTATCTCTGAGTAAACTTTCAGAGCTATGTGTAGGTAACGCATGAATAAGTGTTAGATTAAAAGCATAATCAAAATCCTTACAGTGAGATAAGGCATGTTGGGCAACCGGCAAGGGAGACCTGGTTTTAACAGAACGTCTATGATTGTTCATACGTAGCGAAGCAACAGTAGAAGTTAAACCAATATAAAATGCTTTGCAAAGTTTACAAGATAACATACACGACGTTCTTGAAAGAACAAGTAGCAAATGAAGAAATGTTAAATTCTCTGGATAAATTAGGGCTGTGGAATGAATGGCACGGCATAATTAGCGCACAGGTTTTACATTTAGGGCGTTGGCAAGGATATGAGCCAGCAACGGGACGAGGTAAATTCGGAGAAGATAGGTTTCGGCTAAATATATTTTTAAGGTTAGGGGGCGTTCTAAAAGTAAGGCGGGGTACAAATCTAGAAAAAATCATTTAAAGATGGATGCATTAACAAAGTATCGTGACATTCTTTCAAAAAAGTCTGATGCTTTCAATTCCTGGCACGTAAGTAGTAACAAGGTTAATGAAGTTCTTATTGGAAGTTTTACGTTTACATTTAAAAGTTCTGTGCGCTGGGATTATACGGGATTATAAAAAAGAGGAAGGATAATTTTGGTCTTGGAACTTTTGTGCTAGGTTTTTAATATACTTGTCCAGAGATGAAAAGTTGTTACAAAGACGATGACCACGGATTGAAAGAGAAAAAGGAATAGATCTTTTAATATGCAAGGGATGACAGCTATCAAAATGAAGATACTGTAGTAAATTGGTAGGCTTAATGTGCACAAACATAAGAAAAGAGCCAATGCATAAAGAAATATCAATATCTAGGAATGTAGCAGCATTGGGAGAGACAGAAGAAGTGAAATTAACTGAAAAATTGGGGTTATGATTAGTAAGGAACTGCTCGAGAGATTCTGAGCCATGAATCCAAAGCAGGAATACATCATCAATATATCTCAGCCATAATAATGGTGCCAAAGGTTCTGACTTAAGAAATTCCTCCTCTAAGCGAGTCATAAAAAGATTGGCATAAGAAGGTGTCATTCTGGTGCCCATCGCAGTACCTTTAATTTGTAGATAAAATGTATTATCAAAACTAAACGCATTGCGAGTGAGAGCCAGATAAGCGAGATGATAAATGAAATCTGTGGAGGGGATATGAGGAGGTGCTCGAGAGTTCAACAACATATATATATATTCAAACCACTGAGCTCCTGTTGAGCCCGCAACTTCGGCCATTCGTTTAGGCAGATATGTGAAGAACTGAATGATTAGTAATATACAGCAGCATACTATGATAAAATCATATTGGAAATATTTAATGAAATAATGCCAAATTTTAACCTACAACGAAACAAATTTAAGTCTAAAGGAAGTAAATATCTTCAAACACGTCCATAGCGCATTTCCTCATTAACGTCAACGGGAGTTCAAATTCTATCCCTCTCTATCGAAAAGCAAATTTGGCCACCACTTTCTCAAAAACTGTTTGTTATTTTTGAGTACTGTTAGCAGACACGGTTCGACAGAAATTTTGCTCTATTTAATAACTTTTCTCTCGCGTTCTCTTTAGTGTGGTATCAGATGTTTCTACTGAAAGGATTTGTATATAATAACGAAGAAAATTGAATTTATTATTATTTTTTTAATTTCCTTATTGTTCAGTAGGTTTATTAGCTCACGATTTATTTTGTAACATTGCACTACTGTACAGCACAATAAGGCAATTTGTTCAATCGATCACAGCAATTGATTCGTCACAGACTTTGCAAATTAGTTTTAAAAAAAGTTGAAAATGCTGCCTCATTACACATGGGTATGGTCGCGTAATAGGAGTGCTGTGCAGGTTATTTCTTCAATGTCATTTTCCATGCTTGTTAGTGTTTGTGTAATACATTTCAGTAATTATTTACACGTATAAATATAATTAAAATGCCTTTAATTTGTTGCAATTCATCAACTGCTCCATTTAGAGTTTATGGCATGTTCGTACTTCAGGAACACACATTGATTACATCTAAAGGCAATAAAATAACTTTATAATTTACTACTCAATTTATAGCACAATTAAAAAAATGTGTAAATTAAAAAAATAAGTGTCTTTTGACCTGCCTTAAGATTGTTTTCCTCTGCTTTATAATTTATGGCACAATTAACAATAGTTTAAATTAAAAAAAAAAGTGTCTTCTCGTTTGCCTTCAATTCATTTCCCTCTGCTTTATATTTAAAACGTAACTTAAGAAGTTTGTTTTCATCCTTTTGGATGTATTTGTAACAATTCGTTTTCGTTTCTTCTACCAAATAATTTAAATTCAAAATAATACGTGCTAGCTATTTTTGTCATCACGTGTGTGTAGTTGCCTGCGATTTGGTCATCTACAGCATTTTTTTGAGTAGTGTTTAACGCCCGTTTTTACTACAGAGGCACCACAGGCGATGGGCAGTGATGATACATGAGATGAAATTATGTATTGGGAAAGGATTTTTTAAGGAAGTTTCCCGGAATTTGCCAGTTATTAAGACTGAGGAAAACCTGGAAAAACCCCAGTCAGGGAGGACGGCCCTGGCGGGATTCGAACCCCAGACGTCCCGCTCACGAGTCCGCGCCTTAACGACGTGGGCCACCCGTGGGGGTGTCATCTACAGCAAGTTTGAGCTTGAGCTAACGTGAAATTGTGCGTTAACCCATACATAAATGTAACATATGCCATGCATTGTGCAAGCCTGACAATGGGTCTGTTGTTGAACATGTTTAAACTAGAAATATTGGGTTCTAGAAAGTGTAATCTTTCATTTTGTTACAAGCAATGGCTCACATCAGTCGATATTGTGAGGAAGCCAGTTACCATAGGCAATGGAAACTGGGGACATGAAATCATAAATTGAAAAAGGAATTCTTTCTAAAGGAGCGTTGAACCGGAATAAACATATCTCCTGTTGACGAGATCGTTGCCTAGCAACTTCGTTCTACCCGTGTGGGTTTCAGATATGTGCAACATTGGGTGATAAGTCAATAATTATATGTACAGCAGAGCGCTGTGATAAAATCGTATTGGAAATATATAAAGCATTTAATCAAATGTCTAACTTGAATTTCTAAACAAGTTTATAGAGGATTTATCCACTAACATCAGCGATAATTAAATTCCATTCCTCTCTGTTGAGAAGCAAATGTGGCCTCTACTTTCTCAAAAACTGTTTGTTATTTTTGAGTACTAGCAGAATTGATTCGATGGAAGTAATTTCTAGATAAATAGCATTTTATTCTCCCATTCTCTTTGGTGTGAAGACGCATTTAAATGATTTGTATATAATAATATAATGAACTTGAAAGTTGATGTGTTGAAATATTTTTTATATTACGTTAATAGCCTGAAACTAATATTGGTGGTTTTAGTTCTGGGTTTCCATATTTTATTCTTTTTGACTTTGTATGCATTTACATCGTTCATACACAATTTAAAATGTATTGGAGATAAGGGACATCTCTGTTTAATTCCTTGGTTTCCTTTTCTCTTACCTATCCCTTCGCCTAGCACCAAGCGCTTTTTCATAATTCAACAATTGGGTGTATTTTCATAAGACGAATTCTTGTTTTTTAATCTAAATAATTATGTTCGTATATTAGTCTTTCTTAAATGTTATTTAACCTCTAGCTCTTGGTTTTTGCTTAGAATATGAATGAGGAATTCAGTAGGCTGTTTTCTCTATATTTGTTGCAATCATAACTTGTGTTTCTTAAAAAGTGGGATGTATTACTGCTATATTCCAATCTTCTGGTATTTTGTATGCTATCTAAACGCTTATATCAAGTTTCATGGGAGCTTATTTTATTAGTGTCATATTACTTGTATCATTTCCTGGCGTTTTTTTAATCTCTTTGTAAAATCACATTCGATTCACATACAATTAATGCTATTTAAACTTTTGCGCATTAATCCAATGATTTGTATAGAACTGCCACCATTGTCTCTGCTATAGGGCTCAGTATCACTGGCTGGAGATCTTAAGTTACTCGTGTGTTTCATTCATACCATGTTGAATATTAGTAATATGTTAATCGAAGATTTCTAGTATTAATTTCCTTATTTATCTTATCCTTAATTTTTCATTAATGTACATTTTCCTCCATAATTTATTAGCAGCACCATCGAAAGAGCACCTTACTAATTTGTCGTAAGAAAATGTTCGCTTTTTAAGTTCAGTATCAAACGCGAATATAAATTGAGCTGTAGTACGCTTCAATTCAGCCAGACATAAAAACCTTTCCTTCACTTAAAAAGACGAAGATGGCGCAACACAAACTGGTAAAGACAGCTAACTTTTGTTACAAACGTTTGTATAAGCATCTGCCAATAAAAGCATTTATCATAGAGAATTGTTTCACCTTTATTGTCTAGATCCTCACCAATTAACATTTAATAATTCTCAACAATATATTTGCTAACATATGTGAACCTTTTACCCTAAAATTTAACCCACTTTTCAATGTAGTTTTTTTCAGTACTATTTTAAGAATTATAAGTTCATATTTCGCTGTGTAGGGAATTTTTCTTTCTAAGAAAAATCACTTTTCGAATCACAGAAGATATACTTTGCTAATTCAACGCTTTTTCCGATTCATTTTGCTGGATTATCTGCGCATGAACTGCAACATTTAATCCCTGAATTTTACACTTTTAAAGCGCAACAGCTTTTGCGTGCTGTTCTAGCTTTCCTGTGCTTTCGGCAGTTTTTCTTCATTAAATGAAAGGTACATTAATGAACACTCCGGTTTATTTTTAAGCTTTAATTTTTAAATGCATTTCACATAGTTTGCAAAAATTCCAACCACTTTTACTTACACTGCTATTTTGGTGATGTATAATCTTGCGTTCAACACTTTTTACACTTAGTTCAGGATGGGCTCAGAAATAGTTTGCATTTCTTTCCAAAACTGAGAAAAAGTAACCGAAGAACCACTAAGCATTTCACCATCACTAGCATTTTCTTCAAAAGAAAATATTTATTAGAAAAGAAAGAAAATAATATTTGTTGTTTAGACATTGTATATCTTTAAATAAGACCGCATAAACACTTCACCCTTCCACAGTAAACTGCTTACTGACTAACCGTTAAAATAGTTGCAACTGCAACAATAGAGCTTGTTACATTACAACAGTCATGCTGCTCTGCATGTTCTCATTGTTCAGTTTCAAAAGTTAGTAGCTATCAAAAAGGATGATCATTTAAATTCATTCGGTATTTTGACTTTTAATTACAGATGTGTACACTTACAAGTATATTTTCATTTTCGGCGGGGCTTATAATTTCGGGGGAGGGGTAGGGGACGGCCAACCCCCTGAATTCATCAGAGATTGCTTTCTCATTCTCATGTTATTTTCTCCATGTATATATACTATTTTATTTTAGATTTGTTGTAACTGGATGGATTATATTTTCCACCTTTTAAAATACGTCATATTGCTTTGTTTGCATCAAATTCTTTTTATTAGCAACGAATAAGAAAAAAAATCCTTGGCCATTTTGTTTCTAAAACTTCAGCCAATAGCAGCGAAGGCGTCATTGATCTCCGATAATGATATGAGACATATATCAGAACACTCAGGAAATAATATTTGCATATTTGAAAGATCGTCAGATGCTAATCTCATGTCAGTCAGTCTTGTTGGTATAGTAGCTGTGTATGTGCCCATACGTTAATCTTGATAAACCGCAGTATTTCAATGTATATAAATTATAACGTTATATTTTCGTGTTTTCAAATGACGTTGGTACTCACATTTAGTGTATTGCTACGTTCATAATTGGCAACTCTGAGTTTGCTACGTAAGGAAGTGGGCGGCTTGCATTCTTCGAGCTTACTCATTGGAACTTGTTTTTTAAGTAAAATTATAGAAATAATTATAAATTTTTATATTTATATATTATTTGGTGTGTTATTATGTGGTTTACATCAGAGGATATTTTTAGTTGAAATATTTCAGAATCACAAACAAATAGCATAAATTAGAAATGCGCCTTAGTTACAATCAGAACTAGTCATTTTGTCTGTTATAAAATTTACCATATCATGCTTTTAATATATTATTTCCGTGGTGGGACAGTAACTATTTTAATACTGTGAAACTTTTGTTTTAATACCGAGTCATCACAGGCGATGGACGCTGATGGTACACGAGATGAAATCATAATTAAGAATGGATTTTTATGGGAGCGTAGGACTGAAAAAACCAAGAAAATGCCTCAGGGTCTTGGCGGGATTCAAACCGCAGATTTCCTGTTGACGAGTCCGTGACTTAGCAATCTCGTTTCATCCTTGTCGGTTTATAATATCTGAAGCACTGCATGAAAAGTAAAAATTATGTTGAGAATATATTAAGAAATGATGTCCATTTTTATCTTACAACAGAAATTAAATGGGTCCTATCACTAACGTCAATGAACGTATCCCTCTCTGTTGAGAAGCAAAATTGGTCACAATTTCCTCAAAAACATCTCATTTTTATGTCATAGTATACGCAATTCGATAGAAACAATTCTTAAACGAGCAGTTTCCTTTATTGATCTATAGCTTTATTTATTCACAAATGAGTAATTTTTTCTAATGGGGAACTATGGACCGGATCTGTAAATAAAAATTACAGAATTGTGATTCGTAGGAAATTGCTTCATTGAGTCAGTGTTCAGTAGTTTGTTTATTGAAAAATGCTTTTATTTTGAAATTCTTCTTAACTGACAAATGATTTTATTTTTAAATTCTTCACTGCTGTACAATACAGTAGCTCATTTTTTCGCTCGAATACATTATTAAATATTTACAGTAGGTTCTTGATAGACTCTAAAAATTGGTTTTAGAAAATGTCAATTTTTGGAAAAAGGTTCTCTGGCTATTTAAAGAAACGGGTCATGAGGGAGGTGTGTGACTAAAAAGATACGCACCATACAAAAACTAGGACGATGAAATATTGGCTTATACTAATGCAGGATCATCAGTCCATACTTTGAGGTAAATATTACGAACCCCAGGCACAAAATACAATACCAATGTTTTGAACTGCAGAAATTGAAAGAGGACCCGGGGATCGGCTTGGGTTCAGTATGGAAACGAGTTAATGAGAACGCTAGAGGCTATCAGCATACAGAAAATCGAAGCAAGATGTAACACGAAAAGTCTCCTTGTTCGTATTCCATTAAATTAAATTAATCTGGGGTACAGAGTTATATTTGCTCCTTCAAGAAAGTAACATGACACTGGCAGGTTGGAAGGCTCAAACAATAAAGGATAGTTCTGGTAGAAGAACCTGCCATTTTGTACAGCAGATGAGGAAAGGGCACATATTCTAGCTGAATATACCACTGGGAGCATCCGAGGAAAACTCTGATATCTAAAATTTTCTTACGTCCTTTAGAAATAGATTGGCACGCTGGGGACCTGTAAGCAGTTGTCGTTAACTACCTAAATATAGGCATTTTCCTACCCAAGGTACTCTAAGCTAAAAGTTATTTATAACCAAATAATATGTAACTTGTTTGCACATAATTGTAAACACTTTTTTCCCATTTTTATTTGTGTTTCCTTTGTTCCTCTCTCTTAGTAATTACAGATATTTCATCCTAGAATAATCTTGAAACCTAGAAACGAATGATGTTATATAACGCTTCGCAATATAGTGCCGCTTTCCTCTGAGACCATCACATTGCATAATGCCACTGTTGCGCGAAGTATTTTTATGTATTTTTTTTTTTAATTTCCATTTGTAGGGTTAGTATTTCTGAAGTAAATTTTATCTGTTACACTGTCCTATAAATATTTTTACTGAAGAGTAAAAACTTTTAAAAATATTAAATTGTTGTAATTGAATCCCATATCTTTTCCATCTTGTAAAACGATGGCATATTGGTTCGCGTAGGATAAATATTCTTAATTATAATCGAGTATAAGAAAAATATAAATAATGGTTGCTAAAATAGCAGCCAACAGCTATAACAGCGACTCTACTCTCCCATAATGCTTTGTGATGGCGACATTGCTCTCCTATATACCGGTTTACTCAGAGTTACCAACCTGACTGCCTTCAATGCCACATCTAGTGATGTGCTAGACCTTCGGGTGACAGCTTCATGCCAGTCTTCAAGTTGAGTTAGTGGATGTGTGTAGTGTGTTTATGTGTTTGCACATTGAAATGGATAAACGGCTATGCATATGTTATAAAGTTATGCATAACTATATTTTCTGGTGGTTTTCTGATTCACATTTAGTATCATACTATGTTCATAATTGGCATCCCCAAATCTGCTTCGTCGGTCCTGGTGGAGTAGTGGTAACCATACTTGCCTTCTAAACCCAAGGTCGCGGGTTCAAACCCGGCCAGGATCGATGGATTTTTTCGGGCGTAAAAATCCTAAGTATGGCTTCCTTCGCAAGGGAAGTAAAGCCGTGGGGTCCCGTGTCGTAGATTTACGGCACGATAAAGAACCTCAAGCCTGAAAGAAGATACTCAGAGCAAAATTTGTCGGCCGTTTCACGCCCGGAATTGAATGGGACGCTGATGACCTGAGCTGTTAAGTAGCGTCCTTAAATAAAACGAATCAATCGAATCTGCTACTCAAGGAAGTGAATAAGTTGCATTCTTCGAGTTTACGCATTGCATCTTGCTTTATGTAAATAAAATTATAGAAATATTTTCTAAGTTAACTATGGGAATGTAGTTTATATCTTTAATGGAAATGTTTCAGAAACTTTCAAACATATTGCAGCAAATAGAAACGGGTCCTATGTACAATAGGAATTCGCCATTTCGCTTTAATATCCTATTATCTGGATAACATTTATTTTATTACTGATAACGAACGTTTTGATTACCCAGACATCAATGGAAATGGAACACTGATGATGCATCGCATGCAATCATACATTGAGTTCTTTTTTTTAAAGGAGGGTTGGATTGAAGAAACCTTAAGAGCATACATTCTCAAGATGGAGGGGCTGCAGCATGATAAACATTGCGAACGAAACAGATTTAACGGATTTTCTTACTACCATCAACGGAAGTTAAATTCTATGCCTTTTTGTGAGAAACAAATTTGACCACCACATTCTCAAAAACTGTTTCTTATTTTTGAGTCCTTTTAGCAGACACAGTTGGATAAAAAAAAATCCTAGATAACGCCCTGCTTTCCGTTGTGGGATTCGGTGACTAGTATTGTTCCAACCGAGGATATATAACACGATTTGTATGCATTGTCACCAGCAAAGAGCTTTTGTAAACATCGTGTTTGTGCTCTGTAGTTTTGCTAGCTGACAAATTATTTATTTATACAGTTCTCACTGCTGTATAGGTTAATGAGCTCATTTTTCAATTTAATTGTTCTCAAGCAATTTTCATTAGGTTCGTTACAAACTTTGAAAATTAGTTTTAGGTAAATTGTTATATTACTGCTCATATTATTAATTTCATAGTGAATAAGAAAATTGCATTGTTGAATAATCTTTAAAGCGCGTATGCAAATTACTACCGACATTTTTCAGTGCGTTTATATTTTTAAATTATATCGTCTTCATAGGTTCTTCCACTCGGGACACTTGTCATACTAATGGGACTATTGCGCGGAAAATTTCTAAAACTTTCTTTTGCAGGTACACAGCATCGGTTGGTTTTAAAGAATGCTATAATGCATACCGGTTGAGCAAATATTTTGCTGACTGTACTTAAAAATAACTTGAAATCTTCCAGAAGTGAGAGAAAACCATGGACATGTTATAAAATATCCGACTCGATTATCATAAGGGTGTTTAAGTTTGCATACATAAGAGCACAAGATTTATTTACGTTCCTACATTAACCTTAATAATTATAGTTCATGTTGGACAGACATTTGAAAGACGACGTTATAAGAATTCCTCCGGAAAGTTAGCAAAATATGTCGATCTGTGGGGTCTTAAAAAGAATGTTACAAGCGCATTTGGTGTACTAAAAGAATACAAATTTAAAAACATGGGTGTAACAGGAGATAAACAAATCCTCTGCACTTGTGCCTTTGATTAATGCTTGAGCACTTTAGTTTCCGCAATAGCCGCACCGCTATATGATTGCGTATTCTTTTTTTTTTTTTTAATCAAATTGCAATTCTGATATCAAATGTATATCATGGTTGTGTCGGCCATCACATATATCATAGGAGCTGTTTTAGATTCAACTGAAACGCTACGAAAGGATTCTCCTTCATATTTCTCAAAAGTCTACTGATGTTAAATTCATCAAGCACCCCAGGTCTCCTGTTGCACATTCATTTGCTTGTTCAATAACATCCAGAAGTTTATTCTGGGTCCCTACAAATGGAAACATTTTGCGATTTTTATGGTTGGAAATATGCAAGACTATGGAGAAAAACCACACTCCACTTGCAAAGAGCATTTGGAATATTAACGAAATCTTTAACACTTTTAAGGCATAAAACTTGTACGACTACAAGTTATTTTACTGTTAATATCAGAATCACAGAATAGTTCTCGAAATAGTTGTTTTCCATGCTGATGTATTGAGTTTCTTGTGTGGTATTACAGTTGCTTCAGCTGCCAACGTTTTGAAGTTACCCCTCTTGTACCTGCATTACAATATGTCGACATTTTGCTGTTTTTACATCCCGCTCCTTGGGTTTATGACCTACTAGTTAATCTTGTAATTAATTCCTTAAAGAGCAATGTACTTATTATTGCACATAGCTAAAACTATTATAAAAAGTTTACCTGAAATTTATGATTCTGTAAAGAACAGTGTGCTTTAAAATTATATTTTTCACCAGCCATTATTAGAAACTAGTTTTCTCCCAAATGGTAAGAACTTGTAACAGTTCCTCCGATCTACCCCCAATAAAATGTAATTATAATCCAATCATATTTTGGAATTATAATTAGTAATATAAGTATTATGTATATACGTGTTTCAAGCTTAAACATGAACATAAATATTGTACAAAAGAGAAACCTCCTTGATGGTTCGTTACGGAAGCTTGGAAGGGCAAAAGGGTCATAAAATTACAGAATAGAGAAGAGCCTGAGGATTGAGTGTAAATCCCCTTTCTTTTTAAAAGAACTGCCTTTGGAGGATTAATAAACGCAAGGACTTTTAAACCTGTTTGGGGCTTTGACCCCGACAGGCGTTGTACTGTTAGCTGTTTAAACTAATCAATGCTAATAAAATGTTTTAAATTTTCAAAAAATATCGAATGACAAACGTGGCAGGTGAACTTAAACCAGCCAAAGGAAAATGTATTTTTTTAAATTTTAAAGATAGGCGCGAAGATTGCACGTGCCTTTGTGACCCCGTGGCAATCGTTTAATCAACGTTCATTTGATTTGAATTTAAAAATAAGGAAGTGGTTTTTCGGCTGGGGCATTCGGTTCGATTTAGTTTGAAGTTCTACACGTGTGAGACAGGCATTTTTATGTTTAATAATCGGCAAAATAAATGCAGTTCGCAGAAGCAGTTGTAAGTTTGATATTGCTGAGGCATTTAGTTTGAAATTTTACATGCGGGGAAATACAGGCAGTCTTAAGTCTCAGGCGCGGTGAGACGCAACTTGGGTCACAGTTTTCAGATGCAGATAAGTTCCAAACGCGGGCACGCAGTTCTGATACATCAGTTAGGCACTTTATAAGTTCATATTTAGGTGAGAAGCAGTTTTCAGTTTTAGCACCGCGACACTAATCTGTAAGTTTCACACGCGGCAACTAAGTTTATATCGATGTAGCTGAGTCTATCGTACGCTTAAACACCAGAGGACGCGAAATATTTTGGACATAACAAAATACCAATATATTATATCGCATCGCTTGTTTATTTACACCAGTGAATCCTCTCCCAGTCCTGTTGAGTACGTGTCAACAAAATAGCAGAATTCACTCTCCGAAATTGTCATTGGAGCTTGGGCAACAACGCCGAGATGACCGACAATCAATCTACAAAACCACTTCAAAATTGTCCTCACAACGTGAGGCCACTCGATGTCAGCAAAGAATCGCTTCAAATTGGTGTCAACTTGAGGCACATTGCCGGAGCCTACTAAACAGCTTTATAATTTGGCGTCAACTTCGGACTACAAATAAACAGACTCATAATTTAGGCAGTAATTGCTAGGGGCCTCTTCAAAATTTGGCTCACCAACGTAGGGCCACCCATCGAACCGTGTACCGAGACTTTTTCTTCATGCTGTTTAGCCACGTTCATCTCACGTTCGTCACCCTTGATGCAGCTAACAATTTATTTGCATTAAAAAAAAGTGCTCATGTGCTCCTAAAAAATTCAAATATGACCACACTTTAGGGCGCTTCAAAAGTAAAAGAAAGTAAACGGATGTTGTGAACAAATTTATCACAATCTACTTTTGTGATTTGCAACATACACTGCCAAAATTTGAAAAAGAAACCTACTCTGTGTGTGAGAGAGGGGGGGGGGGTAATGAAATGTAAAATATGGGAGAACTATCCTGAAATACATTAACCGAGATCTGGTAAATTCACAGCGCCCATTGTTTCACGCCAACACCAAGCAAAAGCAGAGTTTGTGAGTTTTGTTTTCTTTGCAACGAGAGAAAACATTAAAGAGATGTAGAATGGAAATAACCTGTACGGTTTCTTTCGGCTATTCTGGGGCTTCTCTCAGCAGTCAGTTCGGTCATCTTGCTCGCTTTTGAAACAGCTCGGACAACCGTCATCCGTACGTCCCTCTGTCCTTGAGAACGTGGCAGCTCAATCGCAGTCTGGATATATTACTGTAGATGTTATAGGATGGATCATTACAAATTTCTTCGTTTTTGCTGCATTTTACTCAAGTTTGGGACGGCACTTAATATTTAACAAGGCAGAAACAAAGTTTACGTTATGTGTTTGCCACAGGTTTTAATATTTTCACTTTGTATTCGCATATTTCTGCTTTGAAATACTGGAGAGCTATTTGACATTTACATCATTTTGTGCTTGCTCTAGTACTTGGAGTTGTGTTTTCATTCTAAAAATCTGGCTGCGCCTAACTGTGGTTAGAATCTTCCATTACCGATAAGTAGTGGAAAAAGAAGTGATGCTCTAGGTGTAATTAAAAAGAATCATACTAATAATGTCTTAAATTTCGTTTCTGGCCTTGTGAAAAGAAGAAAGTTAACCTTTCCTTAACACAAGTTATGCTTGGCATATGTAAAGAAAGTGCCATAAATCTACGATACGGGACCCACCCCTTATTTCCTTTTCAAAGGAAGCCATACTTGACATTTTTACGCCCGAAAAAAATCCTTCGACCCTGGTCGGGATTGAACCCGCGATCTTGAGAGCAAACCGTAACGGAAGAACTTTGCCATGTGAATTATATTTTAAAAACAAGCAATATGATCCATATGGTGTTTGTCTGGGTACTTTAAAGGAACGAGAATTGCTAAAATCGCTAGGAAATCAGAAACTGTCCAATGCATGTGTAAACATCACAGAAGTACATAAAATTCTTCCCGTATGTTAAAACATTTTTATATGACTTGTGCGAAAAGTGCTGCCAGAGAGTTGATCCAAATTTTGCCATATGTTAATACATGTACTGTATGACGATCATAAGAAGCAAGCGAGAGGAATGTGCTGCGTAAACATTTTCACCCTCACTTTGTTCATGCAGTTAGTGACATAAAAATAAACTGTTGTTAAATACTCGCCCATGGTTAGAACTGCAGTGAACATGTAAGATCTGAGTCTGAGGTCCACATTCATGTGGTAGCATACACTCGTAAACAGTTGACACCTCCTCTCACTTCAGCCCGCACTTGCCTTCATCTGATCCCCGTCTGATTTTTATAGTTCATTAATATTTTATGCTGTTATACAAAGCGTGAAGCGGTTTCGTGGGCTTCAACAATCAGAGCCTAATTATGAGACTTTCTTTATGGCCCCATATTGAAACATTTGTGAATTGGTTTGATGGAGGTCCCACGCTGGGCGCCATATTTTGAAGCGGTTTAGTAGGCTGCGGCTATGTGCACCAATTTTGAAGCGATGTCGAGTTGCCTCAAACACAAACTGCGTGTATCTTGCCGCGTGCTAAACTTAAAATGCCTCTCTCGTCGCATGTAGAACTTGAAATTGAGTAATGCCTACAGAGAACGAGGGACTGCTGCTCAAGCAGTGTGTAGAGCTTATAACTTCGTGCCTCACCAGCATTATAACTGCCTACTGCCCGCTGAGCAATGAACCGAACTGAATGCCCCCAATCGGGCGAACGTTCACTTATATATTAAATTCATATCAAGAAATCGTTGGTTTTGACGATGCCTCGAGGTACCACAGGCAAGCGCAATCTTCGCGCTTATCTTAAAAAGGTATACATACATTTTCCATTGGATGGTTCAAGTTCGCGTGCCATTCGCCATTATTTGAAAGGTTAAAATATGTTGCTGGCATTGGCTGGTTTAAAGATAGCATAGCACTTTTCCCTTTTCCTTTATGTAGTTTTATGACCCTTTTGGCCTTCCAAGATTCCGTAACAAAAGACCAAGAAGCGTTCTCTTTTGTACAGTTCCATTGAAATTGAAGCTAATGAGAGAGACACACACACACGATAGTTGAGCTTACACAAACGTCCGTTATAATTTCATATCAGTGGGGGTTGATCGAAGGAACTGTTGCAAGCGACTGAAGCGTAAAGCGTAACCTCATTTTATGTTCTTTAAAAAAAGTTATTTTTATAAAGAAGGTGATGCTGTATAAAATTAATATACATTTCTCCTTTGTATTTAAACCACTTCCCGAGACAGTTTTTTACTAATTAATGGGTAATGCCCTAATACTGAACATCCAGTTTTTTTTAATAGTGTTTAACGCCCATTTTTACTACAGAGACAACACAGGCGATGGACACTGATGATATATGAGATGAAATGAAACATTGGCAAAGGATTTTCAAGGAAGGAAACGTTCCAGGCCTAAGGTTAGGGTACCTCCCCGGCATTTGCCATTTATGAGGACTTAGGAAAACTTGGAAAAAACCTGTCAGGGAAAACGGTCCTGGTGGGACTCGAACCCCAGACCTCCTGCTCAAGAGTCCACGTCTTAACGACCTCGGCCACCCGTGGCGGTCAACATCCATGATGCAGGCTAGAGTATTATATTATACTTTCAGATTATCATTTTGAAAAATTACCGTCAAATTTTATGATTGGCCATTCCGTTTCATTGAAGTGAATTCAGCAACATTTAATGGTAAGAAACGCGTACAGTTCAATGCATGAACGTGTGCTTTGAGTATCTTGTGATAAACTGTAAACAAGTCGTAAGCATGACAACCAAAGGCAACAAGAGAGTTGTCATGTAAGCTTTTCTGTTTTTGTAATTGCAAATTTTAATGTTACTGTGCGTTGTAAAATTATTGGGGCAGCGATAGGTTTGAAAGGTGTATTTGTATAGTAAATATATGTCGTGTGTATATGCAAAAGTGTTAAAAAAATATTTTCACTGTTTATAGTGAGGTTTTACACTTCTATTTTGACATACAGAACCTGGGGGTAACAGGCGTAAAATATCGAAGCTATGGGTTATTGAAAGAATTGCAATTTGATGCTCAGAAATTAATGCTAAAACTAAATAGTTTTCAAATTTGTATTAGCAAGGCTCCACCTCTTCTGAATAATCGAAATGAACTTGATTGTTATTAACCAATGAACAGCCATTTCACAATTCAACATTAAAATAATCTGCAAAATTATAGGCTAATTACATTATTTATATGAATGTGCTAATAGAAATCAGTTGTTCGAGGCGAAGTCGTAATTCTACCTTTTCCCTTATGTTGCGAGGTACTTTTCAATTGTTTCATACAATAGCTTTTTTTAAGCAAAATGCATAAGACGACATATCGATCAAATAAAACAGGTACATTGAAGAAATGGGGAACGGTTACAGCTTTTTTATAACATGCCAACATGAACCTGATTTATGGGGAAACAAAGAGGTTATTAAATTTCGTAATTAAACTGAAATAAGATATCCTGCAATTTTTTTAATTCACCCAACGCTAATACCATGCCTGTTGTGAAAATAAAATAATATCATTATGATAAAATTGAAAATTTCAGAGATGCACCAGATGTTAATGTAAGCAATTTAACAAAAGAATGAACATTCTCGGTGATTTTGCATACCAGTAATTATGTTGTTAATATTTAAAATACAACTTGGTGAGCGTCAGTGGCGTGCATACCCTTATGAAACTCTTCGACTTTAGCTCAAATTACTTGTTTATGATCCCTCTATACGAGATGCAAATATTTCGGCCTTGTTCATTTACATCTTATATATAATGCCTTTAGGTTTGCTGTGATAATTGGATTATATTTTCAGTGATTTAAAAGAAGTCACATTGTTTTGCTTGCTACAGACATTCGTCATTAGCAGTGAGTCAAGAAATAAAGAAAAATAAATTTTATCTATTTATGTTTCTAAAATCCCAGGAAATGGCAGCAATTGCAACATTGTACTTTCATAGTGCCTGAGACACACCTGCATTACTCGAGTGTTGACAACCAAATTGCCGTTGATACCTGAAAGATCGTCAGGGGCCAAATTTATCTTTTGAAGTTCATACTTGTTTTTAAACAATTATACTTAACCACTCAGTATAGATAGGTAAAAGTAAAGAGAATAAAATATAAGTATCTAGAGTGGAGCATGGAGTTAAAAAACACAAATAATCTCCCTCTCTTTTCATAATTGAGCTGAAAATTGGTAATCGTGGGTTTATTTCTTTTTTTTTTCTGATAAAAAGGATAGAAATTGCAATGGTGACTGGTTATAATTACAGAAAGCTAAATTAGCAAATGGAATTTTTCATGAAGCTCATTAAAAAAAGACAAATCAATCGACAGTTTCGAAAAAGAAAATAAATAAATAAAATGAAGATTAACAAAATCTGGAAGATCAAGGAGGTTTGCATGAGAACAAAAGTATTTAACACGTTATAAATTCAAGACCCTAAAAAATATGCAAGACGGGTGAAATTTGAATTCAACATCAGTAATGTATTTGTACGGAAGTTGTTAAAATTACGGAAATAGCATCAATACAAAACTCAGTTCTTGTAAGATTATTGTACACAAAGAATTTGTGCTGCGAAAAGTAGTTTGAAAATAAATAATGAAAACCAAAATTTGAGAGATGCATAACATTTTCGGATGAGCAACTTTCTGTTTAACCGGAAGCGTTAATCTTCATTGCTTACGAAAGTACTCTCGTCTCACCCCTTACTGGGTGACAGCACACACACGGCATCCTTAGAAAGACAGAAGAGTTGGTCCAGTTTTCATAGAAAGAAATTCAAACTGTTAAAGTATATACAACTTTTACGCGATTATACTTATATTATTTTGGCTTACAGACAGTTGTTTTTGGTGACCTTTCTGCTTTCAGCAAGATGGTGCTCCTCCAAATTTATTTCCTAAAATGTTCACTGGTAAATGGACCGAAACAGTCACCTGTCAGATCTTTAACCCTTCTTCCTATTTAGGTATAAACCAAACATTATTTACACCTAAAAGCAATTATTATTAATGATTGAACTAATCGGTGTTGGCACTATGCAAAAGACAATAGGGTGGACATTTCTTGGCCATGAATAATTTATATTTTGAACATCTGTTTTCAGCCAAAATTCCATTTTATGTCAGTGCTTCATAAGGTTTATGGCCTGCTCTAGATATACTTACTCTGTTATAACTTTTATTCATAACATTTTGAAACTAAAATACAAAAAAAAAAAAAAAAAAAAAAAAAAAATGTTATGATTAATATTCCATAATTCTTCAACATCTGTGTATCTCCAAAATAATAATTTTCCTTTACTTTCCGAAAGGTGTCGTTTTAATAGCTACCTCCGCTCTGAAAGGGATTTTAGTCTTTTTTAATCTCATTGTGAATTGATACGATCGTCAATAAAATGACATTCAGAATCCATTGGGTCTATAAACGGTGTCCCTAAGGTCATTTGGCGTATCTCTTCACATCACTTCATTTACAACTCAAATTTCACAAAAGTATGTTCAGTTTATAAATTTCATCACTGCACTTGAGTAGCAATATCAATGTAGATATAGAAAAGAGCGAATAAATGGAGACAGAAATGGGATGCATCTGCATATCTAATATTCAATCGATGCATGTATGTTTATTTTCCCCTATACTTATATGACCTGTAAGTTTACATGAGTAAAGTATTTACGTAATGAGACATAGGTAACAATTTTCAAAGAACGCACTCAAATATCTGTAGCACGTTCGCAGTTGTCAGATGTTTAATCGTTGCTGCTTTTACGCAACCCTTACGGCATAATGTGGGTTGACTATTCCGGAAAATTATACGGCGATTCTGGGACACCACATTGACGCTACTACCTTCACTGTTGACTTTCCTTCGCTATTAAGCAGTTACAATCCAATGTCCACGTCATTTCAATTTGACATTATTAAAACAAAAAAGAATTACAAAAAACATCTATTTTTCTAAATATGTGATATAATTTTATTGTGATGTGTAACCTAGAAATATATATATTTGAAAATACATTTGCATAGATTAAATATTTTTTGTTTTTCACACCATCCATTTTAAAATTGTATTTATAGCTTTCGAACCAATTGAGCTAGAAGGTTCTGGTTTTTGTAATTCGCTAGAGAAAATTTTGCTTTTGCTGTAGGCCATTTTGACTATGGCACAGGCATACATTAAGTTCCGGATTGTAACTATGAAAGAGTTTAACAGTTTTTTCTTTGATCGCAGTTTTCTCACACGTATAGTACCTAGAGTGAAAAAAAAAAAAATAATAATAATAATAATACTCCAATTGCCTTGACATTTTTGGTGGTGTTTGTAAGCATAACAATGAAACTAGGGAAGAATTATTAAGAAAAATGTAATAATCTAGAAATGGTGTACGATTTTGTATAAACATTTTACAAAAATAAGATTCAATAAAAATGTTGTTCCTAAGCTTATTGTGTTATATACACAGATAAAATGAGTCAGAGCAAGCTGTTTAAATTTCACTGTTGTAGCAACAGTGGCTTTGACACTTAGGTTAGCTAATTTAACGTTGGTAAGAAAGAACCTTTATACTCCCCTTTAGGCTGACGTATCAGCGAGCGTTGTGAAAGAGTAACCTTACTCTGCACAGATATCGCTCGACTCCATAAACAAAAACATAAAGCAGCTGCGCAAGCAAGTTGAGCATCGAGGTAGCAATCCGTTCTGGTTTGGTATAAAGATGGTGACCTTCACCACCAGCCTGTACTGTCAGGAGACGATTTGAATCTTTGGTGCACACACCTGTTCATGTTAAGCATAATCGCATTTAATAAACTAATTGGAGAAACAGATATTAAATAAAAGAATTTAAATGAAAGGTTTGGCAAATTATTAAATATAAATCCAGATTCACCCGACTTTCAATATATGACGCATCTCCTTCCTAAATTCAAGTCCTGATTTCCTTCATGTGATAGTAGTAACAATCTTATCGTTTGTCAAATCACATAGTAAAAGTGGATTATTTGTACTTGCGTTTTTGCATTGTTTTATTGGTATCTTATGCATTAGGAGAACAAAATGCATATAAATGCTTGCAAAATTTTGTATGGTGTTATGCATTTAAAGCTCTACAGGACGTAAGAGGCTGGTTTCGTTGAAAGTTAAAATTAGGTTTTATAGGGAATTCTTTTATTATAATCTGGCTTTCATTTATACAAACATTCAGCTGTATGTATGTGTGGATCATTAGTATATCGTTTTGTTTATGTATCATCTTCCAGCAATGAGAGTGGATTACTTTAGCGTTGTCGTGCTTAAGCAAAAAGAATAAAGGAACTAAAGAAAGAGAGAAACTGAAAATTGAAGAGTTAAAGCTTGCAAAAGCAGCATTACACCAGGAGGAAGAATCTTAAGTTGTGTTAGTTTTTAGGTTATTAGTTATTTAGGGATTTTGTAAACTGGCATTTTTAGATACGTAATTAATTTGTGCAAGCTCACACTTTTTTATTGTTTCTTTATGCACCCAATTTGTCTCCATTTATTCACTGATTTCTATATCTACGTTAGATATTGCTACTCAAGAGCAGTGATGAAATTTATAAACATGCTTTTGTGAAATTTGAGTTATAAATGAAGTGATGTGAAATGAATTATTCTTGCAATAACATGACTTCTGTGCAATCCTCTCGCCTCTGGTTCTGCAACAGCTGCTACTGGTACACCGTCTTCACCACCATCCTATAGTTTAGGTATGCCAAAATCCTCCTTTTTAGATGTTTGACCACATTGTGTATATTATTTCAGAAGGTATTTTCTAGGTGGGTAATCTGTAAAATTGTGAACTTCTTTTTAAATTGACCGAAACATACTTGATTGATTGCCACTCTGTAATGCACTGGTATGTCCTCTGTTCTGGAGTAGTAGGATAAGGAGTCATCAACCAAAGTGCAATACCGTAATCCAATCACCTAACAGCAGTGCATTAACAGTATTGTCAGTCATCGCTGTGTAAACTCTGAAATTTTCTATATCCGAAAATCATCGTGCACAGGCCAGGGGCATCTGGCAACAACACTCTCTAATCTTTCACTGGCACTACACGTTGCCTGGGAACTCCTTTCCTGTTGTACATTTACTAGAATACGAGTTCAATGCACTGCTCAACGTTACATTTACTAGAATACGAGTTCAATGCACTGCTCAACGTTACATTTACTAGAATACGAGTTCAATGCACTGCTCAACGTTACATTTACTAGAATACGAGTTCAATCCACTGCTCAACGTTACATTTACTAGAATATGAGTTCAATGCACTGCTCAACGTTACATTTACTAGAATACGAGTTCAATGCACTGCTCAACGTTACATTTACTAGAATACGAGTTCAATGCACTGCTCAACGTTACATTTACTAGAATACGAGTTCAATCCACTGCTCAACGTTACATTTACTAGAATATGAGTTCAATGCACTGCTCAACGTTACATTTACTAGAATATGAGTTCAATGCACTGCTCAACGTTACATTTACTAGAATACGAGTTCAATGCACTGCTCAACGTTACATTTACTAGAATACGAGTTCAATGCACTGCTCAACGTTACATTTAATAGAATATGAGTTCAATGCACTGCTCAACGTTACATTTACTAGAATATGTGTTCAATGCACTGCTCAACGTTACATTTAATAGAATATGAGTTCAATGCACTGCTCAACGTTACATTTACTAGAATATGTGTTCAATGCACTGCTCAACGTTACATTTACTAGAATATGAGTTCAATGCACTGCTCAACGTTACATTTACTAGAATATGAGTTCAATGCACTGCTCAACGTTACATTTACTAGAATACGAGTTCAATGCACTGCTCAACGTTACATTTACTAGAATACGAGTTCAATGCACTGCTCAACGTTACATTTAATAGAATATGAGTTCAATGCACTGCTCAACGTTACATTTACTAGAATATGTGTTCAATGCACTGCTCAACGTTACATTTAATAGAATATGAGTTCAATGCACTGCTCAACGTTACATTTACTAGAATATGTGTTCAATACACTGCTCAACGTTACATTTACTAGAATATGAGTTCAATGCACTGCTCAACGTTACATTTACTAGAATATGAGTTCAATGCACTGCTCAACGTTACATTTACTAGAATATGAGTTCAATGCACTGCTCAACGTTACATTTACTAGAATAGGAGTTCAATGCACTGCTCAACGTTACATTTACTAGAATACGAGTTCAATGCACTGCTCAACGTTACATTTACTAGAATACGAGTTCAATCCACTGCTCAACGTTACATTTACTAGAATATGAGTTCAATGCACTGCTCAACGTTACATTTACTAGAATATGAGTTCAATGCACTGCTCAACGTTACATTTACTAGAATATGAGTTCAATGCACTGCTCAACGTTACATTTACTAGAATACGAGTTCAATGCACTGCTCAACGTTACATTTACTAGAATATGAGTTCAATGCACTGCTCAACGTTACATTTACTAGAATACGAGTTCAATGCACTGCTCAACGTTACATTTACTAGAATACGAGTTCAATGCACTGCTCAACGTTACATTTACTAGAATATGAGTTCAATGCACTGCTCAACGTTACATTTACTAGAATATGAGTTCAATGCACTGCTCAACGTTACATTTACTAGAATACGAGTTCAATGCACTGCTCAACGTTACATTTACTAGAATACGAGTTCAATGCACTGCTCAACGTTACATTTACTAGAATATGAGTTCAATGCACTGCTCAACGTTACATTTACTAGAATATGAGTTCAATGCACTGCTCAACGTTACATTTACTAGAATATGAGTTCAATGCACTGCTCAACGTTACATTTACTAGAATACGAGTTCAATGCACTGCTCAACGTTACATTTACTAGAATACGAGTTCAATGCACTGCTCAACGTTACATTTACTAGAATATGAGTTCAATGCACTGCTCAACGTTACATTTACTAGAATATGAGTTCAATGCACTGCTCAACGTTACATTTACTAGAATATGAGTTCAATGCACTGCTCAACGTTACATTTACTAGAATATGAGTTCAATGCACTGCTCAACGTTACATTTACTAGAATATGAGTTCAATGCACTGCTCAACGTTACATTTACTAGAATACGAGTTCAATCCACTGCTCAACGTTACATTTACTAGAATACGAGTTCAATGCACTGCTCAACGTTACATTTACTAGAATATGAGTTCAATGCACTGCTCAACGTTACATTTACTAGAATATGAGTTCAATGCACTGCTCAACGTTACATTTACTAGAATATGAGTTCAATGCACTGCTCAACGTTCTGATCACTGCGCATTAGCTTCCTGAAGAGTAGCAGCCGTTGTAGGAAACTGTACCCAATCCCTTGCTTTATCCTTGATAGTGTTAACAACTTCCCAGAAAGTATTTGGGACCGTAGCCTGTGTAACGCCAAGATCCTCCACATCACCAGCTTGAAACCCAGTGTCTGCTACATAGCTTTAAAAAAATCTGCACCTTTTCAGCATTGTTAGGAGCATCGCGTGTTTTATTTGCCTCTGAAAGAAAGTGTTGGGCAAGCTCTTTTAAGACGGTATATCTACTCTCATCCCAGTCCGTGCGCCTTATATAAATTTTTATTTCCGCTCAGGAAATATCACCATGAACTCCGTCATAGAACTAAACTGCAGTTGAGCAAGTTGAGTTAACTACGGAACCTGAAAAAGTTGCAAGCAATTGCTCACTAAAAGCGGGCAGGTTTTATTTATATGTATACTAAATCGTATCAAGGTAAACAAACAGTTGCTCGCGAAGAGGTTGAGAAAAATGGAGCAAATGCTTGGAGATTTGACCTACTACATGATTTTATTTATATCACACAAGCAGTTTGCATCTGCAACTATTTTTCGCATGTAAGTATAGTGATTTCTATCTTTGAAGATTACAATCTCAAATTATCTACGAGAGTAGGTGCATAAGTTTCCTGTCTCGCCTATAAGGATTATCGCCTTCACAAAAGCCTTATCTTGTCATCTTATCAGGTAAGTAAATAATTGCAGACGTAACTTCCGCTCCGCGGTGTTCAGTTCAGATATAGTTGCATAAAGAAGGCTACGGGTAGAAGATTGTGACGTATTCAAAATGAATTATCTAGCTGTTATTAAGTTCTTCACAAAAGAGAGATTTACTCCAAATGAAAATTAACAGCAATTGGACGGCGTATATGGGGAAGCATTCCCCTCATATTCTACCGTAAAAGAACGGGCCAAACTTTTTGGAATGGGTCGAGAAAGCTTTGAAGACGAAGAGCGTGCATGTCGGCCCTTGGATGTGCTCACTCCTGAAAACATCGCTCTTGTGGAAGGAGAAATTATGGAAGACTCAAAGTTACAGAAATAGCAACAAGATTGGGCATTTCTAAAACAACAGTCCTTAGAATTATTCATCAGCATTTAAATTTGAATAAGGTTAGTGCAAGATGGGCGCTTAGCTTGTCAGGCATTTTTTGGAGCTCTGCCGTGGCAACGAGATGGAAGTTCTGCAAACCATTGTTACAAGAGATGAAACTATGGTCCTCTACTATAAAACTTTGTCGAAAAGAGAATCAATGGAGTGGCGTAAACCTGGCGAAGCACCGCCAAGGTCACCCAGTCAACCAAGATTTATCATGCCCACAATTTTTGGGACTGTGAAAGAATACTCATTGACTCCAATGAGAGGAACACCACAGTAAATGGGGAGTACTATGCTGGCCTACTGCACAGACTACGTAGAGAAAAGGCGAGGAAAGCCGAGTGGTGGTGTGCGCCTTCTTCACGACCACGCTCCTATGCATGTTGCAAAGTAAGTTGTGAAGAAATGTGGCTCCAAGGAGATCGATCATCCACCCTACCTAGATCTAGCTCCCAGTGAATATTGCTAAAAAGGGTAACTATATTGAGAAGTGAAATATAATGTTTTTCTTTATTATACCTAGAAAATAGTTAGGCCAGAAACGGATGGAAATACCATCGTACATATAAGACCGTTTGACGAGGTTCTTGGCATTGGTATATAATTGATGCTGGCAATAGTGGTGTGATAAACGTTGCGAGATATGTAGTAACAATAAATCCCCTATTTCTTTGCTTTTCAGACGAAATCTAACAACGCCTTACACAAGTCGTATCGAATTTCTGTAAAAGGATTAGAATTTCTACGCAGGTGCATTAAGGAAGTAAATTACTTCTGTACGTTTCTCTAGGCTTTTGTATAGGTATATAATTGGTGGAAGTTGACAGTGGTGGTGTGATAAACGTTGCGAAATAGCAACAATAAATCCCCTCTTTCTTTGCTTTTCAGACGAAGTCTAACAACGCCTTACACAAGTCGTATCGAGTTTCTGTAAAAGGATAAGAATTTCCACGCAGGTCCATTAAGGAAGTAAATTACTTTTGTACGTTTCTTTAGGCCTTTTGGTTTTCACAAGTCCTACAGTCCAACTATTCTGTTGTAGCCCAACATTACGGAATAAAAGTAAAACATTATTTAAAAAAAAGTGTAAGAAATTGCGAGGAAGAAATGTGACAATGCTAAATAAAGACTATGGATTAGTTTCCAAACACATTTAAGGGCTACGTTAATATAATGTTGTTTCCTGCTAGCTTGATTATTGTGAGTGAATTATTGTATTGTTCTGTAGGATCGGAAAAAAATACGTACTTGTTTAAGATATTACTGCATGCTAATTATTTCTGTGAAAAGTACAATTATTTTATTGATTTTATTTAAAATATTTAAATGTTTTGCTAATTCCAATGGTAGATAATGTGATTTTTCGCATTCTCTTGGAGCCGGAATTAAAGAGAGTTCACTGAACTAAATATACTACGGTCTTATATTATCGAAGAAATTTGGTTTATGCCTCGCTTTTCCATGACAATGTTCATTCACTCTGTCTTTGTTTGCTACTTCTGAGACTTCCTTTGTTCTTTTCTTCAATGCACCGTTTCGGCCATAGTTTCAGAACTCTCTGTAATTTTCAACAATTAATTTTGAAATAATACAGTTCTAATTAAATTGAAACATACATTTCTCACTTTAAAGAGTTTGCTTATTGTCTAAATAAAATGCTGGGATGCATTTTTCCACACAATATAGTTTGTATAGAGACCAGGTAAATGGAAGTTTTCCATAGTTTACCTAGGGCGTAAAACAGAGGACGTTCGCTGTACATGTCGGCGACACGTGTTTCAATGTTTCACGCATAATTGTGTTATCCATTACATTATAATATTGTAATTAAATTTTTTGTGACTTATAATGGCCGAATAAACCAAGGCAAGACGACTAAGAGGTGGACTTAGGCTGTGGCCACAGAAAGAAAAAAAATTGGAAAAGGTATCCCACTGCCCAGACACTTGAAAATGTATAGCATGTCAGTGTTTCACCTGTAAAATTTGTGACACTAAAACGCACGAGAAAATTAGGTGCGATTAACTATTTTGACAGAATCACATAACTGGCGTGGGCGTGATATTTTAAATAGTGTAACATCACAGACTGTCACAGGCGCGATCAACGGATGCTGAGCTTTACACGAAAGCAGAAAACTTAAGTACATTTTTGTGCTATTGGCATGCGAGTTGCAACACATATAATCGAGCAGGGCGCCTACATGTGGCAACGCCGCTCTCCTCCACTTTCAGTTGTCAGTCCCTTGCTTGTTTTAGTCGGGTTTTATAGTGTTTGCAGTCCTGCCTTATTAATCCAAATACTGTAAATGTGCTCCGAATAGAAAGCAGGTAAGAATCCGGAATTAAGTGACCTGGGTTAATGCTCAGTAAGAGACTCGCATCTTCGCTTACATTTGAAGTTTCTCTCTCACTGAGGAGCAGTTTGTTTCACGGCATTTTTCCTCTCCTTAGCTTCCGCCGCCATTTTTCCCCCACCTCTCCCACTATTCACGCCGTTACTCTATCGTTCCCTGAAATACAGGTCGCAGCTTCCACGTTCCCTCTTTCATTCTCCGGAAATATCGATTCCTTCATTAATTCTGGTCTGTAAAGTCTCATTTTATATGCGCAGAGTTTGTTTTTCTTTATTTTTCCTTTGTGATAAATGGAATGCGAAAACGAGTCCGAAGTTCCTTCGCATATTGAATTCATCACCTAAAGAGAAGGAAACCTGGGGTTCGTAGTACGCATTGCACAACTACTGGATTTTCCCCATATTGTTCAGTTTTTATAAGGTATTCAAATAAACTCTATGTAATAATATAGGTAGAATTTGTTTCGTTAGTGGATATGTATCGACAAATGGCCCAAAATTTTACAAATAGGATATACTTTTACAAATATTTTTAAATAAATAATAGCTTTTTGAACACCAAGGGCCGGTTTTATCAACAGATATTAATATGTTGTTTGTTAACATTGTGTTAATATTTTAACACCATGTTAACTACTGCGTTCCAAGCTTTTCCAGCATAATGTTAGTTAACAGTTGCTTTTTGTTTTTTAATGGAACCGTTTTGCCCTTGTTACCATTCAAAAAGTTGACATATTCTCAAGCGCTGCAAAATGTTCCGCAAGTACGTTAAGTTTTATTTTAACTTATCCAAAACGACTTTTGTATTATTCACATATTTGTTTGTTCTAACATTGTTCTGCTTGTAGATTTGTTTTCAGTGCTTTGTTGACTTATTTTATTTTTTTCCATTTACAGCCTTTGGTGATTGCACATCCATACTGAACATGGCTTTCAAATCAGGGTAAGTTATTATTTATATTTGTGGATTAATTATATATTGTAGATCATAACTGTAGTATTTAGAACCAAACTTGGAGTTTTTGCGTTTGCAGATTATAGGAAGGCCATGATCAAGTACCTATATTTACAGAAATGTTCATGAAAATTGAATTAACACAATCTTGAGATTAGGGGTCAATGAAAATTGGTTGTAATACCAAATCCAGAACTGTGGCGAGCTGCAATTTAACTTTTAGTTTTACAAATATGTAAATCTGAAGCTTAATAGAGAATAGTAATTGGAGTAAACATGATAAAAGTTTTATAATTTGTATTTTTTGGCCAATACACTTATTCCGGCGATCTTTAAAATGACATTATCCCATCTCTTGAAGTGCTTTTTTTCATTCTAAACTCCTAATTTTCCCACCACACTTTTGTAAGCAGCTCTATTGACTTAATAAAAATTATATTTTTCTTCTGTAAACTAATATTTTCATCTAGTTGGCTTAAAAAGTAGGAATACTCTTGCGTCTGAAAATACTTTTCCACCAGGTGGGACCTACTTCGTCTGCTTTGATGCTGGTCTGTCCATGGATTTGATTGCTGTTTCGATTCTGGTGTGTAAAGGTAGCTTCAAGTCTCATCCGCAGTTATAAGTGGACGCAAAAATTCTGTTCTCTTGATGTTTCAAATTGATGCGCGGCACCTTTCTTGCACAAAACGCTTTTATATGCAATTATTCATATAAAATATAATCTATGCGTTCCGTTTCAATGCCTATAGCTTATTAAATGCACTTTAACTCGATTTTTTTAGTAGTGTTTAACGCCCGTTTTAACTACAGAGGTACCACAGGCGGTGGACACTGATGATACATGAAATGAAATGATATATTGAAAAGGATATTTTTAATTCGATATCTAATACCTACCACATAACATATTTGTACATTGAATTTGCTATTGTTGAACTTTTTGGACCTCTTCACGTGGATCATCAAGGCTGGTACGGCCATGTTTAGATTCGGCAGCCCAGTTTTAAGCAGTTGATACTGAAGCATAAACTTTTGTAAATTTGGAATTGAATTTCGTTGGCGTACAACCATTTTTATAAATAACTATCATTGCATGATACTTAATTTTATCCATTTTATGGAATACCTACAATAAGTCTGCTTTAGAAATCAGTATTAAACAAACAAACACACCAGAAAGCCATTCGCCACACCAGCAGTCACCAATATTTTACGTATTTTCTCTGTATTCTAGTGGCCCCAAAACAGAGTTTTCTGTCATTTGAAGTTGTTGCACGCAAATACACACTTTATTTGTGTGCAGTTGTTGCACATGAATACACACTTTATTTGTGTCACAAGATTTACTTTGGTACCCAAGTTTTATATCAAAATGTGCATAATGCTTTGTGCCACAGTCTACGCGCAGATGAAATAAAATATCTCTTGCATACGAAAAAACAGAAGAAAATCACCCCTTAAGGAAAACAATTGTTTGAATATTTTAGCATTTAGAAATCTACACTATATATAACCATTTCAAGGTTACGGACAACTAGCTGCAAATGTTAATACTGGAACATCTCTATTGTGAAGGAATAGACAAATTTTGAGACTATTTCCAGACCCCATAACCCCATTGTCATTATGTTAAATAATATTATAAACCTTGTATTTAATATTATTATTCTTCACATCCTGATTTTTGTTAATACCATTATTATTGCAACTATTACTGTCTGTATTATTTTGATTATGTAAATATTTCTCTGTATGATAGGTAATTATTAATCGTGTACCAATGCAAAGTACAGTATCTAAACTGACCAACTTCAAAAGAACGAGTCAGGTCAGCTGTCTCAAATTTGAGGTAGCCAGTCAGAGCTGGATTGGAACTGAAATTCTAGAAGCTTCGAATAGTAAAGTTTAGCGAGACTTGAGCCGTCCCAACTGCTTTGATTCAAAAATAGTGTAAAGAAGCATTTTTCAGCCCTCAGCGGCACTCTCAGTTTTGATTTCGACGGCAGTAGGCTGGGTTTTTCTAAGATTTAATTTCGAAACCGGCAGGGTTTGTTTTTCTAAGTGTTAATATCGTAGCATGTAGGCAGTGAAAGATCCAAGTTAAGATTTCGGACCGACTGGAAGAGTATGTTTTAATTGCGTCGATAGGGACGGCTTAATCATTCAAAAGGTCGACGCGAAGCTTAGCTCATCGTAAATTCATAATCAGTGTATTCAGGTCTGAGAAACTTAGTAATGTGCCTTATGCAAATTCAAAATCTTTACGACGACGAACGGCACGGCATTCAAAAATTTCGAAATGACTTGTATAATAAATTGTAAATTAAGCTTACTTCTCAACGAACTCCACCCACAAAATCTTATTCTTACCCAATTGACCTAGTGTCAAGCAAACAGTCAAATTTTCCCTCAGATACCTACTCTTCCTTGGAACAAGAACAGTAGGTGGATATCTGTCTAGGCATTCCGAGAGGCGTTAATTACCTTACCTCCCACCTCCACAAATATGAACCCAGAGTGCGTCAACAATAATTAATCGACACCACCTTCACACCAATGTGGAGCCATAACAATTCCCCCGCATCACATATTCCGTTCCAGGGTATGATCGCCGTTGAAAGTCGAGGTAAATAATAAATTATCCTACCAGAAAGTTGCGATTCTGTGCATATTGAAATTGAAAATCCAAGTTTTTTTTTAAAAAAATGGTGGAAGTGTAAATATTTAAATTTTAAATTAAACATGCTCTTAACTACAACGTTCAAGTTCACAGAGTACATTAATTAGCATAAAATATGTGTGAAGCATCGAAAAATATTACCTTTAGTTATATTTTCTGACCATGACAATGCTTGATGACATTTTCTTTTGTATAGTTTTATCGCAACAGCAATGTCCTGATGAAAACATCATTCGTGCTTGTCAATCACGGCACCGATGAAGAAAGAAGTCAAAGTGAAAATTTAGGAAATGACAAAAATTTTATATGTCATTAATAGATTTGTTATAGATTTTTTTTCAGCATTTACATTTCCCAGAAAATCACTGCTGACGGTCGTGAACCCTATCCATGCTCGTTTCTCACTATCCATTAACAGATTGAAAACATTATCTTGTACATATTAGTTGAGGGATTTGTCTGTTAATAAAATATCTTCTTTGTTTTTGGCTTCAATTATTCTTTGCGGTTTTTCTATCAAATACTGAAATGCCCTTCCTTTCTTGGGGCTGTACACAATTTTTCACTAAGCCTAACTTAATGTGTTTCGGTGGCAGCAAAATTACGTCTTTTTAACTAATGGTTTATTTCAGTGGATTGCGTTTGCACATAACAGCGTTTTCGTATTTTTATTACCGCAAAATATAACAACTCTTTAACACACAACATTAGAAACCACTACTGCAAGTAAAATATGTGCAACAACTTACCCAACGCAGCACGCTTGTCCCTGAGTGAAATGGGCCGGAACCGATGTACTCCAGAATTCACCACTGCATTGTTTTAACTTCTGTGGCAACATGATCATTTTCTCGTTTTTCATTTATAATGCACTATGTTAAAGTAGGTAGTGCCTACGTTTCACTCTGCAACTGCTTTACCACTTCTGTAAACTCGTACATAGAAAGATGGGGTGTATGAAGTTGTTGTTAAAGTGTCCACACTTTCATTTGTTGGCATAATGACCGCCTAAAAATTAGAGGGAAATTTAGAATTTTCACTAATGTTGTTTACAAAACACGCTTACTGACTGAAAGCAATACTTGCAAGTCTACGAAAGCATCCCCTACTATACTTGAAGGTAGAAATCTTAACAAACATGTATTCGTAAACATTTCCACCTCCGAATTACGGTTGGTATATTCAAAGCGAAGCCATAAGTTCAAAAAATCGTTCATCTTTCGACACCAAGCCTGACCTAAATGAAAAACTGCAGAAAATCTGCAAATTTTATATACAAGTGAAAAATACTCGGAGTCTACAAAGCAGATTTTTTCGTTTGGATTTGTTGAAATATCTAATGTATCTCATTTTTGTATCTATTTTCTGTACGAGGATAAGGGAACATGTTTCATTCGTGCGGTGTACATTGCTAAACGAAAATTCGGCGTCTTCTTCTGCATTTTGTAACTAGCTGACCTAGATAATTCTGCTCGTATGCATTTTACTAGATTGTTAGTTCTTCACACAATTATTCCACAAAACATGTAAT